>CM068585.1:21612000-22212000 GCA_035048485.1 Pteria penguin
TGCAATCAATGTAATTGATTTAAAAGTGTCCCATAATACAAGGATGTTTGCCTGTATCGTACAATTTTGTTTTAATCCATTCCACCATGAACCGTCTTTATTTACATCTTCCTCGAGATGATAGTCGTAATCGGCCATTAGCCAATCAGCGTGCAAAGAAGCTGAGTGCTCATGTTTATCTTCAATTGAAACATGTCTTCCGTGAAGAGCTCCGCCCATTTCTTTCTCTTACTCTCTCCATCGTGTGTGGTTATATTTTAGAAATACAACTTTTTCCATCATTCACCCATTGTTACTCTCTCATTGAAAGATATGAAATGGTGTGTATACATACATTATTTGAGAATTATGGCAATATTTGTGAATAGTAATTTGCATTCATTATAAGAACTTTAAAATGCTTCATATGATAACGAATAAACGAGCGTCATATCCAAGATGGAATACTTACAAAAATGCTGATACTGGACAAATAATAATAATAATAATAATAATAATAATAATAATAATAATAATAATAATAATAATAATAATAATAATAATAATAATTATTATTATTATTATTATTATAATAATGAGAATAATAAAACATACACACACAAATATAAATAAAAATAAACCCAAAAACAAACAAAAAACCCAAATAAACAAACAAAAAAAACCCCAAAGATAAACAAAACAAAATAAAACCCCCAAAACAACAATACCCCTATCAAAACATGATGACAAAACGAAATTTCATACATGTATATGTAAAAATGTTTCTGTGTGTAATCTATTTTTGTCATCGAATTTTGGACAATGTCATTTTATACGTACTGTTCTTATAAACATAAGTATTACATATCATGAACAGGCGAGAATCCTGAATGATGTTTATAGGGGGTCCACTCCAGACAGATTTGTAGAAAGGGGGTTCAACCTTGTCTTGCTGTGAAAATTTGTCTGTTTTACATCAAAATACACTAAGTTCACTTTAATCTTAGGAAGGTTCAGACTCCAGGTTTTCACTTGTTATGAAGATGATTTTAAAATTCAAATCCAACAATATATTTTAATCAATCTTTTCGTTAAGAATTTGTATCATTCAAATTTTATTGATGTATTGGGTTACTGTATTTCGGAATGAGGCGGTGGACCCATGGCCAAGAGGTCCCGAGTTCGTCTCCGGCGGATGGCATACTGATGTCCTGTGTTTCGGATGAGACAGTGAGAAGTGAGGTCCTAAGTCAGGTAGGACTGACACGTAAAAGAGTCCTCACTACCTGGGATGTGTCTGCTGCAAAGATATATTTCTGTGCAATGCATCAGGCAGATGGACAACTAAATGTATGAAACAATAGTGGAATGTCTTCATAAAGTAATCACTCAATCAATGGATGTCTGAGTATAATTTTGATCTCGGTCGATATGTTTCACATTTTTTGTATTATCAAATCTTTCATCATTCAAGATAAACAGTGATACGACGAGTTGTTTAACAAACCTCATAAAACCTTCAATATATCCCTTACTCTACTTTCAATTTATTACAATTATACACACACATTCTTTTAAAATACGACATCAGAGATTTCTTTTAGTTATCGCACTACGTTTGGTTTATTTTTACAGATGTTTTTCACAAAATACATATACATAATATGCGGTCTAGATACTCTTCTGCTAGGAAAATCCTTAAACTGTAAATGAAAGTGTTTAGAGTTGAGGGCTGTTGCCAACCGTTTTCGGTATAAATAGTGATAACTTAATTTCAGGATTTGTGGACAAGGAACTAAATAAATGTCTATGAAAAACAATAGCCACACTGTAATTTAAGGCAGAATTTTATACAATTTGAAATACTTATTCTTCAAAACAAATATGCAAGGGTTGTACATCATACATTTAATCGTTTCTGTGTTTAAGCTAAATGTGCCGTTACTTGTTTTATGGCGTTACATTTTCAGCAGGTAAACTATTTTGTAGACCTGTAACTTGCTCTGACCATTGAAAATACTTGTTATAAAGGAAATCACATTACTTGTACATACCATCCTGATAACTGTCATCATAAAATTAATCTGAAATGATGATGATGATGATGATGATGATGATGATGATGATGATGATGTTGATGATGATGATAACAGTTTATTATTATTATTATTATATTTTTATTATTATTATTATAAAGCAGTTTTATGTAGAATATCAGATATTTATTGATTTATCTATCTATTTATTTGTGTAACGAGGATCCCCAGTAATAATATCAAAGTATTGGTTCAACTGCAAATTATTTATGTATTCTTTATTAACAATGCGTGTTGGTCCTTTAGAAATTTCCTCCCGGAGTCATTCGTGACATGGTGTGGTCAAACAATAGTACCCGAAATATTTCTTTCACAAAATATAATCTTTCTCCTCTGATGACCGGATGTTTATTGTACTGCCATCACAGGACATCATCCCTCCCCTATTCTGATACCCGGATATTTCTTTTCAGTTGTAATTTTTCTTGCTCTGATATACAGTATATTCAACTCCTCCATTTTTTCTGCACCCGGGGTATTCCATTCTTAACGTTTCTCGCAATCCATACTCAGGATTTGCTATATTCCTTTTGACATCCGAGATACTGTTTCTAATACCCGACATTTCCAGTACGAGAAATGCCTATCTCTGATGCCAGGAGTATATTATTTCCAAAAATAATTTCGTTGTCATTAAATACCCCTGGTCTGTCGTTTAAATAATGATCAACAACACATACAGTTTTATGTAAACGCCTCCTCTCTCTCTCTCTCTCTCTGCTTTAGCACTCTTATTAATTTAATGATTTATTTTAGCATCATGTCTAAAGATGTGTATCTATTGTCATTAACTTAGTTATTATTATTTTTTTATTTTTAGTATTGCATTTTTTCATAATCCATACTAGTGTAACATGGCTAATACATCGAGCACATTTTCTAATTATTTGAATAAAATTGACATTATTATTTTTTACATTTACACTTTTTTATTTACATGTTAATTATACAAATGATCATCCAATGATTTGATGACATGATCGTAAAAATGTCATAATGCTTAATACAAAGAAAACATAGAGTTAATACTAATTTCATTACGCTGATATCAAAATCGATGAAATATTCATTTCTGACACTAATGTTGAGAAAATTCTCGCGAAAATGAACATGTGGCGACCAATGAAATCTCGCCTAGGGGAGAGCGACATCTCGAGGGAATCTCGGGTAGTACACTGCGATAGGACAAGATCATGTTCCTCGATAAATCTCCAAAGGGTCTGGGTAATTCTGTCGTCAGACGAGGGGTTATAAAACCTTGACAACTGCAATGTCAAGCTATAATGAGCATCGTTTTCCGCTTCATTTAATCCCAAATGTAGTGTGACGGAAATCCCACATTCATCAATAGTAGTCTTGTTGACATTATGTGCTGATTCGTTTTCGTTGCCGCTAATCCTGTTTGTATATAACTTGGATATTTTTTTTTTTTTTTTTTGGTTTCGCACTACACAAACAGCATTTTATCCAACACATTAATTGTGGTTTCTGTCCTCTAGTTACTTGTTAAATAGTTAAAGAAGAAACAAATGAGATAGATAAATTATTTTTATCTTTCTAGTGGCGGCTTTAGCCAAACAAACGCCAAACTGTAACTTACTCGATGTAATTGTTGAAACTGGAAAAAGAAATGACTCCGGACAAAGGCATTTACACGGATGACTCTTATCAAAGGCAATGGGGTTTACAGAAACAGAAATTTATAAAATACGAGTAAAGAAATCAATGCCTACCATGGACATTAATCAAATACTAACATAATGTTCGAAAAACCCTCTATACATCCTCTTCTGGCAATGTCGTGACTGTCCTATTCCACCGGCAATAGGGGTTAGCAACACCAGAGACCAGAGAGTACTTTTTAAAAGCAGTTTATGTCTCTGTACTGCCAAACGATCTTCATTTCCAGTCTCGCACGATGACTGCCATCTCTCTCGAATTCAATACTGACCTTGTGACCGATATAGAATATAAATTTCATGCAGTTGTGTTTTCTTGTGAAGAGAGGACAATAAAGGGCTTTCGTGTGTGTTTATTCTTCAATCGATAAGCTTTGGGTTCCAAGCTAGAAAGTCATCTCTTTGGGAAAAAAGTCTTCTCTTTTCATATACAAACTGCATTAAATATGTTTCTTTGAGTAATCAGTCTCTAAGACTTTTATGTGGAAATATCGAGACATTGTCCGACACGGTTCGAAATCAATATGATGTATATCAATTTACCACAAACGTCTCAATATAATTAATAATAAGCATCCTGGAGGAAGCTTTGACCCTCCGTATGATATGCGTGTTAATTAAATAACTCTAATGTCGTCACACCTACTGATCACAGCACTATTGATTTCACTGCTGCTTAATTCAATAAGATATCTTACTAACTGTTTTCAAAACAAGCGATCGCTGTTCCACTATGGAGCCGTATGAAGGCCTCTGATATGTACACATTACATAACCAGTGCTTGCGGGTGATGAGAGCGTCTACCGAGTATCAGTCCCTTTGCAATTAGCTCCCACTGGCTTCTCTGCCACATTATGTGCATTTCTTATCCCATATTTGATACAAGGGTATCGTATTAGTATAAACTAAAATGATAAATGGAAACAAAATAGTGATAATATATACCGTAAGTCTGTCTGCAAAAATTATCATCCGGGAATTTTCAAAAGGTTGGCCACCTATTTCGTTATTACATAAACGGATATGATTTACTTTTGACCAACATGCGATTCTTTTTTATATTGGTATACTTAGAGACATGTGCCTCTGACTATACTATAGAAGCGGGGAAAGGTGGGGGTGGGATCTACTGTAACACAGTAATGAGAATTTACCAATTTTTAAACACTCAGTGTATGATCAACTAAAAATAGAGGAAGCTCTCTCTCTCTGTATTTTATTTATTTATTTATTTATTTATTTATTTATTTATTTATTTATTTATTTATTTATTTATTTATTTATTTATTTATTTATTTATTTATTTATTTATTTATTACATTCCATCTCATGGTGCAAAAGATCGGCTGGTGTTGGAATTTTGGTCACAGCACAGACCTGTATGAATCAAGGAATTTTCGTGCTACTCAAAAAGATTAGATTTTATTGCCTATTATTTTAATTAAACACTTGCATAGCGAGCTATCGACCTGAATAAAGTGATCATTTACATACCTGTGCATGCGCGGATCCAGAAATTTTTGTCAGAGGGGGTCCAACCAAAAAAGGTAAATTTTTCTTTTAGACGAGGGGGGTCCAACCCCAAAAATGCCCAAATATTACCTTTTTTGGTAAAATTTTCGGATTCCAGGGGGGGTCCAGACCCCCCTCTGTATCCGCGCATGCTGTGTATATTCAAAATTTTTCAAGATAATCTGTCTGACGGAGTCTAGTACCACGTTAACGTAACAAGGCTTATCTCGGACAATATTGACAAGTATGGATAGGTCTATGGGCACTTTATCGTAATATAGTTAGCAAGTTCGTGGATAGTCATTTTAGAAAAGCTCTTGCGAATTTTTATTGTTTTTTTTTTTTTTTTTTTTTTTTTTTGTTTGTTTTTTAGTTTTTTTGGGTTTTTTTTTTTGTTTTTGTTTTTTTTTTTTATTTTGTTAATGGGTGGAACCTGAACAGCAAATTATTGATGTTGATATATTTCATCCCAGAATACAGCAAAACATTTAATTTTCGGCATAATGAAGTTTAAAGTCATGTTCTATTGAGGCAGAAGTTACGAAAAATCCTTTTAAATTTCGTAAGAACATTTGTAAAATGGTTCACAGGTAAATATCATATATTTCATTCGGGTTTATATTTCGATCAAGTTTCGAAGAGTATAAGTCGTAAATTGAAACTCAACAAGAGTGTATTGATTTACCATCTGCTTGTATCATTTAAATTTCTTCAGACAAGACCGAGGTTCATATTGAAACAAAATGATTGATTTGACAATTCGGATTAATCTTTATAAGGAAATTCTTATGGAACTCTGGATCCAAAACTTGCATCGTTTATTTTTAGCCAATTTTCAAATTTAATTAATGTAAACAATGAAAACGAAGGTGACGGTGTTCCTAACTGATCCTAGTATCATAAAGTAGGTACAGCATTTTCTGAAAATCAGTCGCAAAATAAGACAAATGCGATCGATGGACGGTGTCAGTTACTAAATTAAGTACATGTTCATTTTAATATTTTAATGAGAAGGAAAAGAAGAAGAATAAATAAAACACATCCAACCCAACACATAGATTTCTATTTGGAATTAATAGATATAACGCATTTTCACCAGAGGAATTTGTACAATGGCCAGAGGACTATACACACATCCTTACAGTCTGTCTTGGCACGTTTAGAGGGTGGGTAGATGGTTGGAAACAGAATTTCAGACACCCGCGTTGCCCCCTTAACACCGTAACTTTATTTTCTAGAGAATAGCAATGCCCTTCGATTCAATCGAGCAAGGTTTCGCGTTTTAGTTTGATATTTCAGGGAAATAAAATTGCTACTGAACACGAAGAAGGCTAATCCATTGTTTCAACGGATTAATTAAACTAATGTAGTCACAAAGAAACCATGTCTGATTTATCCTCCCCTCGTGGCCATGTAATATAAACATTATTTCCCACAGTGCAATAGTATATCCCCTCTTTTGATTGCATTAATAGTTATTAGCCCAAAGTAAATTTGATTGTAAACATCGAGCCGGAAAATGTAGACCACTTTGAATCAACATCCCCGTACTACAAAGATCGGCATTGAGATTTATTGTCAAGTTTTTTCCAACGATCAAGTAAATTTGTGTATTTCTCGGTTGTAAGGAATGGAAATGAATCAGATTTGTTTAGATTTCCCCCAAACAATGTCACGGCTCCTATTACCTTCTCCATCCCTCGCATCTGACGGTACTTTACAACATACCATGGGAGTTTCTTCTCGTTCAAATTTATAACAATACTGCGTAGGTTGATCGATATTTTGTAGTGTGTTAGCAAGACGTTCCTTAGACGCCAGTGAACCCAGACGCAAATGTGACGCACAATGTTAGAAAAACATTTCACTATAGGAAGTAGTGTCGGCCGATCCAGAGCCCCTTTTGTCCGGTAAGAGGAGGGGGGGGGGGGCGGTTGAAAAGTTTTGCCAATTTTGACAGTACGAGGTATTTAGCAAGTTTCATGCCTCTTATTGCACCCCTTTCCTGCTTCAGTAACATATTTTCCAAGGTCACAATCTTGGAATAAGTTACTGTCATTTCCATTATAGACACATTATCATACACCTGGTCATTTAGTCTTCATCCCACACCGACATTCCGTCAGGCTGGTCCAGTGATCAAAATCCCTGCGTTCAAATTCGAATTTTTAAAAGGATTTCGTAAAATTTGTTACATAAATAAAATCATGAGATCATGGTCTAAACTGATGGCAACACTGAACAAGTCAAATAATTTGGACATGGCAGTAAACAATTCATAAACACAAAGGAAAGGGGATCTTTTCTTCGATTTCATTTAATCGAATGCAATCGCCAACGAAAGTATTTATAATGATTTATACAATTATAATACATGTATAAGTTCACAATACTACAATTTTTAAATTATGTTGGAAGGTCACAGTACTCATAAATTCCAGTTCCAAATCAAATATGAAGTTTGACCCATCAATTGCTTTAACATCTATTACGCAGAGCCAATCACTGCATTGTATGCACTCGGTATCAATTTCTCCCTCTTAGAAACACTTGTACAGGAACATGTGCGCTTTATATTTAAGTAACATTTTCGTATGCTGACATTAATGCACTTGAATGCACAGGGGAGATAATGAGAGCGACCCCATTTTCAGAAACAACAAATATCTTAATACTAGCAATCTACTCCCCTTAAAACCCATTTAAAATTTAATCTTATTATTATGGTTTAATTGTCACGCGAGCTAAGATAATAGCATTCAGATCTTGATCCAGGATTTCCGAAAGGAATCAACCTACTGAACATATGGGTGTTTTGTGGGAAAACAGCCACTGTTCAACATTAGTTCAGCTCATCAGACCCAAGTGTAGGTTTAATTCTTGTTTCTGGTATTCTGCATTTTTTATATCTCCGTAACCCTGTCATCAGCAAGCTTACTACACATTTATATACTGCGAAATCCCAACATTGTTACAATTCATTCAACCTAAGAAAATATTACAGTTGATATATGTTGATAATTTCTGTCTCGAGTTAAAAGGGGTGGTCAGTATATAGATGCCTCGACTGAATGGTTACATGTACCGTTGGTCATCAGATGATCACCGGTTAGGCCAACACCACGCTAATACGTGAGTTTCGAGATACCGATCCGAACCGACATTTTTCGAATTTTACGCGCTCCTCATGGCAAAGGTGGGAGATGTTCATATCCGTTTCTGTGTAAAGTTGATCCGCTTTAAATGAGAATAACTCAACAAATACATGAAAATAAAGATGGGTGACAATGCTTGTTTGTCCAAATAGATTTTAAAAATAAAACTGATAACCACTGGTTTAATGAGTAAACTTTCTTTATCTTCTTGCAGCGGATTAGATCTTCAGTAAAGCGGACCCCGTCAGAAAATTGGCTTCTTCAAAGAATTATAAACAATATTGGAGAAAATAAGATACATGTTCTTCTAGGATATTTCATTTCGACAATGCTCAACAAATTAGTGTCGGTGGTTTCACTTAAAAAATCCTTATAATTAACAATTACCGAGATATCCTATATCGACCAACGATGTCCCATCTTTACTTCAGCTTGCGGTTCAGGGATCACATAAAAACCGAAAACTGACGGTC
The DNA here is from genome assembly GCA_035048485.1 of Pteria penguin. Lineage (NCBI taxonomy): Eukaryota > Metazoa > Mollusca > Bivalvia > Pterioida > Pteriidae > Pteria > Pteria penguin. The sequence continues at coordinate 21,620,896 of CM068585.1, forward strand.
CGGATTTTATTTCGAAACTGAAGCTATTTATTGTCCGAGTATAAACTCGAGTATAAATGGGCACCGCTAGGATGTCCAGCACAAGAGACTCTTGACCGTATAGCACTATATAAAAACCAGGTATAAAGTAATTTGGTCTTAGAAGCCATGACATAGATCCAAGGCAAATTCTTTGAAAAAAGGGGGTCCCGGTGACATGACTTCTAAAATGCTTTAAATCAGCTAAAGACATTTACAATATAAAAGTGATCAGTTTGAATATTTATGGTTAAATCGTTATAACTTCTCCGGGTTGCATTACATGTTTACTTAGTTCTGTAATGGAATATAATGTTTCGAGAATATTCACACACCTTGTATTTAATGATTTGTTTAAAAAGGAGGGGTTATTTTACAATAATATTGAAGTTGTCTATGTCTCTGTAATTATTGTTATTATAGATAAATGAAAGAGAAAATAATAATCACAATATCATTTGCGATTTCAAAATATTGGACCGATACAAATCACTTAAAAAGATAAAACATAAAAGTACAGGAAAGTGAAGACTGACAACACTATATTTCAAATACAAAGATGTTAAGGGGTAACTACATACATACACACCCCCTCCCCTCCAAAACACCTCTCTCTCTCTCTCTCTCTCTCTCTCTCTCTCTCTCTCTCTCTCTCTCACACACACACACACACACACACACACACATACACAAACACACGCACAACCCCCCCCCTCCCCGACACACATACACATACACATTCAAAATACATGTATATGGCAAGCCAAGAAGGAAGCATACATACTATGAGATAAAAGAAATGAATCCATTGACCTACATAAGAAATATTCGATATTGAGGAAGGTGGTTAGAATTTGCATTGACTTAAAGAAAGTTTAAAGAACGTTTGATTTGCATTGACTTAAAGAAAGTTTAAAGGAAGTTTGAAAGAATTAAGACTGCGTCATACAGTGAATATGGCACCGATTTTTTTTCAGTAGAACCAGAGCAAGAATTTTTATACCAATAAAATATTGTCGTATAATAATACAAATTTCATAATAAGCACCGTTATTTTTGACAAATTCTGCTTTACTCACCACTTTATAAATCTAATATGTATATAGCAGTATTCTGTCTGTATCCTGTTGTGGGGAGTGGTTCATACTTTATACATCTAATATGTATATAGCAGTATTCGGCCTGTATCCTGGTGTTGGGAGAGGTCCATACTTTATACATCTAATATGTATATAGCAGTATTCTGTCTGTATCCTGTTGTGGGGAGTGGTTCATACTTTATACATCTAATATGTATTTAGCAGTATTCGGCCTGTATCCTGGTGTTGGGAGAGGTCCATACTTTATACATCTAATATGTATATAGCAGTATTCTGTCTGTATCCTGGTGTGGGGAGTGACCCATACTTTATACATCTGATATGTATATAGCAGTATTCTGTCTGTATCCTGGTGTGGGGAGTGGTCCATACTTTATACATCTAATATGTATATAGCAGTATTCTGTCTGTATCCTGGTGTGGGGAGTGGTCCATACTTTATACATCTAATATGTATATAGCAGTATTCTGTGTGTATGCTGTTGTGGGGAGTGGTCCATACTTTATACATCTAATATGTATATAGCAGTATTCTGTCTGTATCCTGTTGTGGGGAGTGGTCCATACTTTATACATCTAACATGTATATAGCAGTATTCTGTCTGTATCCTGCTGTGGGGAGTGGTCCATACTTTATATATCTAATATGAATATAGCAGTATTCGGCCTGTATCCTGGTGTGGGGAGTGGTCCATACTTTATAAATCTAATAGGTATATAGCAGTATTCTGTCTGTATCCTGTTGTGGGGAGTGGTCCATACTTTATACATCTAATATGTATATAGCAGTATTCTGTCTGTATCCTGGTGTGGGGAGTGGTCCATACTTTATACATCTAATATGTATATAGCAGTATTCTGTCTGTATCCTGTTGTGGGGAGAGGTCCATATTTTATACATCTAATATGTATATAGCAGTATTCTGTCTGTATCCTGGTGTGGGGAGTGGTCCATACTTTATACATCTAATATGTATATAGCAGTATTCTGTCTGTATCCTGGTGTGGGGAGTGGTCCATACTTTATACATCTAATAGGTATATAGCAGTATTCTGTCTGTATCCTGCTGTGGGGAGTGGTCCATACTTTATACATCTAATATGTATATAGCAGTATTCTGTCTGTATTCTGTTGTGGGGAGTGGTCCATACTTTATACATCTAATATGTATATAGCAGTATTCTGTCTGTATCCTGGTGTGGGGAGTGGTCCATACTTTATACATCTAATATGTATATAGCAGTATTCTGTCTGTATCCTGTTGTGGGGAGAGGTCCATACTTTATACATCTAATATGTATATAGCAGTATTCTGTCTGTATCCTGGTGTGGGGAGTGGTCCATACTTTATAAATCTAATAGGTATATAGCAGTATTCTGTCTGTATCCTGCTGTGGGGAGTGGTCCATACTTTATACATCTAATATGTATATAGCAGTATTCTGTCTGTATCCTGTTGTGGAGAGTGGTCCATATTTTATACATCTGATATGTATATAGCAGTATTCTGTCTGTATCCTGTTGTGGGGAGTGGTCCATACTTTATACATCTAATATGTATATAGCAGTATTCTGTCTGTATCCTGTTGTGGAGAGAGGTCAATACTTTATACATCTAATATGTATATAGCAGTATTCTGTCTGTATCCTGTTGTGGGGAGTGACCCATATTTTATACATCTAATATGTATATAGCAGTATTCTGTCTGTATCCTGGTGTGGGGAGTGACCCATATTTTATACATCTAATATGTATATAGCAGTATTCTGTTTGTATCCTGGTACTGGGAGTGGTCCATACTTTATACATCTAATATGTATATAGCAGTATTCTGTCTGTATTCTGTTGTGGGGAGTGGTCCATACTTTATACATCTAATATGTATATAGCAGTATTCGGCCTGTATCCTGTTGTGGGGAGTGGTCCATACTTTATAAATCTAATAGGTATATAGCAGTATTCTGTCTGTATCCTGTTGTGGGGAGTGGTCCATACTTTATACATCTAATATGTATATAGCAGTATTCTGTCTGTATCCTTGTTCCATTTTAGCAGTCAAATCCATTCTGGCTATGTTATACGCTTTTAGTAACCCACCACAGCTATGTTAGTCCATCATACTGATGTCATATACTGAAATGAGAGTGAGACAGGAAGCAGGAGGGAGAGGAAGGAGAGAAGGGGGTAAGGGCGTGAAGGAAAGAGGGCTAATGGCGTGAAAAAAATGATGAGAAGTGATAAAAATTCTAGAAATGTGGGAAATGTCCGTTCCGTCTCAGTCGCGAAATCCATTATGATTTATATGAAGAAAAAATTCAACGAAAAGGTCAAAATTTTGCATCTTCAAACTATCATAACTTTTGATAGGATAGAGATATCAGCAAAATGAAAACTGTTCAGAGTTTGTCTCACTGAGCTCTATCCGAATACATTAAGCACATAAAGATATAAATACACTGCAAAATTCATCTGAGGTTGTTGCAGTATCCCCTGTCCATCCCTCATGAACTGTTTTTGGCATATATCTAGTACAAACATTACAGTACTCAAAGGAAAAGATAAAAGCATCTCAGACTGCCGTATGACAGAAATCACCGCGGAAATACACTGTTAATAATGAAATAATTTGAACATCCCCCCCCCCCCGACACACACATAAAAACATCACCAAAACTTTCGATTAAAGAGCACTTACGATTCCGACTTAGGACGGTCAACTGATACGACAGTAGTCAATCATTTGTGTGGTTAACCGGTTTACAGGCTTTCCTTCCCACTTTCCACAAAAGCAGTATAAACAAAGGTCACACATTTTAAAAATCTATAAATAATCTTCCATACATAAGAAGTTTCTCAAGTTGAGATGTCATAAGGATATAAACACATATAGCAATGCTGAGAAAGACCAAGACATAAGAAATATATAAATTGACATCGACATGAGTAAACGGTGCTCTACCGATCTGGAAGCGAGCTCAGTCCCTTGATCTGTAGGAGTCCCAATTAATAGTAAACGGGATTGAGGTTCAGGACCATTTCTTCTTTGAAAAAGGTTTCAACAAGGCCCACCATATAATGCCCACCCGTAGTCAGCGTGCACGTTCAGGTAAAATCTCTATTTAAGAGTGTAGAATGGCTCAATATAAAACTTACTGTCTTTTTGATGTTCTCTAGGTAATACTATTGTAAATCACGAAGGCATTTCACTATTGTGGAACCCAGTGAGATAAACTTATCGGAATCTTATACCCCCTTAAGTTTGTACACATGAAATTGGGATGGGAAATTCCATTGGATACATATTGTTGCGAAAGTAGTATTTCCGAATTTTGATAAAAGTTCTGAATAGGACCTGAAAAAATTTCCGAAGGCTTTTCTAAGTTTGTGATACTTGTAACTATGAGTTGAAAGTTCCAATATCATTTGTATTTTTTTCTTTTTTTGTATGAAAGTCCAAAACGTTAGTGCAGGCGCCGGCAAATCGAAGCAACAGAATATTATAAATGCGATATGATGGGAGTCTAATCTAGGAACATCTGTAACTATCCAACTAAGGGAAATTTACAATAGGAAATGTAAAATCATCATGTTTATCGTATATATTTGTATGAACTTTATTGTTAATTATCTTAATGTATAGGTCCAAGAGAAGTGATTCTGTACCACGAATATTGTCTTTGTTTAACTGAAGTTCAGGTGGGTATATGTCAGCTATATATCCAAAATGTCGTCAAGATTCATGTACATGTAACTAGAGGTATCATTCAACATTTCAAAAAGGTCGAATCGTTTAGATGTTTGAATAGAATGCATGAAATCCCCACATAACGAAATAGAAACAAATCTGCTGTAAAAGGTGTACAGTTAGTACCCATATGAATCCCAAATATCAGCTGATAAATCTTGCCACTAAATTCAAGTAACAAATATGGTAAGTTTGTCTATGATTGAACTGATGAAGAATAAAAGTTCATAATTATGAATTGTTGTGTTATGTATGATTCAGGAAAAATTTAGTTTTAACGCCCTATTTTTTCCAATATACAATATGAATTGAGATTACACTAGTCTTTTAGAGACAGATAATTTTGTTCAATGTGTAACTGAGCAAGATTATTATATTTTTAGTCACAATTAGGAAGTAACTTTTCGATATAGCGTTATGCGTATCCTTTTTTATCGTTATTTATTTATTTTTATTTCTTTCAGAATTTAATAAAAAAAAATTATTTTTAATTGATTTAATTTTATTATTTATTTTTTTTTATTTATTTATTTATTTATTTATTTATTTATTTATTTATTTATTTATTTATTTATTTTTATTATTATTTTAATTTTTTTTAAATAAAGTAATTGAAATTTGAATTTCTATGTTGGTATTTTTGTTTTCATTAGTCTATTATGATCAATTTAGAAATTTGGATAATGCTTATACGTTTAGAATTGTAAAGAGTGGAGGGTGCTTGCGTAAAATAGATGACATTACAGGAATGAAACGTAGTGACTAAGGGTGCCCAGTAGCTGTGTCTGTGTAATATTTAAGTCAATCGGACCTGATGATCGATCATGCGCATACTCATACCTACTTCCGTGGGTCAACATATTTAGCTTACCCTCAAAGAAGTAAAGATGAAGTTATGCTATACCAAGGACGTCCGGTTAAGAAGTATGAGGTAGCCCAGTATTGAACAAAGAGTGACCAAACTTGCATTAGTGGTTCATCTCGATGGAGAGGAACTTATATATTAGATGTGGTATCTGGCCTTCCTTTTCTGCTTCAGTGACTCGGTTAACAATTTTGGGTAGCTCAGTATTAAATTGTGTCCGATATAGACATTCTATTCACTATCTGAACTTAAACCGACTATTTTGCTACATTTTAGAAGTAATATTTTATGCTGTAAAATCACCTTGCTGCTTTGTAAGTCAAATACTACCACTGAGGTAAACTATATATACTTTGATTACCCTATGATTTGATACGCCCACATAGCCATGCAAATTTCAGGTTTATTTCGACTTTAAAAGAGCAAAAATGTTTCGATCAGTTTTAAGTTAATTTTTGCGGAACTTTCATATTTCAATTAATTAGAAATATTAATGTAACAAACTATTATATTCACAGTATGACAACACATCTTTGTTCTTAAAATTATACTTTTTTAAAGTTAGCATGTACATGCAGCCATGTTGGAGCTCTTTATTTGCTTTAGATGCACGAGTTAGTACCTCAATACGATAAAAGAATATACATATGGGTAAGTACCGGTATTTACTGCACAATATGTGCATTGTGACAACCAACGTTTTGTCAGTGATGCTTATGGCCGAAACAGATGAAATCCAGTGTGAATAATTTTTGAGCAAACTGATTACAAAATTGACTTAAATATAAGAACAAAAGACCCCATCCAAGGACAGGGCTATAACATAGGGAGAAACCGACACGCCTTAGTTTTACAATAAAAACATACATACCATTATATTTGAGGTATCTATTTCGGATCAGCTTGAAATCCTCAGTAAGTAACAATCTGAAAGCAGCGGTATCGACTAAGTGGGCATGATAAATATAAGAATGTGTGTGTGTGTGTGTGTGTGTGTGTGTGTGTGTGTGTGTGTGTGTGTAGCAGCGGTATCGACTCAGTGGGCATGATAAATATAAGAATGTGTGTGTGTGTGTGTGTGTGTGTGTGTGTGTGTGTGTGTGTGTGTGTGTGTGTGTGTGTGTGTAGGTTTGTGTGTGTGACCTCGTCATCCACCACAAAGGCAGTTTAATGTAAAGAAATAACTAAAACAACTGCAGGAACTAAAGAGAGTCTTTCTGAACCATAAGGATACAGGGTCAATACATATACACTAGACATTACCCACACCATAATATATATATACGCTAGACACTACCCACAACACAAGGTTACAGGGTTAATACATATACGCTAGACACTACCCACACCATAAGGGTATAGCGTTAATATACATACGTTAGACACTACCCACACCATAAGGATACAGGGTTAATACATATACGCTAGACACTACTCACACCATAAGGATACAGGGTTAATACATATACGCTAGACACTACCCACACCATAAGGGTACAGGGTTAATACATATACGCTAGACACTACTCACACCACAAGGTTCTTCTTCTTCTTCTTCTTCTTCTTCTTCTTCTTCTTCTTCTTCTTCTTCTTCCAATATGAAGTGTACTCAAAAGTTGAGCGTTATACTTCATTGTTACAGGGTAAATATATATACGCTAGACACTACTCACACCATAAGGGTACAGGGTTAATACATATACGTTAGACACTATCCACACCACAAGGGTACAGGGTTAATACATGTACATATACGTTAGACACTATCCACACCACAATGCAAGGGTACAGGGTTAATACATATACGCTAGACTCTACTCACACCATAAGGGTACAGGGTTAATACATATACGTTAGACACTATTCACACCATAAGGGTACAGGGTTAATATATATACGCTAGACACTATCCACACCATAAGGGTACAGGGTAAATACATATACGCTAGATATTACCCACACGATAAGGTTACAGGGTTAATACATATACGCTAGACACTACCCGCACCATAAGGGTACAGGGTTAATACATATACGCTAGACACTATCCACACCACAAGGGTACAGGGTTAATACTTTAAACTCCCCAAATTTCTACGACATTCAGGACAAGAAATGTCCAGGCATTCCACCTGAACATCTACTTCAATTTCTCTGCCCACACCATGAGGATACAGGGATAATACATATACGCTAGACACTACCCACACCTTAAGGTTACAGCGTTAATATATATATATATATATATATATATATATATATATATATATATATATATATATATATATATATATATATATATATATATATATATATATATATATATATATATATATATATATATATATATATATATATCTATATATATATATAAATATATATATATATATATATATATATATATATATACGCTAGACACTACCCACACCACAAGGTTACAGGGTTAATACATATACGCTAGACACTACGCACACCATCAGGGTACAGGGTTAATGCATATACGCTAGACACTACCCACACCATAAGGTTACAGGGTTAATACATATCCGCTAGACACTACCCGCACCATAAGGGTACAGGGTTAATACATATACGCTAGACACTATCCACACCACAAGGGTACAGGGTTAATACTTTAAACTCCCCAAATTTCTACGACATTCAGGACAAGAAATGTCCAGGCATTCCACCTCAACATCTACTTAAATTTCTCTGCCCACACCATAAGGGTACAGGGATAATACATATACGCTAGACACTACCCACACCTTAAGGTTACAGCATTAATATATATATATATATATATATATATATATATATATATATATATATATATATATATATAATATATATATATATATATATATATATATATATATATATATATATATATATATATATATATATATATATATATATATATATACGCTAGACACTACCCACACCACAAGGTTACAGGGTTAATACATATACGCTAGACACTACCCACACCATAAGGGTACAGGGTTAATGCATATACGCTAGACACTATCCACACCATAAGGGTACAGGGTTAATACATATACACTAGACACTACGCACACCATAGGGGTACAGGGTTAATACATAAACGCTAGACACTATCCATACCACAAGGGTACAGGGTTAATACTTTAAACTCCCCAAATTTCTACGACATTCAGGACAAGAAATGTCCAGGCATTCCACCTGAACATCTACTTCAATTTCTCTAAAGTTTCCTGTACTGAAGAGGTGTACTGAATAAAATCTATTTGCAGACATAAGACACATTGACTGGAGTTACCTGCTCTTGCTTGCTATAGCTGCGCATTGTCAGTCTAATATGACTCACAGGGAAAGAAGAAAATGGATATGGCAACGAGAAAGTGTCAAAACACCAGTACAGGAATTTAATGTTACTTGAGCAAAAATTTTATACTAGTATGTGTTAAATATATGCTCAGAAAAGCAGAAGTTTCCATAGAAACGAACGGGTAAAATATTGCTCAACATCGATCTATTGAGATCACTCACCAAGAACGATGCAAGGTAAGACCCTTGCAGTTAGGGAATTACAACATACTGGATTTGTTTATCTTTATATTATTATCCATTAGTCAATGTTCTATTGTAGTAAATACCATTGTAATACAGTTACATGTGTATCATGATTTCACATTGTTATATGAACTGAACAAATCACAGAATAAATCTACTGGAACGCGCATCTTAATATAAGGTTTTGCTTACCATTTTTGACTCCCTTAATTTTCACTTTCAGGAACATTTTTTGTTTTCTTTAAAAAAAAAATCAAAATTCTATGAATAAATGAAAATCTACATATCTAAATGCAGTTACTAAGGTGATGATGTCAGAAAAGCACTACCTATCATAATATGTCATTGACAGTGTTTAAAACAATTCTGTGAGATCAGATGGCACGTGAATTCATTTGTATTACATTGCACAGAAAGATGTAGACAATTCCATTTAAAGAAATAATTTGGCTGTGAATTTAAAGTATTCATTGGGTTTTTTTTTCCTTCTTATTTTATTTCTCATATGTATGTTCAATACGAAGACTTTGTAGTTTGAAGGAATATTTGGTCAATCAGATCCCTGTGGCTGTGACAAGATTTGTTTTTGTTCTGGTCATATTCCAGGTATCTGGTCGTATGATGTTAGATTAAGGACCTTTTCAGGATGGTCTTTCTACTATGATTTCTGCTAAAGTGACTGTCAAGATTACTTTCTCTTACCTTGTCTGTTTTCCTTTATTAAAAGATTCTATCATTCATTATCTCTCTTGACAATTTCACACAATGTCTCCCAGCTCTCTCCCTGGATTCATTACCAGGGGCGTAGCTACACATGACTCGAGTAGACCCGTGCCTACACATAAAAAAATGTTAAGAGCTTATAAAATAATCGGGCACATTAAGGAATTTAAAGCTCTCGTTGAATTCTGTGATCATCACTACCAGAGACATAGTCTATGTCTCTGCCTTTACCAAGGTCTGCGATATGATTACGGTCTTCTCAGAGGTACTCTTACTGGAGCATGATAAGATTTCAATGTTCAGCAAAGTTTATCGATCATTATACGTTGAATCCCTTATAAAATGTTATATGATACATGCATATTGGTAGATATCCGAAACAATTATCCAGTTTGCCATTTTTGCATTTTTGTAAGGATAATTCACATAATTTGTTCCTTAGTGGTGTTAAGCACCATCCTATTTTTCTACTTTCCCTTTCTATCACCCACATGTTGGCGGTAAGTTTTGAATACGTACATATAATTCTTTAGGTAAAGTGCAAGATATAATCACTTCGATAGTGTGTGTCTTTTGTAGAGTATGTTGATTTCTTATCGTTCTAATGACGTCACGTTTTTGAGTTGCTCCTCTTAATTTGCGATGGTAATGTTCAAGGCTGTTACAACCTGAAATCCTTTACATAGAGATGCTTTATACATACATGTATTGTAGTTTTGAAGAGGAAGTGCCAAGGTGAGAAAAAGTTAACGACAAACTACATTTTGACGAGAAAAGTTCACTTGAAACTGATACTTAGGTGAGTAAACAAGGGCAATAAAAACGACGACGACGATGATGATGGTGGTATTGAAAATGATGATGATGTTGTTGATGATGATGAGGAGGAGGAGATTACGTGAAATGAGGGTAATCCAGACTTTATTATAAAGACGTTCATGACTTATTACAATTATGACATGCATAACTAATCGATATAATATACTGGTCAAGTTTCCAGTTTGGTTTTCTTCTCTCTTGACAAAGATGAGCACTGTGTAAAATTTAAAGGTGCACCGAATAACGTTGATATTTTCTCCGAATTGTAACGTTACATGGGGAGATACAAAGAAAGTGAGAATGGATATATATATATATATATATATATATATATATATATATATATATATATATATATATATATATATATATATATATATAGCAGAAACATTCGTACTGCCATAGTAAAACAATCATGGAAGAGTGTGGAATATATATTAATATTTTATGGTTTATTGCCGCAAATGGATGTCGTTGTACAAAAAAAAGAAAAAGAAAAAGAAAGAAAGAGGAAAGAAAGAAAGAAAAGAAAAGAAAAAATAGCACTACTTCAATCGTTAATCAAAGTTATGTAACCTTTTCTGCGATCGTACCATTTCGAACATCAGTGGAAGAAAGGTAACTCCCACAGACTGGTAATTTACAAAGGGTTTTATGCTACCAGAGACATATATGTCTCTGATGCTACTCGCAGATTATTACACTTACATAGTGGCGGTACCAGCCTGCATTACTTATTTATTTTGATGTGAATGTTTATTTTAATAATATTATTGTCGGACGCCAGGAAGGGGAATTTCGGGTGGTGAAACCCTTCCCCCATCTTAAGCTTAGATACACATAGCATCAGGCATCACTGGGAAATCTATATCGAGAACATGTCAAAAACTTTTTGTGCCGGCGTTGGGGTTAAAATCTATATACACATAAAGAGGTTAAACCCCATAACACACAATAAAAAGTTGTTGGTCTGTTGTTGGTCTATTTGAAACTCAGATAACGAAAATTTAGTGATTATCAGATATGTACAGAATAACGTTTCCATGTAATTTTCTTTTGTGAAATGCACAACCAACCCCCCCCCCTCCCCCCCAAAAAAAAAAACAAAACAAAACAAAACAAAAACAAAAAAACAAAAACAAAAACAAAAAAAAAGAATAATAATAATAATAAATAAATCATTAAATAAACCAAACAAACAAACAAAAACACAAAAAGAAAAACCACACACACAAATCCTCAAAACCATAGAGAAAACAAAATAAAAACAAATGAAAACAAAACAAAAACAGCCCCAAAAATACATAAACAATCAAAACAAAAACAAAAAACCTTAATTAATATTAGTTTATTGGTAAAAAGCAAATTATAAATAAGTACACAGACATAGACTATGTACTTTCAAAAGTAATATAGATTTCTGAGTTTAAAAAAAATGAAGAAGAAAAGAAAAGACCAAGCAAAATGTTTTTTGGGTTTTTTTTTTTTGTGGTGTTGGGGGAAGGGGCGGGGTTGTTTTAAATACATTTGTATAATTTGGACTACTTTAGATTCCTTTCTCCATATTTTACTGGATTTAAAAAATAATTTCTCTGGGTTTTTATGAAGCAAGACAATGGTGAGATATAGCTATGTAAAGACCAGTCCGAAATTGAGAAATATTACTATATCCGGCCCTCAGTCTTTAAATTAATTCAATTACTCAGCACCCAAAATACCAAAGAACTATGCAGTTTAGCTAAATATATCTTACATTCTACAAAATTTAGAACTGATGTTTGTTAAAAAGTAGACGATTTTGTATTTCTCGGTTCATGGATGTACTTTAACTATGCATTTATGCACAGACATATTTCTGATTTATGTTATTTATTTGTAATATTGTGTGTGAATGTGCATATATATTCCATTGATGTATTTAATTTTCTGTTTATGAATATATGTATACACATTTGTCTAACAACGCGCATATATGTTCTTTATTTTATACTTTACCTTATTATCATGTATTGAAATCTTTAAGTCTGCACAGCTTTTGATAATAAACGAAACTAATGTCCGAATAGGATGTGGACACAAGAACTCTCAATGACAGTGTTTGTTTGTTTGTTTGTTTTTATACTGGAAGATATAGTGCGACTGCTGCATTTTTCTACACCCGTAACTCATTGTTTTAAAGACTTTTAAAAGACCCATGAATTGCTTCGAATAAATCGAGTCACAAAACCGGGATCGAAGTTTCAGATATTCGACCACGTTTATATTATTCTCGAAAAATCAGTTTAAACTGACATCGGTAAAGTCAGATTTTCACGTGTCCTATTGAAAAATTTCAAAGAAAGGTATGCATTTTCACCAAAAGATTAGAAATATCTCTCCAGTTCAGTGATAAATATTTCAATATTGATAATGTGTAGCTCGATTGTCCTCTGACAGATATAATAAATGTCTTGAAATATGAACGAAGTGAAAGTCGGCGTGACTCAGGCACGAATGTCTCAAAATGAACATGATTCTCAAAAGATTCCAAGAATGATCTTGCGATAAACTCGGTGTTTATCACAGACCATAATGCAAGTTTTAGTCCAAAGCAAATGGGCCTTAATTAAGTTTAGAGGACTGGGGCTATAAAACCTAAAAATAAAGAATTTTGGACGCCTTTTTTGTAAAATGTGTGTTCTGTAGAATCTGGGGGGTTTTGAGTCGGCTTCGGTGAAGCCGCACTCATTGCAATCACTTTCTTTTCGGGGGTTATAACTTTCACTACCGATATAGTAAGCTCTATAATAGAGCTTACTACGATGCTGAAAAATAAAGTGCTGAAAAATTACTGATGTCTTAAAAATTCTTGATCAGCACAATGTACCTTTAGCTCAGTTAATTGTCGGATGTACTCGATTGTGTAATTCTCTGGACAAAAAATTTGTCTTGATCTTGTATCGCCTGTTTTTTTATCGAGATATTTTAATTAAAGTTTTCCCCAACATGTTCTGGAACTTTAGTTCTTTTTCATATATATGACAAATTTAAAGATCGATCTTCCCGCATTTCCTCTGATAATGAAAATGCAATATAAATATTTAGGTAAATGTTGTATGTTTCTGAATATAAATGATGTTAAAACATTAAGAGAATCGTGAATAAGATGGTTATTTAATGTCCTACTTGAAGGAATGTCGTTCCTTGGCTCAGCTTGGACTCGTGACAACAATGCAGTAAAACTTGTTGCCATGAAGTTGTCGATTACACGTTCATTTCGGATACAAGCAATTGCAAACTCTTTGCCGTAAGATAATATGAAGAGAGCAAATTTTATTAGCATTTTGTACATAGGTATAATGACGTTGTAGTTGCAACAAAGACCTAATTTTTTTGGTTACATTCAGAGAATTGACTACTTTTCGAAGGAATTTGTAGGCTCCTAGGGACTGAGTTTCCTTTGCTGGTGTTGCAAGTGATTACAAGTGATTGCAAGTATTTGTCTTTTTTCACAAGCCCCTTGCTCAATTAAAACCAGCTACGGTAATCATATAAACGTTTTTCTTCACGGAGCCAAATAATTGTACGGCATCCATTCTCGGAGATCGGGAAGTGAAATAACGTTAGAAAGGATGTCTTGGAACATGGTCACACATTTTTATGCCACCAAAAATGTCGTTATGACGTCGAAATACATTGTAATGTAGAGAAAACCAACCGGTTTTCCTTAGGTACATCACTTATTCTCGCAAGTGCCTTGACGTAAACAAACCAAAATGGCAGACGATTCGTCTATTGTTACTACGTCTTAACTGCAATTTTCCCTATCTCTTCTACTCCAACCTCTTTGGCATTGGCCTAAGGCGCAAAACACTTGAATATATTGCTAGCAAATAAGGTACAGTAAAATTTCTTTGATATGTACAATATTTTAGCCCATATAGTCCTGGTCCCCTAAACTTAACTAAGGCCAGCAAATGGAGCTACATGACCAGTATGGCAGTAATAGGGCTCTACTACTTACCAAAATGACTCAGGATTACCAAAATGACTCTGTAATTACCATAAGGACTCAATAAGTAATTGAAATGACCCGTTTTTGATCCATAAACTCAGCTTAATTTTTATAAATGGGCAGACACACCGAAGCATTTACCAGTGTTACTTCACCAGAGACAGAGCAGAGTGATACCGTACATCACCTTGAGCAACCAGATACACGAACAGAAGTTAATTGCCGAGATGGAAATCTGTCTATCCTGTTAAATTAGAGTATGACGATAAGTTAGACTTAGAGTATGACGATAAGTTAGATCTTACGATTATTTCACAACATTTTGTGCACCATATAAGACTTATAATATATGGTGCACAAAATGTCGTGAAACAATGGAGCTCAAATTCTGGGATTTGCCGTTGACCCACATATAAGTCGCAATTATCACCACTCTATCCACAACAGGTCAAATTAGACCAAAAAATGGGTCATTTCAGTACCTTATTGAGTCATTTCAGTAATTACCTAGTCATTTCAGTAAGTAGTAGAACTGCCTGCAATGCAACTTTGCTGAATTAAAATTTTGAGGAATCTTATGTAGATCGACTTGTCTTTAAATTTGATATGACCGCAGTTCGAAATAATGAGATTTCAAAATATCAGATAAGGGCTTGAAATTCCTGCTCGCCCGTTAGCCAATGGCAAGTGGAAATACCCCCACACGAGTGGTTTTCCGTCTGAACTCGCCCGTTTGGCGAGTTAAAAAAAAATATATATTGGGTTTGGAATATTTTTCCAAATCTTGATTGCTTCAGTGTTTGATTTTATAAAGCATAAGTTTGATCGTGATTGGCATCGTAAAAACTTCGACAAAGTATAGATGAGCTTATGCTGTATCCCAGGCGTACCAAACTTGGATCACTTGGTCATCTTAGGATGTTGACTTGAATGTATACATTGGATGCTGCATCTGATCTACTTGACCTTTGACCCTTTCATTTCTGTCCATGTACATGTATGGTTAACTTTTTGGGGGTAACTCAGTTGTGAACATACTATAAGTGCCACAGCTACCAAACTTGCACCAATGGTTCATTGGGGAATGCCAGTTTGAGTGCATGCTTCGGATGCTGCATCTGACCTAGATTATCTGCTTGAGTGATTTGGTCAACCTTTTTGAGGTATCTCAGTTCTGGATAAACTATAAGTGGTACAAATACCAAACTTACATCAGTGGTGCATCTTCGTGATCTTTGATTACACTATGTTTTTTTTTTTTAAACACCTTTGAAAATTACAGGCTCCTTGATTTTGTTACGGGCTCCTTGAACTTGCAGTCTAGGAGCCCATATGGCTCCTTAAAAATTTCTCTGAATTTCAAGCCCTGCAGATTCTACCCATAAAGCACCGATAATTCCTGAAACTGATCACCTTCAGACATGGTGCATATTTGGTCATGTGATGAATCTGACTTTGAGAATTGCGTTATATTATAATACAAAGAGGTTTGAGATTGTCGTTGAAATTGATAATAAATTAATTTTTGATTAATAAAAAAAGATACATGTAATTCTCTGTTGTTCTTGTCAAAGTTTCTGTATTATTGTAATATTTTCATGAAAGATTTTTCAACTGTGTAACATACATGTACATGTATACCAGTATATATGTTGAGTTCTATTTTCATTATTTAGTTTGTGACTGTGAAATTATATTGCACATTACACAGGGTAAAATATAGATACATGTATTTGTTCTAGCGTCTAGTTGTTCAGTGAAAACAGATTGATTTTGCTTTTAGCTTGATTTCTTGTATACCCTCGATGATGCATATTTCAAACCCGGTAGGTTTATAGAGTTTTTGATGCAAAATTGGTGACATTGACCTTGGTGTCATGCTTCATTGAACACAGATTGATTTAGCATTTAGCTTGATTTCTTGCATACCAGGGTCCTTGGGATGATACCTACAGCAAACATTGATAAGTGCTTCAGTACTGCTGCCTTCGTCAGTGTATATTCATTCAAGTATGATGGCATTATTTCTATGTGGTTCCCTTCTTCACTTTAAGTTTGGCCTTGCATCTGCCCATGTTAGACTCTATGGTCGGAATATGAACTCCAGTTTCAGGTTCTACAAAATTCAGGAAGTGGTTCACCATCTGGAGTGTCACTCAGACCTAGCTGATTCTGCTGTATGCTAATCACAGTGCAGACTTCACAATGGAGCCTGCCTAGATTACACAGGCAGTGAAAAGCACAAGGGTCTCTGCTTCCCTTTTGTCTTCTGTTGGCATGTAGCTGATAACATGTTTGGTGTCGGTGTCAGCCATACCAGGAACCCCCCCCCCAGTGCTACTTGCTGCTATTGTTGCTCCTTATTCCATTTTATATATTATGTATATATGTATTTTTAATGTGTGGATTATTTGCTACAAGAATTTAATAGCTCTTTAATATCAATAGTATTTCATTTTATCCTTGTAGGATTTATTAATTTATAATCATATGTGCTTTTTGATAAATATGTACACATAAACATATATGATCTTTACTCTGTACTATACAGTGACATACTTTTTATTATTAAAGTTACATGTTTATATACAATATGACTGAGTTAAATCATAGCATTCACAGCATTAGACTGTCATTTGACTCCTCATGCTGTAAAATACCAAACAAAGTTTTACATGCATTTGATAACTCTAATTCATTTTCAGTTACCGGTACATAAATAATTGTATGAATGAATATGAAATAACATACATGTACAAACATAACATTTCCATACAAATATTTCTTTGATTAGTACATGTATATAAGTAACGTTTATGTAATTCCTTATTGCCTGGATTATTTCTACAAGAATACTTGAAAAATTCGTATTTTTATGAGAATACCAGTCCCCAGGTCTCGTCCAAAAAACGAAGACTGAAAAAAATCATAACGCTGAAAGATCACCGCTGAGATGAATGTTAAACAAGATGTGAAATAACTCCTAAATGCCAGACAAGCTGACAAATAAATCATCTTACATGAATACTGGTAATAAATTTAAATCTTAGTAGTATTCTTCAGACTACTTGTGAAACCCGAAAAACCGAAAACCAATATTTCAAGACAGCTTTTATGAACACAGCAACTTGGAGAAGAGTATGCATTGAAATATGCTTACAGTGTAGAGACACATGTAAATAGGTGACAGCTTTGTCATCACGGTCATGTTGAAAAATGAGTGAAGAGAAACATGCATTATGTTTTTAATTTATTTATTGAATATAATATAAAGCCAAATCGTAACATACCAAGTCTGGATTTTTCTAATTATAATAATCCATTTAAATGGAGAAAAGCATGAGATTTTCCCATCTTATTCAAATTTTGTTTTGGCTAAAGGTGTCTCATAGCCAATGATGGACATGCTGACAGTAAACAGCAACAATGTCTAGATCAAAAGATCCATTATTGGACATTCAGTCAGATAGTGAATACACATACATTATTGTATTTTTTAACTGTACGGAAGGGTTTTTTATTCGATATGCCATATGAGATTTGGTTTCACTGTAATAGATCATTATTAAAATCCCTGTTACATGTATATACAACCAGTGCCTTTAGGAGTTTGCTGTTAACATGAAAAAAAATAGTAACTTTTGTGTTTTTGAATGAGTCTGTTACTGGTAAATAGAACCGAAAATTCTGGAGTGACTGTCTTGTTACAGTAAATAGCTGGTGCATGTAAGAATGACTGGGAAAGCAAATTTTAGAAGCTAAAATCCTTAAATCTGTCAAAAGACTGAGTAATTACTAGTGTGCCGAGTACCTAATGACAGTAATTTGTCGGTATGGTTGAGGAAAAGGGAATGTTATTAGTAAGACAGGGTTATACAAGAAAATTACGGAAGCAGATTTAGAAATTTGAAAGTTACATCAAAAGAATTTTATACATTTTTTTTGTGAACGATGAAAGGTTTATGACATGCACAAAATATATTTTTCACTTGTTTAAGCTGTTTTCAGTTTAAATATTATAGGGCACTCTAGCTGTGAAGTTGTTGATCTGTTGTAGGCACTTGAAGTTTTTTATATAAAAACATGACCTTAAGGTATTATTACAAAATTGGAACTATTCTTCTTTTTAACAAAATCAGTTTTATACATGCATGTATGATTTCAAATCGTTTCATTTTCATTTCAGATGAGTGACAACAGTAGGGGAAGTGATGAAGGGAATGCTGGGACAGGAGACAATACACAGAGTACAGGGTCTAACAATGCAAATACCAATACAGTTGTGGTAAATAGCTGCAGAGTCAATAAGGATACTTGATCACATTATGTAAAATATCTATAAAGTAGACTATGTCCAAATTACAAGTTAAGATATAAATTGTGAAAAGAATCACAAAAACCTGGTAGAAAATGCGTACCGGTATAACATCCAATTTCTAAGTATGAAGTAGCATAGAAGTTTACATGTATGCACATGAATGTAGCCCTTCCATACACATTTGGAGTGACTATGATTAGTGCTTTTTAGCTCACTAGGACGAATGTCAAAAAGTACATTTTGGCTGTTGAAAGTCAGATCGTTTTTATAATTTAACATAGTGGTAAACTTGACATTGTTTAACATGAGTGCCAGTGGTACTGAGGAGACCAAATTGTTAAGTAATACTTGAATCTCTAGTTGTATTATCTTCAAATATCATTAATGAAACATTTCATCATGGTATTTTAGAACTTCATGTTGTCTAACAAAGTAGAGGCTGGTTTATGGATCACAAGGATGTTTACTATTGTGTGTACACTACTCTTCTTCTTTCCTTTGTTTGGGTGAGTTTATAACATATTATTACAGTTGACTCTCAATAACTTGGACTTGAAGGGTCAATGTAAAACAGTGGAGTTAAGCCAAGGTTTAGTTAGGTATATATTTTGGTATGTAGATAAGAGAATCAGGACTTTTAAAATCACTTTAAGCTTATGTCTTACAAGAAATTTAAATTACCTGGGTCCAAGTAAATGAGAGTTAACTAACTGTATATTGCATATGCTATAGTGCACAGCTCTACTTAGTACTTAACTTTGGCAACAGCTTATTGTTCAACCTTATATATCATTTACATCCAAGATGAATTGAATATTATGTTAGAAGTTCAAAGGATTTCTAAGATTTTGGAACTGTTTTCTTTACAGGGGTAATTCGTTTGGATTTTATCAGCGAGTATTCATCAGTAATGCTGCCACCAGTGCACTGCGTTTGCATCAGAGATTACCCAATTTTCAGTTTAGTCGGCAATTCATGGCAACTCTTTTCAGCGAAGATAGCTGTCATTATCTTATTTACTCTCTCATCTTCATGAACAGCTACCCTATAACAAGTATCCTTTATACATATCAAATATGTGCTATACCTGACAAGGCCATGATTACAGAGACAGTAACTCCTGTTCAGGAGGTCTTTCTATTTTCTCTTATCTATGACAAGCAGGGATCAGATTTAACTTTCTGTTGATAACTACTAGCTCTTGATGCAAACAAAATCTAAAAGCCCAAGGACAAATTACCAGTTCTTAAGTGATGATGTCCATACATTGACAGTAAAACATGTTTCAAGGATATTTTTTTCTCTCAGTAGAGCACATTGGAAGCATAGATGATAGAATATAACTCTACATAATATTTGCAGTATACAGTGATGAACTTGTTTCTAAGGCTAATGTACATCATGCTCAATGTTCATAATATGAAGACTGTAGTTTTAACCAGTCAGCTGAGATAGTTCGTGAATAACTGGCCTAGCCATTGCAAAAATAACTAGTTTCTTGCCAGTAGTCCTCTACTTAGAATGATCCCTGTCTAGTCTGAGTTTATTTCCTGATTAGAAAGTAGGACAGTCAGCTACTGTACTTGCCAAAAGTTATTGGTTTGTTGTCTAGCATCCAACAAAAACATTTGGTTTTGATAGTGTAAATGTTTCAAATAAACAGATAATGCAAAGAAATACATGTATGATAAGTTTGTATTTCAAAGTTTTCAAGAAGCAGATTTCCTTAATATTATCCAGTGGCCGTTATTCCTGTATTTCTGTTTGCCTTGCTACATGCCTGTACATACACCAAAAATATACTTAATGTAAGTCAAAGAATTATACGTTGTTTGCATAATGTCTTACTTGGAAACAAACATTTCTGACCATTACCTATCACCATTGTGATGTAAAATGTCATAATTCACAATGATGACTTTATCATCATAAGCTAGTAAAATATTTTACAGTATTTTTCTATTCACCCAAAGAAAGATACTGCATCATTTGATCATATTCAGTATGCTTTTTGCTCAATTCAGTGGTTCAGGACATCAGATCTTATAAAGTTATTTTGAACTTGTGTCCAATGCAAGCATTTGTTTGAGAAATAAGATATATGGACTTATGGTAATAAAACACATTACCAGTAGATGCCATCACATCAGTTAAATATTTCACTGTGGTGCAAAGCAATAGAACTTCATTAAAATTTCTTGTAGTTAACCCTAGTCATGCTACATAAAATACACAGAAATAGTGCTCTGAGCTGAATATTTTTCTATGTATTTTAAAAAATAAAAGCATGTTTTTGTATGCTGTTTTAAGAAGGATGTTTGCATAATAATATAGGCATATCATATACCAAAATGTTAAGGAATGTTTGAAGTTTATGATTATTGTAAAAGTTTGACCACAATTTATGCACAGTAAAGGTAAACTGCAGGTAAATACAGGTAAAATGACAAAAAGCTAGATTTAGCAATAAATATATGCATATATTTTCAAAAATACAATAAAAGAGATTGAAAATAATGAAATATGAAATAATAATATAATAAAAGTCACACACCAGTAGGCCAGTAGTTACTACTCAGGTAAAACTCAGGTAACATTTAAAAGTATATCTAATGACAGATGCTGATTGGGGTATATACTGCACCAAAATGATGCCCAGTTTCATTATATAACTGAACTAGTTTGAATAACCGATTAAAATCGTGGTTTCCACGTCGTACCTGTAAGGTAGTATCGGCCAGGTGAAAAATAATTAAAAGTGCCAGAGTCGATATCTAGTGATCACCGATAAAAAGAATGGATCACACGTTTACTAAACATGTTGTCCAGTAACAATAAGGCCCATCGGCATCATAATAATTAATCGGTAAACACCTTTATTCCCCCTTCCTTTTGTGAAAATTCAATTACGACAAACGGAGGTATGCTTTAAGTTGTCGGCATTTTCCGTAGATACTGGTATACACACCGATAAGTTTCATGTGTCATTGTAATCATTGTCATTGATAAACAAATTGAGGAAATCCAAAGAAGATCGACGGCCTTCAGTGATGTTAACAAACACCTGTAAAATCGATTAAATCCCAGGTCAACACGTGGCCGGCCGCCGTCACGTGCGCATCGATTATTCATGAAATCTACCCGATCGTATATTTTTTTTTTAGTAATCATTGTCTTCAATTATATCTGCGACATTAAGTGCATCAAGTTCCACATCACTATCATCGTTTCCAAAGACTTATTTGAAGAAAGAATCGAGTTTTGTTTATAAATCCGCCATCTTGAAATACAAATTTTGATCTCACTTTTTCCCGTACCTTAATATACGAACCAATCAAATTGAAGGTGACGTCATGGAATTTTTTAAAGATAGGAATTCTGTATTCACATATAGAAAGTCTTTTTATAACATTTACAACGATTGGAAGGCTATAAATACGATCTAAAAATAAGCTATAGTCGACCTAGTTGTTGCCCGGATTATTCCGGGTTCAGCTCACAGCGCGTGTATTCAATGCCCGGATTATTCCGGGTCCAGCATGACTAGGGTTAACAATCTGTAAGAGTTACCTTCCTTGATCTAGTTATATTGTTACATGTATTGCAGGTGATGGGTCCACAGTCTCTCCAACTTGTCAGAAGCCTGATAGACAAATTACAGCAACAACAAATCAATATTCTGAGGTTTATAGCTTGCACAGAAATATTCATCTTTCCTGCTGTTTTCTTCATGATATTTGTGTGAGTTGGCCTTAATTTATAACACTTAAAACAGGTGATGGTAAACTTCATACATGTGCACTAATCCTATGAAATTCACGTGTCATTTTTCAGTGATACGTAGATCCTTGAACCATGAATAATGATAATCCAAAGCATTCAACTGGTAATGTATTAGGTATAGAAAAATGTTTTGAAACCTTTGCAGATCTTAATGGTTATCTTGAAAATTTCATTGAATTATCCTTTACGAAAGAAAATGTTATTACTTTAGTATGTATCTGTCTTTCATCTGTTTGCCAGTGTGTCATACCTTTATTGTGAAATACATCTTTGCAGATGACATATGTTCCAGAAAACATTTAACTCTAATTATTTGTCATTCTATAACTATTTTTCATTGTTTGGACTGTATTGTCCATTTAATCCTAGTGATATTTTAACTAACAAACATCTGAGAAGTCTTTTGCCATAGAGCTGGTATGAAATGTCATCATGTATTACAGAGGCAAATGCAGTGTGTTCCTGCCAGTGCTGTACTACAGATTCCTGGCACTCAGATACTCATCTCGTAGAAATCCTTATTGCAGGTAAGTGTTGTCAGACTCAAAGCTCAAGGAAAATCTTCAAATTATATTCATGAACTTTTAACCTTAATAAATTTTTGTGTGAATTTATTTTAAGGATTATCGATTCAAATGCTATTGACTAAATTATATTGATATTAATTTCAAGTGTCAGTGTAAGAAACAATCTACACATTCACTATGAGAAAAAATCTTAGGAAAATATGTTGCAAGATTTACTCAATAAGATGTCTGATGAATAAATATTTCGTATTATTCATAAAAAGTACCATTATAAAAGTTCAAACAGCACAATACAAAATAATAATCAAATATGTAAGTATATACAGTTGAACTTTGATAAGTCTAAGTGTGTATTTCACACACAAAAAAGTTTTATGGATGGCTGTGAACAGCACTCGACAGAGATATCCTTTGTTCATGATCTTACATACATGGTATACAATGTTGTCAGAGTTGTCTTTCTTTCTGAAACCTAACAAACAGCAAGAGTGAAACTAGCTAAGTGGCTAGGGATCAGTTGGGTATGTTGGACATCTTGTGGCCAAATGTTATAGTATATTACAGGTACATGTAACTGTATAAGACAGTCTGTCACACATGGACACACAATTACTGATATCTGTAATCACTGTGCCGACAAATCGGTAGTATCTAAAACCCATGGCTTCTGTGTGTGAAGCACATTAAAGATTTTTAGTGAGACACTGAATATGACTTCGAGTATATAGGATTTTTTGAGTTTCAGTAGTTTGAGTTTGAATAGGGTTATATAACATTGAAATATATTGAAATGTTGTCAGGACCAAAGATTAAATCAAGTTTCCAGGGGTATTCGGGTTACTGACGTTCTAGTTCTTGAAGTTTGACTGCTTTACACTTTCAAGCAAGTTTTTATGGTAAATAGTTTTTAATAAGAAAATTTGTGTTCCTAAAACGAGCCTGTGCAGCTTAATTGGCAAGATGCTTGGCTCATGATGAAAAGGTCGTAGGTCAGTGCCCTACCAGTAGCTCTTTGGAGTCCTATTTTTCATAGAATAAAATCGAAGTCCCAGGTCACGGTAAACATGGCACGATCAAGATGTTCTATGACATACATGATTTGAATTAATGATGGCATTAAAATAAAAAAGTAAGCTTTATTACCGAGTTTTCATCGTACTTTGTTCGAAATTATGTATCGTTAATAATATAATCTGGGTAGACATGTGAGTAATTATAAAACGTTCAGTACTTCCACGTCACATTGGTGTGTAATAATTGCTTTCAAATACCGGTAATAGAAAATAGGCAAAATTTCGTCAGATGAAGTCATTGAAGTAAACAAATTTGTATTGTGGTTTTTATTAAAATTGAGAGCACTTGGTTAACAATACTCTGCAATGCAATTTGGTTGTTGAGTCGGCTTCGGTGAAGCCGCACTCATTGCAATCACTTTCTTTTCAGGGGTTATAACTTTCACTACCGATATAGAGCTTACTACGCCGCTGAAAAATTACTGATGTTGTCTTAAAACTTCTTGATCAGCAAAATGTACTTTTAATTCAGTTAATTTAAGCTAAACATAAACTAGTTTCAATAACTCGAAAAAGGAGTTGCAATAATGTTTTCAAATTTCGCGTAATAATATGTAGTTGTGACTACTTTACGATGTGTTTACCACCGACACCGTCGGATGTACTCGATTGTATAATTCTGCAGACAAAGCATTTGTCTTGATCTTGTATCGCATGTTTTTATCGAGATATTTCAATTAAAGTTTTCCCCAACATGTTCTGGAACTTTAGTTCTTTTTCACATATATGACAAATTTAAAGATCGATCTTCCCGCATTTCCTCTGATAATGAAAATGCAATATAAATATTTAGGTAAATGTTGTATGTTTCTGAATATAAATGATGTTAAAACATTATGAGAATCGTGAATAAAATGGTTATTTAATGTCCCACTTGAAGGAATGTCGTTCCTTGGCTCAGCTTCGACTCGTGACAACAATGCAGTAAAACTTGTTGCCATGAAGTTGTCGATTGCACTTTCATTTTGGATACAAGCAATTGCAAACTCTTTGCCGTAAGATAGTATGAAGAGAGCAAATTTTATTAGCATTTTGTACATAGGTATAATGACGATGTAGTTGCAACAAAGACCTAATTTCCCCCCATTTTCCTGAAATCCTGAATCTGCCACTTAAATGGTAAAATTATTACATACTTAAAATCAGCAAAGCCGACTCTCAGGACTTTTGAGTCCTTTGATTTTTTTTTAAAATCCATCCCCCCTTTTATTAATACAATTATACAGATAACTTGTGTAAGTCAGCATGTTATGTGCTTGGCTAACATGCTTGAGAGGTCACATGTTAGAGTTTGATAGCTCTAAAGTGTTTTGTCCTTGAGTGAAAAAGTAACAATACTAAGGTCGTATTTAATGGTAGATGTTAGCACAGAAAAGATCCCTCACTACTTTAGGTAACTTCATTGCACAAATCAAATCTTCTATGCAGTTGCTGTCACTGTGAAAGTGAAATAATCTTGGTGTGAATTAAAATGCTGATTAACAAATAAATATGCATGATGATTCTAAAAAACATGTAGAAGGACTGTTTAATTAATTGTTATATATTTTATTTTAGAACATTGTTCACTGAGATGCGAATGACAGTGGAGTATTTCATGAGTCGACCTCAATGCCCAGGAATACTCCGTAATGCTCTTACCAAGGGAATTACACTGATATCTCGTCTGGCCCCACAAGTGGTTCAATAATAGAGATAACGTGTACCAGAGTGGACATACAGGCATATGTTGTTTACAATACAATAATTAGTCCTATAATAAACA
Organism: Pteria penguin; assembly: GCA_035048485.1. Classification (NCBI taxonomy): domain Eukaryota; kingdom Metazoa; phylum Mollusca; class Bivalvia; order Pterioida; family Pteriidae; genus Pteria; species Pteria penguin. The sequence continues at coordinate 21,647,186 of CM068585.1, forward strand.
TATTGTGTTCAGGACTAGTCGAGGATAGCAGTGTTTAGAGCATTGGCAGAAGCATAAAGCTACCAGCAAACAATATGATCCATGAGAGAAGTAATTTTTCATGTGTACAGTACCATATTAACAAAAGAAACAGCACTTTCCCTTTGAATGAATATATTTGAAGGCCAACAACTCTTTTTCTTTAGAATTATCTTAAGTTTGAGGTATTGCTAAGAAAAGAGAAATGCTAGCATTGTTTTAAAAAATTCCCTTATATAACGAAGGATTAGGTTTTTTATTTTTTTATTTTATTTTATTTTTTTTTTTTTTTTGTGAGAGAGGGGAGTTCTTTAAATTTTGACTATTTATTCGTAGATAATATCATCATGTACTTGGTTTAACTTCTTTTTTTTATGAGTTCTCACCCCGTGACATCTTTTTTACGGTGCTGACTTCACCATCTGTCTGGTTAACATTTGATGTCTTGATGAAATGTAAGATATTGTTGGTCAATCTTGATTATGGGTTTGTGATCATATTTAAACACTTAGTTCTGTGTGGTATAACCTTCAAAGTTACCCATTGGTACTGCATAGGATTTCTGTAAACAGTAGCACATCCTTCCATTGGAGTATGTAAGAAAGAAGTGCAGAAGAAATAGAAGAGCTTTAGTCAATGAATTGATGTTTCTTTTTAATGAGTATACATGAGTCACGTGAACATTGTATGTGTGTATGCAAACGTTATACACGTGTTATCTGAGATGTTGTTCATTGTCAACGTTGTCACACTATTTATATTTTATTATACAGAGTTTTTATTCTGACTAACATGTATTCCTTGATTGTCACTTTTTTCATGCTTCTTGTATTTGTGTCAAGATTTGACATGTTTAAAATAAATTGACTAATCAGTTTGTTCATTTTTGCTTAGTTACAAATAATATTTGTTACATGTGTCTTTATTGCAATGACCTATGTGCTTGCTAAACCATCCCAGTAACAGTTTAAATCGTAGTTTTGTGACCAGCAGACCATTGCATAAAATTTTTTCGGAAATTTCAAGTTATTTTCCTAACTTTTACTTAGATAGAATATGAATTAAAAATTAATTATGCATAATATGAAATGTTTTGTTGTATTTTAAGAGGAAAATTTTATCACAAATTGAATAATTTACAATTCAGGTTTTCCCCTATTTGAAAAATCTGGTGTTGAAAGTTTGTAAAAAAATCCTTAAAACTTTCTTAAAGTCTTTTGTGAAATGACAGCTGTTCATCTGTCACATTGCAAAGCAAAATCCAGTCTATGCAATGGTGATGTCTATGTGTCTGTCTTTGTCTACGTTTGGTTTAGCTGTTGCATTTAAGTTTATTGCAGAAAGACCAATGACAATAACTCTTTCAAACTTTACATCTAGATAGGCCTTGATGAGCTCTGCCCATTGAAAGCTTTATTTGTGACCTTGAGCTTGAAGGTTCCCAGTTTCAAAGTCATTGTTTGCTTTGGTTCAATTACAGAAAAACTGTGAGAGTTATGTCTTTCATTCTTCACATGTAGATAGACCTTGATGAGCTCTATCAATTTAAACCTTTGTTTGTGACCTTGGCCTTGAAGGTTTCCAGTATTAAGGGCAAATGCATAACTGAATTTAGTTGAAAGACTATAGACAAAAACTCTTTCAAACTTCACATATAGATAGACCATGATGAACTTTATCCATCGACAACCTTTGTCTTTGACCTTGAGCATGAAGGCTCCCTATTTCAAGGTCAAATACATAATTATTCCCCGGACAACGAAGTAAAACCATATGAATTCTTTCGAATCGCACACATGGTTGGTTATTGATGAGCTTTATCCATTGCAACCTTTTGGACCTTGAGTTTCAGTAGTCGGTGTCAAGGTCAAATGCATGTTAAAAAGTATAAATCAATTACAGAAAGATAATTAGAATTAGATCCTTCAAACACAGATGAATATTGATGACTATATCCAGCCACATTTGTGATCTTGAACTTCAATGTTCCCAGTTTTCAAGGTCAAATAGATATTTAGATTTAGTTTCAAAACACATTCTGCTTTCAATATTTGTCAATGCTTCACAATCTGGCCAAATTGCCCTTAGCAATTCCTTGTTTGTTGGTTTAGGTTTTTTATACGGCCGTCGTAAACAAACGTATTATGGTATTTTTAACACGACACAGACTATACCATTTGGCTAAAACTTTAGAACTTGGTACACTTACTTCTTATGGCATGAGGACGAACCCTATTGCTTTTCAATGTCGAGATCAAATGTCAAGGTAATTTTTGGTGTATAAATAACAAATATTTGAGAAAGCAACTTGTAAACAAGGTACAGACTAAACTGTTTATGCTAGAACTTTTAAACTTGGCATACTTATTTCTTATGAATGGAGGACGAAGTCATATTTGCAAGGTCAAGGTCACATGTTTATGTTAATTAGATTCTTGTTCAGGTCTTAACTTTTTACACCTGCATGGATCTGAGTAATATTTCACAGAATTGTTGCCCAGGACCCAAGACCTAGACTCAAAGGTCAGATCTACATGGTCAAGGTCACAATGTATATGATGGGTAAATTGTTGTCTGGTCCATATCTTTTAACCCCTTGCGGAGATTTAAACAATACTTCGCAGAATTGTTGCCTGCAACACAAGGTTGTGCCATGATCTTGACTTAAAGTCATACATGCTAGGTCAAGGTCACAGTGGATATAGTGGGTAAATCTTTGTCAAATAGTATTTCACAGAATTGTTGCCCAGAAACCAAGGATGTGTCATGACCTTGATACAAAGCCATGTCTTCAAAGTCAAGGTCATAAAGCATATAATGGGTAAAGCTTTGTCCACAGATTTGAATAATATATCACAGAATTGTTGCTCAGGACCTAAGGATGTGTCATGACATCGAACCAAGGTCAAGGTCACAGTGCTTATGTTTTTTATTTCTAGTTGACATAGAAGAACAAAAAGGAGGAGGGAGCTAAATTCTTCATTTTGTTGCAACTCTATTTCAATAATACGAGGGGTGTTCCGAAATTATTGTTACTTGCGCAATATCTCGTGGAAATAGTGCTAAATGAGCTTAAAACTACCTCGTGGCGATAGCGTGATATCTGAAGCGTGGTATAGGTAAATTTCTCGCTCACAGTTACACTGACCTTGGTGCTGTGTACATTGTTTTGTAGCGTACTCGTTACACTCTATATAAATATGGTTGGCAAGAGAGCTGAAAACGTAATTGAAATTAGGGCCCATATCAAAGGTAGGTCTCTACTTGGCTTAAAGGCGGTAGATATTCATCGTGAGGTTTGTGATATTTATGGGAAGGGTCAAATGTCATATATGACTATTTGTAGGTGGGTTGCTCGATTTAAGTCGGGACACCAGCAGCTGAAAGATGCTGCTCACACAGGTCGCCCTGCAACAACAACAACAAAGCATAACATTGAACGAATTCGGCAAATCCTTGAAAAAGATGCAAGGTACACTGTCAGGCAGTTAGCTAAAATGACAGGCTTGTCTTTAGCACGTATTCACTGTATTTTAAAGAAACATCTTAAGCTGGGCAAGATCAATGCCAGGTGGATACCCCATTTACTAACTGACGACCAAAAGAGGTCCCTGGTTGACAAGGCCAAATCCTTATTGAAGAAATACCCAAAATACAGCAAAAAGGCTTTTGATAATTTGGTCACAGGTGATGAAACATGGGTGCATTTTTTCGAGCCCAAAAGAAAATGTTCTAATCGAATCTGGGCAATCAAAAACGCCAGGCGCCCTAGCATTGCTAAAAGAATACGCACCGTGAGGAAGGTTTTGTATGTCATATTCTTTGATAACAAGTTTCCAATCATGCAAATCCCTGTTCCTAAAGGCAAAACTGTCACAGCAAAGTATTATAGAGACGTTGTACTTCGAAAACTGAAGAAAGTCTACAAACGCCGCCGCCCACATACAGGTTTTAAGTACCTCAGGCTCTTGCATGACAATGCGCCAGCACACAAGGCGCGTATTGTAACGGAGTTTTTGAAGGCAGAAAAGGTCACTGTCCTCCCCCACCCTGCATTTTCACCAGACTTGGCCCCCTGTGACTTTTTCTTGTTCCCCAAACTAAAATTTCACCTATCTGGAAAAAAATATAAATCAAGAAATTCCCTTGGCTCTGCCATTCACCAGTATCTTATGAGTATACCAATTCAAGAGTACGAAAACTGTTTCCAAAAGTGGATTGATCGGTTGAAACGATGCATAAATGCAGAGGGGGAGTACTTCGAAGGACAGGGCAAAGTAAAATGATCACAATTACTTCTATCAAAAAGAAATCGCCAAAGTAACAATAATTTCGGAACACCCCTCATATTTTGCAGGGTTGTAGCCCAGGGCCAGAGTTATACACCCACATAAAATGTGGGCATGGTATGAAAGAACACTATGTGAAGATGTGCATATTGCATGTAGACTGCTGTCCAAAAGAAAAACCCAATGAATAAATAAATACAGGAGTTATGGCCCTTGAACTTAGATTTTCTTAAAATACATTGTCTTTGGAACTCCTAAATCCTGGAAGGGATTTTGATGAAACTTGGTACAAAATAAGAACAACCGCTGAAGGTTGAAAGGTGAATACTGTGAAAAAAAAATTGCAAGAGTTATGGCCTTTGGGCTTTGAGATACTTGGAACTTTCTATGCAAAATACTTGTCTTTGCAATTTCTAAACCCTTTGGTGAATTTTGATGAAATATGGTACAAAGAAATAACACTATATTAAGATGTGTGTATTGGAAGGGGAATGCTGTCGAAAAAATTACAGGAGTTATAACCCTTGGACTTGGATTTTTCTCTGCAAAATACCTGTCCTCGCAACTCCTCCTTTGGTGAATTTTGATGAAATTTGGTACAAAGAATGATCACATTATAAAGATGTGCATATTGAACATGAAATTTCACAATTTCACATTGCAATATTTGATATTATTGTCAGCAGTTTTTTTTATTAATGAAAGGAAAGGGGGGAGGTTCAACATGGGAAATGATTGATGAGTGAAGAAGATCAATTGACCTACACACAGTTGAAGAAGAAAACTGAACTATTATACCAATATAAAGGATAATCTACATTTACCACAATTAGATTTGCTATTTAGTTCTAGTTTGTATGACACCTAGGATAATACATAAAGTGCTAGTGTGTTATGTGCCGTTCAACGACGCTTTACTACATGTATTATCATGGTTTTTTAGCTCACCTGAGCCGAAGGCTCATGTGAGCTATTGTGATCAATGGCCGTCCGTCGTTAGCTTTTCTACATTTTTGACTTCTCCAGGACCGCTGCACAGAATTTCACCAAACCTCATAGGAATTAAGTACTCAAGGTCTTCTACCAAATTTGTGTTTTTCGTGCCCATCTGTAATCCAAGATGGCTGCCATATGCTGTGATTGGTTGACACATTTTCGACTTCTTCTCCAGAACCGCTGCACAGAATTCCATCAAACCTCATAGGAAGTAAGTGCTCAAGGTCCTCTACCAAGTTTGTCTTTTTCGTGCCCATCTGTAATCCAAGATGGCCGCCATTGGCTCTGATTGGTTGACACATTTACGACTTCTTCTCCAGAACCGCTGCACAGAATTTCACCATACGTCATAGCAAGTAAGTACTCGAGGCCCTCTACCAAGTTTGTCTTTTTCGTGCCCATCTGTAATCCAAGATGGCCGCCATTGGCTCTGATTGGTTGACACATTTATGACTTCTCCAGAACCGCTACACAGAATTTCACCATACCTCATAGCAAGTAAGTACTCGAGGTCCTCTACAAAGTTTGTGTTTTTCTTGCCGATCCGTAATCCAAGATGGCCACCATTGGCTCTGATTGGTTGACACATTTTGGACTTCTTCTCCAGAAGCGCTGCACAGAATTTAACCAAACCTCATAGGAAATAAGTACTCGAGGTCCTCTACCAAGTCTGTGTTTGTCATGCCGATCCGTTATCCAAGATGGCCGCCATTGGCTCTGATTGGTTGAAACATTTTCAACTTTTTCTCCAGAACCGCTACACAGAATTTCACCAAATCTCATAGGAAGTAACTACTTGAGGTCCTCTACAAAGTTTGTGTTTTTCTTGCCGATCCATTATCCAAGATGGCCGCCATTGGCTCTGATTTGTTGACACATTTTTGACTTCTTCTCCAGTAGTGCTACACAGAATTTCACCAAACTTCATAGGAAGTAAGTACTCAAGGCCCTCTACCAAGTTTGTGTTTTTCGTGCCCATCCGTTATCCAAGATGGCCGCCATTGGCTCTGATTGGTTGACACATTTTGGACTTCTTCTCCAGAACGGCTGCACAGGATTCCATCAAACCTCATAGGAAGTAAGTACTCAAGGTCCTCTACCAAGTTTGTGTTTTTTTCGTGCCCATCCGTAATCCAAGATGGCTGCCATTGGCTCTGATTGGTTTTGTTTTAAATTTTATTGGAAAGACATTGCATATACTAGGATATGTTTTAGCTTTCAATAGATTTTCAGTGCCAAGGTTTAAAAACAAATTAGAATGACCTTGTAGTTTATATTTGATCATGTTGCTTCTATTCATAATAGTCGGACTCCTGATCGGGAGGCCGGGGTTCGAGTCCCGCTCTGGTCATGCCGGTGTCATGTCTTTCGGATTAGACAGTAAAAACCGAAGCCCCGTGTCGTGGTATGCATGGCACGTTAAAGATCCCTCACTGCTTCGGGTGGGTCCGTTGCAAAGGTCGAAATTTGTATGCCCCGCATCAGGCAGATGCCGTCACCATATACGTGAAATATTCGTGGTGTGACGTAAAAACAAAATCAATCAATCTATTCATAATAAGAGATACAATGTACCTCGCCTGAGCGGAATAAAAATAGGTTTTTTTTACACTGGTAGTCTTAGGTGTTTATTTTTACCAGATCTCCAAGCAATTTCTGTCTACACTAGCAGATAAGAGATGGCAACCTGTCTGTCCATATGTGTTTTGTTAAGAAAAAGTGCGTATTTTACTTTACTCGTTTGAAGTTTATTATACGTCCACAAACAAATGTGAGCGTATTATGCTATATTGCTGTCGTTTGCAATCTCAACTATCTCGTCTTCGAAACTCCTCTTGAATCCTTAGGAGGATTTTGATGAAAATTGGTACAATGAAAGAACATGTAGTTATGCATATTGGAATTTGAAAGCTGTCCAAAACATTTAGAGGAGTTGTGACCCGTGGACTTAGATATTTCTATGCAAATTACCTTGTCGTTGCAACTCCTCTAAAACCCTTTGGTGAATTTTTAATAAAGTATGGTACAAAGAAAGAACACAGTATGAAGATGCGAATATTGGAAGAGGAATGTTGTCCAAAACATTTACAACATTTATGACCCTTGGACTTAGATTTTTCTATGCAAAATACCTTGTCTTTGCATCTCCTCCTAAACCCTTCAGTGGATTTTGATGAAACTTGGTACAAAGAAGGATCACATTATGAAGATGTGTTGATTGAACAGGAGTTTTCATATCTCCACCAAATTTAAATCAATAGTAGTGGGTTTATGAAAGGAAGGAGGGGAGTGTCAAAATGGGAAATGACGAATGCGAAGATCAATTAACCTACAAATAATTGAGGAAGGAAAATGGGCCCGGCGCCATAAACTGAGAAAATTCTTAAGTCAAAAATTCATATTCTTCTGTTCATCAATGAATTAATAACTGGGATTTGGATTTTATTTAGTTTTATTCTTCTGATAAATAAATTTAAACCATTCTGCATTAAAATCTATTTGAACGTTTGATAATGGAATAAATTAAAATCAAAGGTAATCTAAATGTACCACAATTAGATTAGATAGTTTAGTTTATTCATTGTAAGCAATACAGCTTATTGATCATAATACAGTGGAAATATATACATATACATATATATGTAAATAATACATACATACACGCATACATTCATCAATATACATAAGGTTAGGCTAATAGTAAAAGTTGTTAAGTATTAATGATGGCGATGACAATCATTACATGAATATGAACATAAAAACATGATACATGATTAGATGTTTTCTCTTAGGTTAAATGCGTGTTTGGCAAATCGGAGACATATATACACATATGTGTATATATGTCTCTGGGCAAATTTACCCAGGTTACATAGATCTTTTGTGTTATTTGTACTTAAAAAGTTGAACTAATTTGAAGACAGAGGGTTTGCGATAATAATAGGGCTTCAACAACTTAACTCTAAGATTGTTGTAATAGGGACATTTCAAGATAAAGTGGAATTCATCTTCAATTTCTGTAGTACAAGTAGGACAAGTGTGTCTTTGTAAAGGTATTTAGTTCTAGTTTGTATGACACATAGAATAACAAAATGTGGGCATATTATGTGCCGTTTAGCTGTGCTTTATATTTATTTATTTATTTTTTAATTAATTTATTTATTTATTTATTTATTTATTTATTTATTTATTTATTTATTGCTGTCATGGTTTAATGTGACAGACAAATGAAGTACCTAGAAACCCAATGAAATTGGTGGATACACCAGCAGGTCTTAAACAAAGGCATGTTCAGCAGCAGATCTTAGAATTATATGTGTAAACCAGCAGATCTTAGACAATTGTGTGTACCCCAGTAGATCTTGGACATGACGAGTACACCAGCAGATTTAGCACATTTAGGGGTACGCCAGCAACACCCCCACCTTAATGTTGCTTTATAATTAGCCCAGTGCTTTGCCCTCTGTGATCCCTGAATTAATGCTGTTAAGTAGTCAGCTCAGAGCTTTGCTTATAGAGACCACCGATATTTTTAGATAGTCTGCCCAATAGTTTGCCCGCTGATATCTTTTAATATATCTCTATAGTCAGCCCAGCGCTTTGCCCACAGAGACCCTCTAATGTTGCGGAATTATCGGTCCAGCGCTTTGCACACAGAGACCCCCTAATATTGCTGTATAGTCAGCTCAGTGCTATGCCCGCTGAGACCCCCTAATATTGCTGTATAGTTAGCGCTTAGCCTGCTGAAACCCACAATGTTGCTATATACATGTTGCAGTAAGCTTTGTCCGCTGAGACCCCTACTGTTAATTTATGGTCAACCCAGTGTTTTGCCTGCTGAAACCCCTACTGTTAATTTATGGTCAGCCCAGTGTTTTGCTTGCTGAGGCCTCCAATTTTGCATTGTATAGTCAGCCCAGCGCTTTGTCCGCCGAGACCCCATAATGTTGCTGTATAGTCAGTACAGCGCTTTGCTCGCGGAGACCCTCTGATGTTGTATAGTCAGCACAGCGCTTTGCTCGCGGAGACCCTCTTATGTTGTTGTATAGACAGCCAAGCGTTTTACAGGCCGAGATCCCCTAATGTTGTTGTATAGTCAGCACAGCGCTTTGCTCGCTGAGACCCTCTGATGTTGTATAGTCAGTCCAGCGCTTTGCTCGCGGAGACCCTCTAATGTTGTATAGTCAGCACAGCGCTTTGCTCGCGGAGACCCTCTAATGTTGTATAGTCAGCACAGCGCTTTGCCTGCTGAGACCCTCTAATGTTGTATAGTCAGTCCAGCGCTTTGCTCGCGGAGACCCTCTGATGTTGTATAGTCAGCACAGCGCTTTGCTCGCGGAGACCCTCTGATGTTGTTGTATAGTCAGCCAAGCGATTTACAGGCCGGGATCCCCTAATGCTGCTGTATTGTCAGTCCAGCGCTTTGCTCGCAGAGACCCTCTAATGTTGTATAGTCAGTCCAGCGCTTTGCTCGCGGAGACCCTCTGATGTTGTATAGTCAGTACAGCGCTTTGCTCGCGGAGACCATCTAATGTTGTATAGTCAGCACAGCGCTTTGCTCGCGGAGACCCTCTGATGTTGTAGAGTCAGCACAGCGCTTTGCTCGCGGAGACCCTCTAATGTTGTATAGTCAGTCCAGCGCTTTGCTCGCGGAGACCCTCTGATGTTGTATAGTCAGCACAGCGCTTTGCTCGCGGAGACCCTCTAATGTTGTATAGTCAGCATAGCGCTTTGCTTGCGGAGACCCTCTAATGTTGTATAGTCAGCATAGCGCTTTGCTCACGGAGACCCTCTAATGTTGTATAGTCAGCACAGCGCTTTGCTCGCGGAGACCCTCTGATGTTGTATAGTCAGCACAGCGCTTTGCTCGCGGAGACCCTCTGTTGTTGTATAGTCAGCACAGCGCTTTGCTCGCGGAGACCCTCTAATGTTGTTGTATAGTCAGCACAGCGCTTTGCTCACGGAGACCCTCTGATGTTGTTGTATAGTCAGCACAGCGCTTTGCTCGCGGAGACCCTCTAATGTTGTATAGTCAGCACAGCGCTTTGCTTGCGGAGACCCTCTAATGTTGTATAGTCAGCACAGCGCTTTGCTGGCGGAGACCCTCTAATGTTTTATAGTCAGCACAGCGCTTTGCTCGCGGAGACCATCTAATGTTGTATAGTCAGCACAGGGCTTTGCTCGCGGAGACCCTCTGATGTTGTATAGTCAGCACAGCGCCTTGCTCGCGGAGACCCTCTAATATTGTTGTATAGTCAGCACAGCGCTTTGCTCGCGGAGACCCTCTAATGTTGTATAGTCAGCACAGCGCTTTGCTCGCGGAGACCCTCTAATGTTGTATAGTCAGCATAGCGCTTTGCTTGCGGAGACCCTCTAATGTTGTATAGTCAGCACAGCGCTTTGCTCGCGGAGATCCTCTGATGTTGTATAGTCAGCACAGCGCTTTGCTCGCGGAGACCCTCTGTTGTTGTATAGTCAGCACAGCGCTTTGCTCGCAGAGACCCTCTAATGTTGTTGTATAGTCAGCACAGCGCTTTGCTCACGGAGACCCTCTGATGTTGTTGTATAGTCAGCACAGCGCTTTGCTCGCGGAGACCCTCTAATGTTGTATAGTCAGCACAGCGCTTTGCTTGCGGAGACCCTCTAATGTTGTATAGTCAGCACAGCGCTTTGCTGGCGGAGACCCTCTAATGTTGTATAGTCAGCACAGCGCTTTGCTCGCGGAGACCCTCTGATGTTGCATAGTCAGCATAGCGCCTTGCTCGCGGAGACCCTCTAATATTGTTGTATAGTCAGCACAGCGCTTTGCTCGCGGAGACCCTCTAATGTTGTATAGTCAGCACAGCGCTTTGCTCGCGGAGACCCTCTAATGTTGTATAGTCAGCACAGTGCTTTGCTCGCGGAGACCCTCTGATGTTGTATAGTCAGCACAGCGCTTTGCTCACGGAGACCCTCTAATGTTGTATAGTCAGCACAGCGCTTTGCTCGCGGAGATCCTCTGATGTTGTAGAGTCAGCACAGCGCTTTGCTCCCGGAGACCCTCTAATGTTGTATAGTCAGTCCAGCGCTTTGCTCGCGGAGACCCTCTGATGTTGTATAGTCAGCACAGCGCTTTCCTTGCGGAGACCCTCTAATGTTGTATAGTCAGCACAGCGCTTTGCTTGCGGAGACCCTCTGATGTTGTATAGTCAGCACAGCGCTTTGCTTGCGGAGACCCTCTAATGTTGTATAGTCAGCACAGCGCTTTGCTCGCGGAGACCCTCTGATGTTGTATAGTCAGCATAGCGCCTTCCTTGCAGAGACCCTCTAATGTTGTTGTATAGTCAGCACAGCGCTTTGCTCGCGGAGACCCTCTAATGTTGTATAGTCAGCACAGCGCTTTGCTCGCGGAGACCCTCTAATGTTGTATAGTCAGCACAGCGCTTTGCTCGCGGAGACCCTCTGATGTTGTATAGTCAGCACAGCGCTTTGCTCGCGGAGACCCTCTAATGTTGTATAGTCAGCACAGCGCTTTGCTCGCGGAGACCCTCTGATGTTGTAGAGTCAGCACAGCGCTTTGCTCGCGGAGACCCTCTAATGTTGTATAGTCAGTCCAGCGCTTTGCTCGCGGAGACCCTCTGATGTTGTATAGTCGGCACAGCGCTTTGCTCGCGGAGACCCTCTAATGTTGTATAGTCAGCATAGCGCTTTGCTTGCGGAGACCCTCTAATGTTGTATAGTCAGCATAGCGCTTTGCTCGCGGAGACCCTCTAATGTTGTATAGTCAGCACAGCGCTTTGCTCGCGGAGACCCTCTGATGTTGTATAGTCAGCACAGCGCTTTGCTCGCGGAGACCCTCTGTTGTTGTATAGTCAGCACAGCGCTTTGCTTGCGGAGACCATCTAATGTTGTATAGTCAGCACAGCGCTTTGCTCGCGGAGACCCTCTGATGTTGTATAGTCAGCACAGCGCCTTGCTCGCGGAGACCCTCTAATATTTTTGTATAGTCAGTCCAGCGCTTTGCTCGCGGAGACCCTCTAATGTTGTATAGTCAGCACAGCGCTTTGCTCGCGGAGACCCTCTAATGTTGTATAGTCAGCACAGCGCTTTGCTTGCGGAGACCCTCTAATGTTGTATAGTCAGCATAGCGCTTTGCTCACGGAGACCCTCTAATGTTGTATAGTCAGCACAGCGCTTTGCTCGCGGAGATCCTCTAATGTTGTATAGTCAGCACAGCGCTTTGCTCGCGGAGACCCTCTGTTGTTGTATAGTCAGCACAGCGCTTTGCTCGCGGAGACCCTCTAATGTTGTTGTATAGTCAGCACAGCGCTTTGCTCAAGGAGACCCTCTGATGTTGTTGTATAGTCAGCACAGCGCTTTGCTCGCGGAGACCCTCTAATGTTGTATAGTCAGCACAGCGCTTTGCTTGCGGAGACCCTCTAATGTTGTATAGTCAGCACAGCGCTTTGCTCGCGGAGACCCTCTGATGTTGTATAGTCAGCATAGCGCCTTGCTCCCGGAGACCCTCTAATATTGTTGTATAGTCAGCACAGCGCTTTGCTCGCGGAGACCCTCTAATGTTGTATAGTCAGCACAGCGCTTTGCTCGCGGAGACCCTCTAATGTTGTATAGTCAGCACAGTGCTTTGCTCGCGGAGACCCTCTGATGTTGTATAGTCAGCACAGCGCTTTGCTCACGGAGACCCTCTAATGTTGTATAGTCAGCACAGCGCCTTGCTCGCGGAGACCCTCTAATATTGTTGTATAATCAGCACAGCGCTTTGCTCGCGGAGACCCTCTAATGTTGTATAGTCAGTCCAGCGCTTTGCTCGCGGAGACCCTCTGATGTTGTATAGTCAGCACAGCGCTTTGCTCGCGGAGACCCTCTGATGTTGTATAGTCAGCACAGCGCTTTGCTCGCGGAGACCCTCTGATGTTGTATAGTCAGCACAGCGCTTTGCTCGCGGAGACCCTCTAATGTTGTATAGTCAGCATAGCGCTTTGCTTGCGGAGACCCTCTAATGTTGTATAGTCAGCATAGCGCTTTGCTCGCGGAGACCCTCTAATGTTGTATAGTCAGCACAGCGCTTTGCTCGCGGAGACCCTCTGATGTTGTATAGTCAGCACAGCGCTTTGCTCGCGGAGACCCTCTAATGTTGTATAGTCAGCACAGCGCTTTGCTTGCGGAGACCCTCTGATGTTGTATAGTCAGCACAGCGCTTTGCTCGCGGAGACCCTCTGATGTTGTATAGTCAGCATAGCGCCTTGCTCCCGGAGACCCTCTAATATTGTTGTATAGTCAGCACAGCGCTTTGCTCGCGGAGACCCTCTAATGTTGTATAGTCAGCACAGCGCTTTGCTCGCGGAGACCCTCTAATGTTGTATAGTCAGCACAGTGCTTTGCTCGCGGAGACCCTCTGATGTTGTATAGTCAGCACAGCGCTTTGCTCACGGAGACCCTCTAATGTTGTATAGTCATCACAGCGCCTTGCTCGCGGAGACCCTCTAATATTGTTGTATAATCAGCACAGCGCTTTGCTCGCGGAGACCCTCTAATGTTGTATAGTCAGTCCAGCGCTTTGCTCGCGGAGACCCTCTGATGTTGTATAGTCAGCACAGTGCTTTGCTCGCGGAGACCCTCTGATGTTGTATATTCAGCACAGCGCTTTGCTCGCGGAGACCCTCTGATGTTGTATAGTCAGCACAGCGCTTTGCTCGCGGAGACCCTCTAATGTTGTATAGTCAGCATAGCGCTTTGCTTGCGGAGACCCTCTAATGTTGTATAGTCAGCATAGCGCTTTGCTCGCGGAGACCCTCTAATGTTGTATAGTCAGCACAGCGCTTTGCTCGCGGAGACCCTCTGATGTTGTATAGTCAGCACAGCGCTTTGCTCGCGGAGACCCTCTGTTGTTGTATAGTCAGCACAGCGCTTTGCTTGCGGAGACCCTCTAATGTTGTTGTATAGTCAGCACAGTGCTTTGCTCGCGGAGACCCTCTGATGTTGTATAGTCAGCATAGCGCTTTGCTCACGGAGACCCTCTAATGTTGTATAGTCAGCACAGCGCTTTGCTCGCGGAGATCCTCTGATGTTGTATAGTCAGCACAGCGCTTTGCTTGCGGAGATCCTCTAATGTTGTATAGTCAGTCCAGCGCTTTGCTCGCGGAGACCCTCTGATGTTGTATAGTCAGCACAGCGCTTTGCTTGCGGAGACCCTCTAATGTTGTATAGTCAGCACAGCGCTTTGCTGGCGGAGACCCTCTGATGTTGTATAGTCAGCACAGCACTTTGCTTGCGGAGACCCTCTAATGTTGTATAGTCAGTCCAGCGCTTTGCTCGCGGAGACCCTCTGATGTTGTATAGTCGGCACAGCGCTTTGCTCGCGGAGACCCTCTAATGTTGTATAGTCAGCATAGCGCTTTGCTTGCGGAGACCCTCTAATGTTGTATAGTCAGCATAGCGCTTTGCTCGCGGAGACCCTCTAATGTTGTATAGTCAGCACAGCGCTTTGCTCGCGGAGACCCTCTGATGTTGTATAGTCAGCACAGCGCTTTGCTCGCGGAGACCCTCTGTTGTTGTATAGTCAGCACAGCGCTTTGCTTGCGGAGACCATCTAATGTTGTATAGTCAGCACAGCGCTTTGCTCGCGGAGACCCTCTGATGTTGTATAGTCAGCACAGCGCCTTGCTCGCGGAGACCCTCTAATATTTTTGTATAGTCAGTCCAGCGCTTTGCTCGCGGAGACCCTCTAATGTTGTATAGTCAGCACAGCGCTTTGCTCGCGGAGACCCTCTAATGTTGTATAGTCAGCACAGCGCTTTGCTCGCGGAGACCCTCTAATGTTGTATAGTCAGCATAGCGCTTTGCTCACGGAGACCCTCTAATGTTGTATAGTCAGCACAGCGCTTTGCTCGCGGAGATCCTCTAATGTTGTATAGTCAGCACAGCGCTTTGCTCGCGGAGACCCTCTGTTGTTGTATAGTCAGCACAGCGCTTTGCTCGCGGAGACCCTCTAATGTTGTTGTATAGTCAGCACAGCGCTTTGCTCAAGGAGACCCTCTGATGTTGTTGTATAGTCAGCACAGCGCTTTGCTCGCGGAGACCCTCTAATGTTGTATAGTCAGCACAGCGCTTTGCTTGCGGAGACCCTCTAATGTTGTATAGTCAGCACAGCGCTTTGCTCGCGGAGACCCTCTGATGTTGTATAGTCAGCATAGCGCCTTGCTCGCGGAGACCCTCTAATATTGTTGTATAGTCAGCACAGCGCTTTGCTCGCGGAGACCCTCTAATGTTGTATAGTCAGCACAGCGCTTTGCTCGCGGAGACCCTCTAATGTTGTATAGTCAGCACAGTGCTTTGCTCGCGGAGACCCTCTGATGTTGTATAGTCAGCACAGCGCTTTGCTCACGGAGACCCTCTAATGTTGTATAGTCAGCACAGCGCCTTGCTCGCGGAGACCCTCTAATATTGTTGTATAGTCAGCACAGCGCTTTGCTCGCGGAGACCCTCTAATGTTGTATAGTCAGTCCAGCGCTTTGCTCGCGGAGACCCTCTGATGTTGTATAGTCAGCACAGTGCTTTGCTCGCGGAGACCCTCTGATGTTGTATATTCAGCACAGCGCTTTGCTCGCGGAGACCCTCTGATGTTGTATAGTCAGCACAGCGCTTTGCTCGCGGAGACCCTCTAATGTTGTATAGTCAGCATAGCGCTTTGCTTGCGGAGACCCTCTAATGTTGTATAGTCAGCATAGCGCTTTGCTCGCGGAGACCCTCTAATGTTGTATAGTCAGCACAGCGCTTTGCTCGCGGAGACCCTCTGATGTTGTATAGTCAGCACAGCGCTTTGCTCGCGGAGACCCTCTGTTGTTGTATAGTCAGCACAGCGCTTTGCTTGCGGAGACCCTCTAATGTTGTTGTATAGTCAGCACAGTGCTTTGCTCGCGGAGACCCTCTGATGTTGTATAGTCAGCATAGCGCTTTGCTCACGGAGACCCTCTAATGTTGTATAGTCAGCACAGCGCTTTGCTCGCGGAGATCCTCTGATGTTGTATAGTCAGCACAGCGCTTTGCTTGCGGAGACCCTCTAATGTTGTATAGTCAGTCCAGCGCTTTGCTCGCGGAGACCCTCTGATGTTGTATAGTCAGCACAGCGCTTTGCTTGCGGAGACCCTCTAATGTTGTATAGTCAGCACAGCGCTTTGCTGGCGGAGACCCTCTGATGTTGAATAGTCAGCACAGCACTTTGCTTGCGGAGACCCTCTAATGTTGTATAGTCAGCACAGCGCTTTGCTCGCGGAGACCCTCTGATGTTGTATAGTCAGCATAGCGCCTTGCTCGCGGAGACCCTCTAATGTTGTTGTATAGTCAGCACAGCGCTTTGCTCGCGGAGACCCTCTAATGTTGTATAGTCAGCACAGCGCTTTGCTCGCGGAGACCCTCTAATGTTGTATAGTCAGCACAGCGCTTTGCTCGCGGAGACCCTCTGATGTTGTATATTCAGCACAGCGCTTTGCTCGCGGAGACCCTCGAATGTTGTATAGTCAGCACAGCGCTTTGCTCGCGGAGACCCTCTGATGTTGTATAGTCAGCACAGCGCTTTGCTCGCGGAGACCCTCTAATGTTGTATAGTCAGTCCAGCGCTTTGCTCGCGGAGACCCTCTGATGTTGTATAGTCAGCACAGCGCTTTGCTCGCGGAGACCCTCTAATGTTGTATAGTCAGCATAGCGCTTTGCTTGCGGAGACCCTCTAATGTTGTATAGTCAGCATAGCGCTTTGCTCGCGGAGACCCTCTAATGTTGTATAGTCAGCACAGCGCTTTGCTCGCGGAGACCCTCTGATGTTGTATAGTCAGCACAGCGCTTTGCTCGCGGAGACCCTCTGTTGTTGTATAGTCAGCACAGCGCTTTGCTTGCGGAGACCCTCTAATGTTGTTGTATAGTCAGCACAGCGCTTTGCTCACGGAGACCCTCTGATGTTGTATAGTCAGCACAGCGCTTTGCTCGCGGAGACCCTCTAATGTTGTATACTCAGCACAGCGCTTTGCTTGCGGAGCCCCTCTAATGTTGTATAGTCAGCACAGCGCTTTGCTTGCGGAGACCCTCTAATGTTGTTTAGTCAGCACAGCGCTTTGCTTGCGGAGACCCTCTAATGTTGTATAGTCAGCACAGCGCTTTTCTCGCGGAGACCCTCTGATGTTGTATAGTCAGCATAGCGCCTTGCTCGCGGAGACCCTCTAATGTTGTTGTATAGTCAGCACAGCGCTTTGCTCTCGGAGACCCTCTAATGTTGTATAGTCAGCACAGCGCTTTGCTCGCGGAGACCTTCTAATGTTGTATAGTCAGCACAGCGCTTTGCTCGCGGAGACCCTCTAATGTTGTATAGTCAGCACAGCGCTTTGCTCGCGGAGACCCTCTGATGTTGTATAGTCAGCATAGCGCCTTGCTCGCGGAGACCCTCTAATGTTGTTGTATAGTCAGCACAGCGCTTTGCTCGCGGAGACCCTCTAATGTTGTATAGTCAGCACAGCGCTTTGCTCGCGGAGACCCTCTAATGTTGTATAGTCAGCACAGCGCTTTGCTCTCGGAGACCCTCTGATGGTGTATAGTCAGCACAGAGCTTTGCTCGCGGAGACCCTCTAATGTTGTATAGTCAGCACAGCGCTTTGCTCGCGGAGACCCTCTGATGTTGTATAGTCAGTCCAGCGCTTTGCTCGCGGAGACCCTCTAATGTTGTATAGTCAGTCCAGCGCTTTGCTCGCGGAGACCCTCTGATGTTGTATAGTCAGCACAGCGCTTTGCTCGCGGAGACCCTCTAATGTTGTATAGTCAGCATAGCGCTTTGCTTGCGGAGACCCTCTAATGTTGTATAGTCAGCATAGCGCTTTGCTCGCGGAGACCCTCTAATGTTGTATAGTCAGCACAGCGCTTTGCTCGCGGAGACCCTCTGATGTTGTATAGTCAGCACAGCGCTTTGCTCGCGGAGACCCTCTGTTGTTGTATAGTCAGCACAGCGCTTTGCTTGCGGAGACCCTCTAATGTTGTTGTATAGTCAGCACAGCGCTTTGCTCACGGAGACCCTCTGATGTTGTATAGTCAGCACAGCGCTTTGCTCGCGGAGACCTTCTAATGTTGTATAGTCAGCACAGCGCTTTGCTTGCGGAGACCCTCTAATGTTGTATAGTCAGCATAGCGCTTTGCTGGCGGAGACCCTCTAATGTTGTATAGTCAGCACAGCGCTTTGCTCGCGGAGACCCTCTGATGTTGTATAGTCAGCATAGCGCCTTGCTCGCGGAGACCCTCTAATGTTGTTGTATAGTCAGCACAGCGCTTTGCTCTCGGAGACCCTCTAATGTTGTATAGTCAGCACAGCGCTTTGCTCGCGGAGACCCTCTAATGTTGTATAGTCAGCACAGCGCTTTGCTCGCGGAGACCCTCTGATGTTGTATAGTCAGCACAGCGCTTTGCTCGCGGAGACCCTCTAATGTTGTATAGTCAGCACAGCGCTTTGCTCGCGGAGACCCTCTGATGTTGTATAGTCAGCACAGCGCTTTGCTCGCGGAGACCCTCTGATGTTGTATAGTCAGCACAGCGCTTTGCTCGCGGAGACCCTATAATGTTGTATAGTTAGTCCAGCGCTTTGCCTGCTAAGACCCTCTAATGTTGTATAGTCAGCACAGCGCTTTGCTCGCGGAGACCCTCTGTTGTTGTATAGTCAGCACAGCGCTTTGCTCGCGGAGACCCTCTAATGTTGTTGTATAGTCAGTCCAGCGCTTTGCTCGCGGAGACCCTCTAATGTTGTATAGTCAGCACAGCGCTTTGCTCTCGGAGACCCTCTGATGTTGTATAGTCAGCACAGAGCTTTGCTCGCGGAGACCCTCTAATGTTGTATAGTCCGCACAGCGCTTTGCTCGCGGAGACCCTCTGATGTTGTATAGTCAGTCCAGCGCTTTGCTCGCGGAGACCCTCTAATGTTGTATAGTCAGTCCAGCGCTTTGCTCGCGGAGACCCTCTGATGTTGTATAGTCAGCACAGCGCTTTGCTCGCGGAGACCCTCTAATGTTGTATAGTCAGCATAGCGCTTTGCTTGCGGAGACCCTCTAATGTTGTATAGTCAGCATAGCGCTTTGCTCGCGGAGACCCTCTAATGTTGTATAGTCAGCACAGCGCTTTGCTCGCGGAGACCCTCTGATGTTGTATAGTCAGCACAGCGCTTTGCTCGCGGAGACCCTCTGTTGTTGTATAGTCAGCACAGCGCTTTGCTTGCGGAGACCCTCTAATGTTGTTGTATAGTCAGCACAGCGCTTTGCTCACGGAGACCCTCTGATGTTGTATAGTCAGCACAGCGCTTTGCTCGCGGAGACCTTCTAATGTTGTATAGTCAGCACAGCGCTTTGCTTGCGGAGACCCTCTAATGTTGTATAGTCAGCATAGCGCTTTGCTGGCGGAGACCCTCTAATGTTGTATAGTCAGCACAGCGCTTTGCTTGCGGAGACCCTCTAATGTTGTATAGTCAGCACAGCGCTTTGCTCGCGGAGACCCTCTGATGTTGTATAGTCAGCATAGCGCCTTGCTCGCGGAGACCCTCTAATGTTGTTGTATAGTCAGCACAGCGCTTTGCTCTCGGAGACCCTCTAATGTTGTATAGTCAGCACAGCGCTTTGCTCGCGGAGACCCTCTAATGTTGTATAGTCAGCACAGCGCTTTGCTCGCGGAGACCCTCTGATGTTGTATAGTCAGCACAGCGCTTTGCTCGCGGAGACCCTCTAATGTTGTATAGTCAGCACAGCGCTTTGCTCGCGGAGACCCTCTGATGTTGTATAGTCAGCACAGCGCTTTGCTCGCGGAGACCCTCTGATGTTGTATAGTCAGCACAGCGCTTTGCTCGCGGAGACCCTATAATGTTGTATAGTTAGTCCAGCGCTTTGCTCGCGGAGACCCTCTGTTGTTGTATAGTCAGCACAGCGCTTTGCCTGCTAAGACCCTCTAATGTTGTATAGTCAGCACAGCGCTTTGCTCGCGGAGACCCTCTGTTGTTGTATAGTCAGCACAGCGCTTTGCTCGCGGAGACCCTCTAATGTTGTTGTATAGTCAGTCCAGCGCTTTGCTCGCGGAGACCCTCTAATGTTGTTGTATAGTCAGTCCAGCGCTTTGCCTGCTGAGATCCCGTAGTAATGCCATATTAGTATATAGTCAGCCCAGCGCTTTGTTCGTTGAGATTCCCAGACGATGCTGAGTAGTTAGTCTAGAGCTTTGCCTGCGGAGACCAACTAATGTTGCTATAAAGGAAACCGAGTGGTTTGCTTCTGAGGACCCTCTAATGTTATAGCCCTGGAATGCTGTCGTTTATATATATATATATATTTAAAATCCATAAACATACATGATCAAACCCATGATGCTGGACCAGAGATAGATAGATATATTATTGTTTTACGTCGCGCCGGGAATATTTCACCCATATGGCGACGGACTGGAGAGAAAATTATACCCTGTTCATGTTAAAAAATTGTTAGTAATTTACAATGGAGATTTAGAAAGTGAAGACTTGAGTTTCTTTTCACCAAAAACTATAAATTTGAGTATTCTCCCCGTAAATCTATCTTCTTTTACCTGCAATTAATATAGATCATGAACTTGACTACATTTAATTTCATTGAAAAGATTCGGTTGTACTTGCTAACTTCTTATGAATATTATATGAATTTAGAGTAAGCCTCCATCTGAACGTGTATTTGATATTCCCGTTTCAGAATCAAGGTCTAAATGCATTGGTATACATTACGAATGAAAACAATGTTGACACGTATATCGGTAGGGACCTCAAAATATTCAGATACCAGTAGTCCAAGGGTCCTCGAAGTATTCAGATATCGAGATCGAACAGAAAAGTTCTCTAAAAACCCAGGTATGAGGGGAAGAGTTAAGGTCAGTGACGTATGTGCAAACCAAGAGCAACCAGTGATGGAAAAAAAGTCTTCATGTTCAGATATTTGTAGAGATCAAGTGATATATCAATAAAAAGGACGCTTACTCTGTAAACAGTATTGGTAATATACGAGTTATCTTTCTTACATCATGTTACCTTGCAAATTCATCGTCGATCACAGCTGTTTGTTATCAAATGGAATGAATTTCAATCGAATAAAAATGTTATCCAACTGTCTGCTATGTCCACACAACGAGGACAGACAAGTGATATCCATATTGTTTTATCACGTACTACGTACAGCTGAATAACCAGATGTAGATGAGGTTTCTCACTTGAACGATACAGTTCATTCTGGGCATCTTTATAGATTTACAGAAGAATACAAACATAATCAGTTAACTTTATCTGCAGCATATCTGGCTGTATTTTAATAACGCAATTCCCCAAATATCATCTGAAGAAAGACTAGTCCAGTGATAACACTGGAATTCTATTCTGAAAAAGGAGGGGGGTCAAGCGCAATTGTGCCTAAGGATTTTAAATGGTATATTATCCCGATATTAGCATGTAAAGGATCCCTCACTACATCGGGCGTGGGTTTGTTGAATTGGTTAAAATACGAGACCATGGACGAGGCAACGCTGCCTCAGTACAAAGGAAATAATCCTAGTGTGGCATACATATCCACGCCCACTGATCGTGGAAATCAAGTGATG
Organism: Pteria penguin; assembly: GCA_035048485.1. Classification (NCBI taxonomy): domain Eukaryota; kingdom Metazoa; phylum Mollusca; class Bivalvia; order Pterioida; family Pteriidae; genus Pteria; species Pteria penguin. The sequence continues at coordinate 21,669,109 of CM068585.1, forward strand.
TATTACTCCATCTAACTTATCATTCCTATCACTCACAGTTTACCATATAGGGCGGATCCTCCAAACCTTGTAAAAACTCTTATGAAGCAGAATAGCATAAAATTGAGTTTTATTAATAGGAGAGCCATCTTCTATTTTCCACAGATTTGTGTGTTGGTACAAATTCAATCCGGAGACCCTGTTAAACATGTTATTATTATACATGGTATCGTCAAATATTGTTGAACATTAAAGAATGCTTTTTAAATTGTAATGATTGACGTCATTTGAATAAATAGTTAAAAGCATTTATTTAAAAGAAGCGTACTTATATACACTATATAACTCCCCACGGCCCTGGGAAGCATTACAGAATAGGGCTACAAACCATGACTTTAGTTAGCTAGCTAGGGAATAGAATTTTTCTGTAGACTTTCTTTTACATTAGTTTAAAATAATACTGAAGTGTATTAAACTTTTAAGTTATATATCTAAAGACTGCAACGGAATGTAAAAAAATGCATGAATTTCAAAGTTATTCGGTATTTCATATATTAAATAAAAGTGTTTATATAGATCTAAAGGTCATTCTCATATTATTTCAGCACGGTGTATAGTGGGCTTTTTTTATCTCAAAATACGTGTAATGAGATAATTTAGAACATTATTGTTTAAACATTGCCTCATTCTATTCATGGATTTACGGCAAGGTGGGGCACAAATGAATTTGTCGCCCCAACCAGTACTTTCTACATAAATATAAATTCATCATAGAAACAACTATAACAGTTACAATATGCCTTTATTAATCCATGTTTTGAAATGACTTGTGTTTTCTGAAAAAAAATCAGAGAATAACTAAGAAACTTTGAAAAACGCAAAAAGGGTTTTCTTTAAGGTCGAGAGTTGATTCCGCCCTGTAACGTTTTCTTCCATTCCCGAATCGCGCCACTATGTGTAAGAGGTTGATTACTCCTTGCTTTCGTGTCACGATATAGGCTAAGTGAGAGACTGCTGAAAGCGACGTAAAACTCCAATCAACAAACCAACCCAATAACATTTTAAACTCGGCTACACTATTGTAGCCCACTGACATACATATATATAAATAAAAATTCTGAACTTGTTTATTTATTATTTATTGTCTTATTTATTATGTAAAATGTTTAAGTTACACGTATCTAATGATATAGCTTCTATACACTTCGAACCATGGAGTCTTTCTGGATAAGCAACATCAAATCTGCACGTTTTCTCCACCTATCATGTACATAATATCAACAAATTATTTACAATTACTACCCTTCGTCTGACATGTATGGGTGTCACTAATTATCAAAAGGTGCCGTAGAAATAAAATCCGGAATTAGACTTGATGGAAATCTGATTGATTTAGGCCGATTAAGTGGACGTTGATTGGTCGTAACAATGTAATGAAACAGTTCATACGGCAAAATCAAATACAACATGATAAGATAACTTAGTTACTGACCAACTCTACATTTGGATTTCGTTACAAAATATCACGGCCAAGTCGTAAAGCTAGGAATGAACGGATCGAGTTTACAGACAAAAGTTCAGTCGCAGCAAAATTATCGCTAATCGTATTGTTTTGTTGGTCAGAAACACGGAGTTATGAGAGTGGGCAGAGATAAAGCGTGTTGATGTATGACAAGAGGTTTAGAGGTTGGAACCCAGGACGTGACACGGACGAAATGAAGGCGTGAAAACTCCGTGTTAGGTCCGGTGTTATCTGGGAATGGAAATGGAATGATAAGTACAAGAGCCTTCTTTTATTCTCATCCTATCATGTTGAAAAGAGATACTGTGTGTGTCCATTGAAGTACTCATAATGAATGGTTTTTCCACTCTTATTGTTCTGTATATTGTTACAGCATACATGAAACAATTTGATTAATATACATGTAAAATCATAATGTTTTCCATCATTCTCCAATATCACGACAGCGATGCTGAGCGTACGGTAGCGCCAATCGTCCGTGCGTGCAAATGGCTGCGCGTGTTTTCTTTCCGTTCGTCAATTTACGCGTGCGTTTGATATGTCCATAGTGTCCATATTTTGAAGTGAAGTTAAACTGATGTCGGCCTTGTACTATACTGAGCTCTATCAGAACCATGTACATTGGTCAATGCAACAAGGAGTCCCCCGAGAACAATTTTCGTAAGAAGGGGTCCAACCATGTCTGAGGGTGTAAATTTGCCTTTGACAAAATACAACCCCCCCCCCCTCCCCCTGGAAATGACAAATCTATTTTGTCAACCCTCAAATGGTCTCGGGCTCGGATCTCCAGTTCTGGATTCGGATATGCTCTATTTCAGAAAGAAGGTAGTACTAAGATCTAAGAAAGGGAGATGGTATGTTGATCCAATACAGAGTGGGTAGTATTTATATTAAAGAGAAGAAAATAGTATATGCATTTAGATACAGGTAAGAGGTCAGTATTTGAAACCAAGAGAGGGAGATATTGCACAGATCCAGGAGAGAGTGCAGTACTGAGATTCAGGAGAGGGAGGTATTGCATACAGATCCAGGAGAGAGTGCAGTATTGAGATTCAGGAGAGGGCGGTATTGCATACAGATCCAGGAGAGAATTCAGTATTGAGATTCAGGAGAGGGAGATATTGCATACAGATCCAGGAGAGAGTGCAGTATTGAGATTCAGGAGAGGGAGGTATTGCATACAGATCCAGGAGAGAGTGCAGTATTGAGATTCAGGAGAGGGCGGTATTGCATACAGATCCAGGAAAGAATGCAGTATTGAGATTCAGGAAAGGGATATATTGCATACAGATATAGGAGAGAGTGCAGTATTGAGATTCAGGAGAGGGAGGTATTGCATACAGATCCAGGAGAGAGTGCAGTATTGAGATTCAGGAGAGGGAGGTATTGCATACAGATCCAGGAGAGAGTGCAGTATTGAGATTCAAGAGAGAGAGATATTGCATACAGATCCAGGAGAGGGTGCAGTATTGAGATTCAGGAGGGGGAGGTATTGCATACAGATCCAGGAGAGGGTGCAGTATTGAGATTCAGGAGAGGGCGGTATTGCATACAGATCCAGGAGAGAGTGCAGTATTGAGATTCAGGAGAGGGAGATATTGCACAGATCCAGGAGAGGGTGCAGTACTGAGATCCAAGAGAGGGAGGTATTGCATACAGATCCAGGAGAGGGTGCAGTATTGAGATTCAGGAGAGGGAGATATTGCATACAGATCCAGGAGAGAGTGCAGTATTGAGATTCAGGAAAGGGAGGTATTGCATACAGATCCAGGAGAGAGTGCAGTATTGAGATTCAGGAGAGGGAGGTATTGCACGGATCGAGGAGAGAGAACAGTACTGAGATCCAAGAGAGGGAAGTATTGCATACAGATCCAGGAGAGAATGCAGTATTGAGATTCAGGAGAGGGAGGTATTGCATACAGATCCAGGAGAGGGTGCAGTATTGAGATTCAGAAAAGGGAGATATTGCATACAGATCCAGGAGAGAGTGCAGTATTGAGATTCAGGAGACGGAGGTATTGCATACAGATCCAGGAGAGAGTGCAGTATTGAGATTCAGGAGAGGGAGGTATTGCATACAGATCCAGGAGAGAGTGCAGTATTGAGATTCAAGAGAGGGAGATATTGCATACAGATCCAGGAGAGGGTGCAGTATTGAGATTCAGGAGGGGGAGGTATTGCATACAGATCCAGGAGAGGGTGCAGTATTGAGATTCAGGAGAGGGCGGTATTGCATACAGATCCAGGAGAGAGTGCAGTACTGAGATTCAGGAGAGGGAGATATTGCACAGATCCAGGAGAGGGTGCAGTACTGAGATCCAAGAGAGGGAGGTATTGCATACAGATCCAGGAGAGGGTGCAGTATTGAGATTCAGGAGAGGGAGATATTACATACAGATCCAGGAGAGAGTGCAGTATTGAGATTCAGGAAAGGGAGGTATTGCATACAGATCCAGGAGAGAGTGCAGTATTGAGATTCAGGAGAGGGAGGTATTGCACGGATCGAGGAGAGAGAACAGTACTGAGATCCAAGAGAGGGAAGTATTGCATACAGATCCAGGAGAGAATGCAGTATTGAGATTCAGGAGAGGGAGGTATTGCATACAGATCCAGGAGAGGGTGCAGTATTGAGATTCAGGAGAGGGAGGTATTGCATACAGATCTAGGAGAGGGTGCAGTATTGAGATTCAGGAGAGGGAGGTATTGCATACAGATCTAGGAGAGGGTGCAGTATTGAGATTCAGGAGAGGGAGGTATTGCATACAGATCCAGGAGAGAGTGCAGTATTGAGATTCAGGAGAGGGAGGTATTGCATACAGATCCAGGAGAGGGAGGTAGTATTTACAACCAGTAGGAAGAGATTATATTTAGATACAGGAGAGGAGTACAGTGGCGGATCCAGGATTTCCGAAAAAAGGGGGGGGGATCACATTTTTATTTATCCAAACTACTCAGCGATTTTTGGTGCCAAATCTGGATTTTTGGTAATAAATATATGGCGAAAAGGGGGGACACTTAATCCGCCACTGGAGTAGTATTTAGTTTCAGGAGAGGGATGATATTTAGAGCCAGAAGAATGAGAGATACAATCTAATTAAAACCATATCTTTATTCCGCTTCTCTATTGCGTATAAAGATCTGGTGAAACCCCGTAATGGTTGACATTCTGGTGACCTCTGATGACGTATCAGTCACCGAAACCGTTATTTCCCATGGCCATTCAGTGACTCGGCTAGGCACGTGATAGTGACGCAATATGTAACAAACACCGTTCAAAAACTACCTTGTGGGTCACACACGCTGTGGATGTTACTTTCATCCCTAGGACATTGTAGCCGATCCACTGAGTTCACCAAAACGTGACCCCTTACGGGGTTTCATCAGATCTTTTTACGCAATGGAACAAATGAGAAGCGGAATGAAGATATGGTTTTAATCAGATTGATGAGAGATAGTACATGTATTTAGATTCCGAAGAGGGAAATAGTATTAAAATCCAGGAGAGGGAGGTACTATAAATTACATTTAAGAGAGGGGATAGTGTTAAGGCACAGGAGAAGGAGGTAGTATTTACATTAAGGAGAAGGGATGGTGTTAAGACACAGGAGAAGAAGGTAGTATTTACATTAAGGAGAGGGGATAGTGTTAAGACCCATGAGAGGGAGGTAGTATTTACATTAAGGAGAGGGGATAGTGTTAAGACACAGGAGAAGGAGGTAGTATTTACATTGAGGAGAGGTGATAGTGCTAAGACACAGGAGAAAGAGGCAGTATTTACATTAAGGAGAGGGGATAGTGTTAAGACACAGGAGAAGGAGGTAGTATTTACATTAAGTAGAGGGGATAGTGTTAAGACACAGGAGAAGGAGGTGTATTTACATTAAGGAGAGGGGATAGTGCTAAGACACAGGAGAAGGAGGCAGTATTTACATTATGAAGAGGTGATAGTGCTAAGACACAGAAGAAGGAGGCAGTATTTACATTAAGTAGAGGGGATAGTGTTAAGACACAGGAGAAGGAGGTACTATTTACATTGAGGAGAGGGGATAGTGCTAAGACACAGGAGAAGGAGGTAGTATTTACATTAAGGAGAGGGGATAGTGCTAAGACACAGGAGAAGGAGGCAGTATTTACATTAAGGAGAGGGGATAGTGTTAAGACACAGGAGAAGGAGGCAGTATTTACATTAAGGAGAGGGGATAGTGCTAAGACACAGGAGAAGGAGGTGTATTTACATTAAGGAGAGGGGATAGTGTTAAGACACAGGAGAAGGAGGCAGTATTTACATTAAGGAGAGGGGATGGTGCTAAGACACATGAGAAGGAGGCAGTATTTACATTAAGGAGAGGGGATAGTGCTAAGACACAGGAGAAGGAGGCAGTATTTACATTAAGGAGAGGGGATAGTGCTAAGACACAGGAGAAGGAGGCAGTATTTACATTAAGGAGAGGGGATAGTGCTAAGACACAGGAGAAGGAGGCAGTATTTACATTAAGGAGAGGGGATAGTGTTAAGACACAGGAGAAGGAGGCAGTATTTACATTAAGGAGAGGGGATAGTGCTAAGACACAGGAGAAGGAGGCAGTATTTACATTAAGGAGAGGGGATAGTGTTAAGACACAGGAGAAGGAGGCAGTATTTACATTTAGGGGAGGGAATAGTGTTAAGACACAGGAGAAGGAGGCAGTATTTACATTAAGGAGAGGGGATAGTGCTAAGACACAGGAGAAGGAGGCAGTATTTACATTTAGGGGAGGAAATAGTGTTAAGACACAGGAGAAGGAGGTGTATTTACATTAAGGAGAGGGGATAGTGCTAAGGAGGTAGTATTTACATTTAGTAGGGGGATAGTGCTTAGACCCAGGAGAGGGAGGTAGTATTTACATTTAGGGGAGGAGATAGTGTTAAGACACAGGAGAAGGAGGTGTATTTACATTAAGGAGAGGGGATAGTGCTAAGGATGTAGTATTTACATTTAGTAGGGGGATAGTGCTTAGACCCAGGAGAGGGAGGTAGTATTTAGATCCAAGAGAAGGAGGTAGTAATTAGACTTAGGAGAGGGAATAGTGCTTAGACCAAGGAGAGGGAAGTAGTGTTTAGATTTATAGGAGTAGGAGGTATTATTTAGATCTAGGGGAGGGAGTGATGTTTAGATTCAGGAGAGGGAGGTAGTATTTAGATCAAGGAGAAAATTAAAATCTATATGCAGGAAAGGAGGAAATGTTTATATACTGGAGACGGAGGTAGTATTTTGATCTAAGAGATGTGGTTTAGTGATTAGATCTAAAGGAGGTAGGTAGTCCTTTAGTCCAGGAAAGGGAGGTTATACTTAGATCCAGGGGAGGAAGGTCGTATATATTTCTAGGAAAAGGAGTAGTATTTAGATCCAGGAGAGGGAGGTAGCATTTAAATCTAGGAGTGGTTGGTAGTATTTCGGAGAGGGAGTTAAAACTAAGATCCGAAAGGAAAGTACACGTAGTATTTAGATGCTGGAGAGGAAGTATTATTTAGATCTACGAGAGGAGGTAGTGCTCAGAAGAGTGAGGTATTGTATTTAGATCTAGAAAATGGGGTTACTATTCAGGAGAATGGTGTAGTATTTAAATTCAGTAGAGAGGGTGATATTTAGATTTAGGAGAGGAAACAAATGCATATAGATCTAGATGAGGGGACAATGTTTAGATCCAGGGGAATGAGTGATAGTTTTCAGATCTAGGAGATGAGGTTGTGTTTAGAAGAATTAAAAAAAGTGGGGTAGTATTGAAATCTAGGAGATGTTTAGATCCAGCAAGGGAGGTAGGATTTAGATCCAGGAGAGGGAGATAGTCTTTACATGTAGTAGAGGGGGGAGTATACAGATCCAGGGAAGGAGACAGTATTAAAATCTAGCAGATACAAGGATCAAAGATCCAGAAGAGGGATTACATATTAGTGTCATAAAAATAAATATTTCCTCTTACACAAAAGTCTTCCCTGTACACCACTTAGACTTCATCTAACCACCAACCTTGGTGATACCTATTAATTCACTTGTACCACACTTCACACATTCCTCAATATACATCAGAGGATGTAATATGATAAAATAGATAAACAGGATTTCAAATAAAGCAATATTCATGAAGAAAATAGCACGATGTTGTTCAATGCCCTTGTGGTTTCCGAGTTTGCCGGAAATGCACGAAAATGTTCGAGTGTTACAAAACTCCTAGAAAGACGTAAACGGAAACCTCTTATTTACATAGGGAGCCATTCTGTCGTGATGTGATCTATGTGTTTATACCCCCTGTAGATCGCAGCTTAATCTGTTAGCATACCCCCCTTATCAAGTCACAGGTCAGGTAGTCATGTAATAAAGCTATCTTAAATCCCAATAAATATTATTCATTTCAATATACCTCCAGTGTGTAAACAACACTTATCATTCTTCTATTCAAATCTATTGTTTTGACTTCCTATAAATATTTTCATTTCCAATCTAATGATGCTACATGTAAACCAATTTAAAGCAATTTTGATTTTTTCTATCTAAAGCAAATACTTCTCGTATCGTCTCTGATATTTAATATTTTGGAATTTCAAAGACATTTCTCAAAAACTTACTTCTTAAATATCTCTAATGATGTTTTCTCCGTCCACTTCATCTCTGAACAAACTGAAAACTATGCCATTCCTATTTCAAAAGGTCAAAAAAGTCAAATAAATGAGTATGAAAATCTCTTAATCTAAGCAACGAGAGAGAAGCACAAGTATTTCTTATATTTGAATCATTGAATCAAGTGCACATCAAAGGCCGTAAAATCCGCCGGGTCACGTACGCTCGATTTGAATTTGTTAAAATTGTCTTTGTTCAAGGATTTGTTGAGACATCTGAAATCCAGTATCCCATGATCACTTATCCAGGTTTGTCATATCTGAGTAGTATTGTTCTGCCTACATTATGACGAATGTCTGGACGACAGAACTCCACATACCGATCTTATAATAAATAACATCTAAATCATGTACCGTGCTCAAGTTAAGATCGCAGAGACCTGATTACAATCATGTTTTCGTTGGGCTACAGAGGTTCTCCTTTTACAGTGGACTACAGAAGTTCGTCCTCGAGTGGACCACTGAGGTCTGTCATTCATTGGATGACGGAAGTCCACGAGTGGACTACGGAAAGTTCTCATTATGGCAAAGGCTTTGAACGTCTCCATTACAGAAAGGAGATAGGTCCGGATATGAGGTCCAGACAGGACCCTAAGTATAAGTGTATTAAAGTGAAAAAGGGGGCGGGGAGTATTAAGGTTCCGGTAAAAAGACTAATTCTGAGACTTGTTTTAAATGGAAACCCTTCACTTCCTTTGCAAAAAGAAAAGGAAAAACCCTAAACAAATGAATAAATCAAAAACCAAAAGTACTAGGAGCTGGAATCTCTTCAAATGTGCTAGATATCCATACGCCGTAAATATACCAAGTAGAGTTAGCACTGCTAAAAATCCGCAATATGCTATTAGTATATTCATAGTGCAGTGTTTAATCAATAGGTCAAATGTTACAAAATATTCATGTTCTTGGTGTTTATCAAAAAATCGATATAATCCTTTATAAATCGTACCAAAAACTGTTCTCGTTCACGTTGCCGTGTCCCAATGTAATCGAAGGTAGAAAAATAATTGTCAGAGGACAGCAGAGCTCGCCGATGGCAACCAAATTTAAATAGCAAAAGTTTTTTGTAAGTAGGTCAATCTTCATGGTCAAGGTCAAAACGTAAAAATCTTAGATAATTAGTGAAAGGTCTTGTCACGAAGAATACACACGTGAAATAATCAGAGACATAATGTGTATGTATGTCTCTGAAATTATGTAAAGCCCTATTTGTTATTGTCCATAAGGTATGATCAAAGTTAAAGTTTTCAAAAGCAGGTCAGACTTCATGGTCAAGGTCACGATTGGTACCCAACGAAATTTCTTGGTACAAGGAATACACATGTGAAATATTAAAGCTCTGTCTTTAATGGTTCTAAAGTTATAATCCTAATTTAAGTTTTTGTCTACGGACGATGAAGATGACGACAACGACGACTACACCGGGTGTATAACAACAGCTTTCCGGACATTCGTCCCGGCGAGCTATAAAGATAATATAAATTATCAGCCTTTAGCGATACCGTGCGTCTTGAATAAATTTGATTTATGTTTTGAAACAGTTTTAGATTATATTTATGGCATGTCATGTACATATATAACAGGAAACTCATGGGGCGAAATCGGCGACGTATACGAGAGAATGAAGTTAGAGAAATAATAATAATAAATATAATAAAAAGCTTTTTTTTTCATTTTCATTCTATGTATATTTGAATTTCATGTCTTTCATATATTGAATACTAGAGGAAATTTAGGATAAGTGCTATACCTAAAACAGAAAGGAGAAAGGAATAGACAGGAAGACAAAAACACAAAAAGAGGACTCTTCATGAAAGCATTACTTATTATATTACTGCTGTTTTTTCTTAATTCCTAACTAAACTTTGTAAGTTCCGCACCGGGAAATAATGTACGATTTAACAATCATACACAGCTCTGGGGTATTCAATACGGGATTCAATCATGAGGAGGGGACCCGGGGACAGATTCGTCCTCACGCCTAGCCTACCGACTCTATGACGATCGTTGCTTTCTTTTGACAGAAATATGTGTTTTGTTTTATCTTGATCTAATGCATTTAAGCAAGGCAAACACTCATCTGTATAGTATTAAATAATTTATTATTTGGTATATAAGTCGACTGTTTGACCCGAAAAATATCACCCATAATTTGCATATTGCATGTTGCTTTAGGTGGTAATTTGAAGAATTTAATTCACCATAGAGCTGTTTAACATCATCTACGAAGCATTGTTTCTGTCGCATATCCTTCCAGAGGCTGCAAACGGAAACATGTGTTAATTTGTCCTTTTTAAGAACAAGTATTCTCGGATTACACAAAGATCATGATATATTTTGTAGTAATAAAGAACTGACAAGTCTTAAGATTTCTCAATCCTTAACATAAGCAGAAAATATTCCAGCAGCAGTGGAGACATTTCCTCTCGCGGAAGCCCTCTGATACCCCGGAGCATTTTTGTAACAACAGGAACGGGACATAGAAACTGTTCAATCCATCACATTTTTATGGTCACAATATAATAACACCAGTGTTTTGAATGTATTGTCATATGTAATATGGATAATTTTTTTGAACAATTACCATATTCTCCAAAAAAATTATCCATATTACATATGACAGTATACAGGAAATATAAGTTACAACTTTAAAAAAGGAAAAAAGATCAACACTGAAACAAATGCAAAATTACAGCATTATTATCATTATTATTATTATTATTATTATTATTATTATTATTATTATTATTATTATTATTATTATTATATACAAAAGTGTACTTTAATACTCTTATAACACATATTGTGGATGCCGTCCAAAAAGGAGTCAAAGCTGCAGTCCATTTCTTGGAGGAAAGTACGGTGGCCATCATAGACCACAGATCCGCTAACCTCGATCTGAAGAAGTCCTCTTCTCCTCAACAAGAGATCATTAGACAAGCTTCAACATTTGTATGCTTACTGTCCGCGCCACTTACTCTAGAAACTGGAAAATCTGGATTTTCAGTTATTCATCTTCAGAAAAATTTCAAAAAGGCAAAGCCATTCGATAGATTTTGATAAGTCGTAACTTTTGGTGTATGCTATATGTTTGTATGAAGAAGCGTTCATATTTTATAGGAAAAAATTTTTTAGATAGGGCGATTTCCATGTTAAATTTTGACGTGATTTCGCCAAGTTTCCCATAGACTCAATGTTAAACATCGGCGACGTCACGTCAAAATTAACATCGAAAACGCCCTATCTAAAATGACTTTTCCCTATAAAATACGAATGCTTCTTCGTAGAAACATATAACATAACCGAAAGTTACGACTAAACAAGATCTGTCGATTGATATTAATTTTGTAAAACTATTTTAAAGATAAATAAGTGAAAATCCAGATTTTTCGGTTTACAAAGTGAGTGGCGCGGACAGTAGTTGTTTCGATAACGGTAATACCCTGCTAACTTGCACGTACTGCAAGAGAAAAGGAATATGGTTAAAGTTTGCCGTATTAGGATACTCCATAATTCTACTAAGCAATAGGTACTGGCGCCTGTCCTATCGGTAGGATAGTTGTCGGCTAGGATGGAAACTATGATGAAAATTTGATTACATGTAACTTGATAGTTAGTTAAACGCAAAATAAAGTGCTAGTTAGAATAGGTGGAAAAACTGCCAAGGCTTAACTAGACAGGTGCCGATATTACAGTGGCTAGTCATGATTTTTACACAAATATTTATGTTATTTACATAACCTTATATCCCCTACTGGGATAAAGATCCTGGTTGCGTTGGTCATCTGCTAGAAGTGCTAGACAACACTGCTCATTTTTTATTAGTCAAAATTAAAAATGGGGAAATGATAATACAAAATATCTCGCTAATCAGGAAGCTACCATGCGTATGTTCTGCCATAACTGACAGGGTAACGGCGAATCCAGTTTCACCGTGAGGCGTTAACCACTATATTTAACGGGAATAGTCGGGAGTGGTGTTAAACAATATTCATTCCCTGGCATTTCATACAAACGACGTAAGTGGGCATTGTTATTTCGCAGAGATAAAACAACCTTTTAAAAACCCTTTTCTCCAAAACCATGTGGTATTTCTCTAATCAAAAACATTGGATTTGGTTTCAGGATAATAACATCCGATAGAAATATATATATTGGTCGAATTACAAAATTTGAAAGTGCTAATTAAGAAAGATATCAGTGTCCAAAAGTAATTTATGTATCCCCCCTCGAAACTATTTGGAAATCCCAGTCAACAGGTAGAAGGTCGATCTTGCAAATTTATCGTTTCGGAAAAGAAAAGAAAAAAAAAACACAAAGAAGATGAGATCTAGAGTGAAAGAAGGGAACAAAGCAAACGACTCCTTAGAGACCGGTATAAAATATGGGAGATGCAATTGTAAAACACACAGGATTGGGAAATTCCACAGGTTGCAAGGAAGATTTTTCTGGACAGGTTAGTGCTTGCATTTTGCTTGAGCACGTGCGGCGATAAAACTGACTCAGAAATTGTATTACACAGTTTCATTATATCAACCAAAATTCCACTTTTATATATAAATAATTATCTATAACAATTCTTCCACTCCCAATTCAAAGGAAAGAACAGAGCAAAACGTTTCATATTGCGACTTACATCGGACTCCAGTTTTGTTATGCAATCGCCAGGTATGGCAGGGAGTATTTTATAAGTGTTTTGCTATGTCTATCCTTCCCTCACACATTTGGTTTTTGGATGATAAATCAAGTACCTTTCATCATATTCAAACCAAATATGGATATACAGTGTATTCTTATATATCAAGAGGGAAAACCCCTATTGATTTTAGGGTCAACAAGTCAAAGGTCAAGGTCACAGCTGACGAAAATAGACTGTAATTATTGGTTTCCGGATGATAACTCGAGTACCTTTCATCATAATCAAACCAAATTTGGATATACGCTTACTTTATCAATAGAAGAAGAACCCTATTGATTTTGAGGTCAACAGGTCACAGTTCACAAACATCGACTGTAATTATCGGTTTTCGGATGATAACTCATGTACCTTTCATTATACTGAGACCTAATTTGGACATATGCTTTCTTATTAACAGAGGAAGAACCCTATTGACTTTGGGTCAAGGTCAAGGTCACAACTGATAGAAAAGATGGAAACTACTGGTTTCATTTGGTTGGTTGATTAGTGTTTTACGTCGCTTTCAACAATATTTCAGTTATATCGCGACATGGAAGCAGGAGGTTACCAACCTCTTAAACATAGTGGCGCAACCCGGGAATCGAACCCGGATCGTCGGCGCCGCAAGCCAAGCGCTTAACCACTACACCACGCCTGCCCCCTACTGGTTTCAAGGTGATTTTCATATATTATCCTATATATCAATAACTGCTCATCAGAATTTGACCGTTTTAATGGTCAAGTTATTTACAAAAAAAAAGTAATTTAAAATCTTAACAAATTGGAAGGATGTCTATAGATTTCAGTGTCAGTATGTCAAAAGACAACGTCACTGCTGGTAATGTTTATAGGAGTTATGGCCCATGAAACTTCGAACTTAGGAGAGCTACGCTGCTGCTATGAAATATGCCCACATCGGGGGCATATGTTTTACAAACATACTCTAGTTGTTATATGCCTTAAAAGGAATGTCACATGATATCCCGTAAAGCATGCACGTTCGTAAATTTGCATTTAGCCCGATTTAGGTCAATTGTTTGAGCAGGAAAAAAAATCCCAAAGCTCGATCGTTGGTAACTAAGTATGAAAAGTCATTTTCCTTTTGGTTTTCTATTGATACATACACACACACACACACACACCTACACACACACACACACACACACACACACACACACACACACATAAATATATATATATATATATATATATATATATATATATATATATATATATATATATGTCTATATATATATAGATAGATAGATAATATTTAAATCCCGTTGCAATTCCGTCACATAATAATACACTGTGACTTAGATCCACATAGCAATTTCGCTGAATCGGGTCTTCACACTAGTTGTCTGTATACTGTTACTTCTAAAAGTACATATACGTATACGTACCTATACTTGAAAGATGGTACATCTATCCTAGACTGAAAAACTGGAGGATCACAACTAGCAAATCTTAACCGAATAAAAAAAAAAACAAAACAAAACAAAAGAGGGGATTAGCTACTTTTCATTTTCTTGCTGCAGTCATGATAACGTATACAGACCTATTAGGTCATTACTCACCTATGATATGATGACCTGGGCATAATATTCGTTGATACATCATGATTCTAGTCGTTACCTATATATTGTCACTTTGATATGTATTCTAAAAAATGCTAATATGTATATGTGTTTATGTGTGTTTTACTTTAATTTGATTTGTAATTTTTATTTCCTCGTATTAATACATATATAAATACATATATAAACCTTCATCCTTCCACAGGCATGTGTGTACACAATAATGATGCTAGATGGCGCATTTACTTCAAGTTATTGCTAATACACGCTCCTTCCTACAAGTCTCAGTAGTATATGTATGCTAGGTGGGTGTTGTGATAGCTACTGCTGTTCATTAGTTTTATGTCTAGCAATTGCTCAAAAAATGTATTTTATACAAGCTACTGGTACTAGCTGTATTTTATAGAAATTCTGCATTCTGATATTACAGTATAAGTTTCTGTGCGAGAATAAGATAGAGCTTCCCTTTTCTTGCAAATTAAACAGGATGCATCTTCGGGAACATGTTGCAACTTATGCTTTCATCATGAGGTCATATTTCGTGACTCATGAGGACATTGGTTGTAAATTCTGAGGACAGCTGCCATAATTTATGAGGACACATGTCATAACTTATGCTCTCATTTTGATAACACATGTGGTAACTTATAAACACGTATGTCGTTACTTATGCAGACATATGTCGTATTTTATACTTGCATTGTTCCTTATACAATTGTTTTTCTCTTCACATTTTTCAAAATCTAATCTTGGAGCAACCAGTTATATTTGTTGCTAAAATCATTGTGTATGCTGCAGTATATACATTGTGGATGCTGAAACACACCAGCGTAACTTCTAGATAAATCAGAAGCTGATAACCCGAACTTGTCTTTTTTTTTTTATCTAGCTAGATTATTTTGATTGACTTGTTAGTCAAGATATAAACCCCCCCCCCCCCCCCCCCCCCCCCCCCCAATATGAATTATACTTCGGGTTCGGAATTCCCTCGTTAGTATTATATTTCATAGCATAATGGTGTACTCTTGACTAGACGCCACTGTGTTTCCATAGTTACAGAATCATTTCTCTGTCATTTTAAAATACAGAAATATGGTCATTTAGTAAACACGCTTATAGTGTTTTAAAGGAAACCGGAAGGATCCTGTGGTTTTGTTTTGCACAACTTTGTTCCCGTGTTTTGGCGCATACATATAAATCTAAATGTTTGTATGGACACTATTTATTAAACGTCGACAAGATAGGAAAAAATACTTGTATACAAATCCGGTGTAACGAATCACTGCACCATGCTGTAAGATCACTATTAGTCGATAAATAACTCTTATTGATAATAACAACTTGTGTACATCTTACATTTACGGACATATACATTCAGAATATACACACATTTTCCCCAACTTCTGTCTAATTTGCCGGTTTGTTTATGTGTAGTCTGAATCATCAACACGTTTGATTCTATATATGAGATGCAATTATGCATACTCTAATGCTCTAACCCTAATACAGCGTTAGAATAGTTGCATTATACAAAGGTAAAGAAATAACAATGACAGAATTACGATTCCTGCTTTACTGTTTCTGGTGTCCCCTACACACTATTATACTAACCAAATATCACTGAATTCGTGGACAGGAAAAACACCGTTACCAACTTGTAACTTTCTGTGTGAAGGAAAGGGCAGAAAAATCTTTATGGACTTAAACTATTTACCTTCAGTTAATTTTAAATCATTAATGTTTTGGTGTGTTGATTTACGCCTCATCCAGGAATAACTGCATTTATTTCAATAACACTACATCGGCGTCCCTACGACCCAACCTTTAACCTGCTTACGAATGATGCTCCTGATATCATCTAAAGTGTATGTGTCATTTGCCGTTCTTCGTTACCGTGAACAATCTAGAATATATTCCGGTTTGTTCTTGTAGAATTAAACAAAAAATTACGAATTGATTGGGAGCAGATCCTCACCTCACCTTTCCTTTATCCGCCATCTTTGTTCTTGTAAGGGAGCTATTGTTCCTCTTTTGAGGATGAGTGAAATTTTATTTGGATTGCATGGTCTAGAATTTTGTTCCCTCTGTTGTTGTGACGAAGAAAGAAAAAAGAGGAGTTACCGGCTCAGTTATGTGGCAGAAGTCACCATGGAGCTATACAATACATGAATATAAATAATATACTAGAACATATAACACATTACAAAAATATTTGATTGTAGCGCAAGTACGATACCGACTTAGGACGGTCATTTAATTTGACAAAAGCCAAACAAATGGTGTGGTTAACCGGTTTACGGGCCCACCTTCCCACTCACCGTAACAGTAGAACAATCAAAAGACGTACATTTAAAAATTTATAAATAATCCTCCATGTAAAGAACAAGGGTCAACAGGTATCGCATATTGAGAGGTCATAAAAATATAAACACGTAAGGTATTGTAAAACACATAATGGTATAAAAATATATGCGACATCAAAATGATCAACAAATGAAGAACAACCAAAAATACTGGATTCCTTCTTAACCAAAGACAACCTTTGAAGTACTGTCGTATTCGACGTTCATTGACACCGGTACATACCATCCCGAACATGGAGACCACACTCAATATTCCCAAGGATCCAGCTACTTCCTTACATTTGAAAACCCTTGTACGAAACGAAACGATAGGATTCGAATCCACATAAAGAGGAAACAAATGATACTTGATCGACATTGGTGTGTAAGTGTGCTCACAAACATGGAGTTTCTGAGTAAAACCTAAGATGTAGGAGGATGTCAGCATACTTTGTATTCGATTTAATCTCTTTCCTGAATAGAGAAGGAAATCAAAAAAGGTTCTTGGGGAAAACCCTAAGTAAAATGAACTAACTATTCGGAATTTACAAATGCTGTTATTCGGGAAGAAAAAAGTAATTAATGGCGACGAAATATCTCATATCTGATACTCATCTAATATTCTGGGGTTTTCCTCTCTTCTAAGAGCTGGATGGTAAAACTAAGACGTTGACTAAATAGCATTCAGCCAGTAGTTATGTTATTGCAAAATATCTCATTACTGCTTTATTTCCTTTTTCTTAATCTTTTCGATCATATATTTTCATCATTAAGAACAAACATATTAATTGCATCAACGAACAATCTGTTTAAAACGTTTCCGAATTCACGAGGATGAAATTGATACTATGAAATATAGATTTTATGTGCATTTATGATGCATGATTATCTCTCAAATTGCAAACAAAGACTTGAATAACATAGTATTTCGAATTATTCGACGAAAAGAGCAGTAAATTTCCTCGAGTCGATAAGATCTCAAATTAAAGAACATTCTAATGACATTTCTTCAATAAGGATAACTGAGAGCCTTTTTCTACGATGTATTATAAATGAGAAATAAGTCCATTACAATCTGAAAATAGTACGACTTAATATTGGTCGGGTATATTACTTTAGAAACTAACGTAAACATCGTTTTAATTAAGATGACAGAGATTTGTTGGAATAATTGATACCTCATGCATAATGGAATCAGGGATTCCAGACATAAAGTCCCGTGTACCCTATCATCCGCCCATTATTGGACACTATCAGGTGGATCTGCGGGAATTCTGGGGACTAATTGCACACGCTTCGCTAGCAACTTTGCCAAAAGAAATTCGTGACTAGCTTTTATTATTTTAATTCATCTGTACTTAAAGAATTTATGACATATTTCATCCTTAAACCTCGCTTGTCTCCGTGCTTCCAGAACGAGACTGGCGTTTGTCTGTCGTTATTAACACCGCATGGAGCTTGTGTTGGTTTTTCCAACCTTCAATTAACTTCCACATTATCCCTTCACGTAAAATGAAATAACTCATAACATAGTATAATTCAATACTACTTGGTTTTCATAAATAATTCGACAGAGATGAACAAAAATATCCTATAACTGACAAAAAGAGTTGCGAACGAAAGATTCAATTTACCGAGGAAACAATCAAATTTTCAAAAGCTTTTACTTTTCTTAACGACCACATTAAAAGACGTTTTGGTTGCTGCAACTTGTGTCTTTCTTTTAAAATACATTAGGTCCATCAAAAGCATTTCCTGTAATGCCATAAATGGATGTGATTCAATATGGCAGACGTATTATGTCCATTACAAATATTCATAACACGCCGGAAATTGCTCGAATCTCAAAACGTACATAACGCAGCTAAATGACTGAATCGGAGCCGGAAACTAGACTATCGCATGAAACCTGGTTTTCCTTGACGGATGGCACTCGAAACCACGTCGGAAATGTTTTAGCAAACAAACAGTCATTTCGCGTTGCTTAATGATATATTAGAAAACAAAATTATATGGTTTTAAGTCTGAAAAACATTTGCAAGCACACATCACTACGCACTATACAAGTCATTATGAGAGTTCATTAAGGTGATCGTTAAAATAAGCCTATGAATAGATGTTTTCTGGAAAAAAAAATAGGTCACGACACGATGTCTATCCGGGAACGATACCCATGAGTGACTCCATAGATATGATGCATTTGGATGAGAATAAATTAAATTCATTTCATGACATAATACAGAGATATGTTTATAATCTTTAAAGTCTTGCTAAATGAGCAAAACCGATTAACGGTGGCTAAGTAACCGATATAATAGTACATATCAAGGACAATATTATACCCAGTGTAGTATATAATAAGTACAGTATTATACCCAGTGTAGTATATAATAAGTACAGTATTATACCCAGTGTAATATATAATAAGTACAGTATTCCAATACAATACCGCCTCATACAATCCCCATATACTGATATCATATCAATAATAACAAGCGACCAAGTGTTGGGTTGGCGGGGCAGGCGATCGAGGGTCGATTGTCGGACTGTGTCACTGTGTTTAATAGCTTGGTAATCGCCTCCTTCCATATCGCGACATATCTCTGAAAAATTGTTCCAAGGGGGTAAATCCACGATTGACCATTATGTAAACCTCTCTCAACATCTCTCTAATCCACAATACATGTATCGACAAAGTGGACAGATTTTACATAATCATATATAACTTCAAAATAATTGAAAATGTAAATAAAATGCATTTGACGGAAGTATCAAAATATTTAATTATATTTACAATGCTAGTTTAGTTCCTAATGAACCATGCTAAACAGACTCGGTTCATCAGCCCATGAACTTGGGTCATGGAAGTAGTACCAGGCGTATGGCAAATCACATGCGTAGTAATATAAAAAAAGGCGGGGCTTAATCAAGTTCAAAGCCGATGTTCTATTATTGGATTAATGCATCTGTTAATTTTGGGCAATTAAAGAAAATACTTGGACAGATAGAGTATTTTAGCATCGTAGACACGCACTATATTGCATGGCGGAAGTTCTTTTCCACTTCAGGAAAAATTCGGTCCTTGCCATTTTGATAACGGGGAATTTGATATTTTGTTTTCAAAAAAGAATCTTTTAAAATACATTGTAAATATAAGGAATGATTATCTTTTTTCTAGGTTCATAGGGAATGAACTTGGGTGAGAAACAAACAAATAATTCGAGAACCGCTTCGCTTCGCTTTTGTTTTGAAACTGAAGATAAATTCCGAGAGGTATAACTCATCTAAGTCACATGTCTTGATCATCTCAGCGTTTTTGAGTAAATCCCATTACACGACGGTTACAGGTCATTTACAGTTTTAAGATTTTATACAATTTTAGTCCCCCGCTTTCGCGAAAGCGTGGGGACATTAAATCTCGTCTGTCAGTCTGTCTGTCTGTCCGTCCGTCCGTCCGTCACAAAATTTGAACTTTGGTCATAACATTTTAACCGTAAGATATAGGGCCTACAAATTTGGCATGTCCTTTCTGTTGGTACCGAATTTTTCTATCATGTGACCTTCACCGTGACCTTTGACCTACTTCAATGTAACTTTTTAACCGTAAGACGTAGTTCATATTTGGCATGTGTGTCTGTAGACATGCACAACCATGAATGTATCTCAGAGATCACTGCACCCTCACTGATAGAACCTCCAAAGCCGGGGACAACAATTCTCTGAATTTGTTTGTGTGATTAAAAATAAAAATAAACAGAGAAATAAAGAAAGTGAAAGGAAAAATGATTCAGATAATGTCATCATGTTATGAAGTAATTGGAGATAGAATAATACCAATGACACCAAGAAAACAGTGTATATGATATGAAATGAACTTTTAATTAGAACGATTTGTCAAGTGCTGTTCATTCCACACACATCACCGATTAAACGATTTACAAATACAACAACAAGTAGATGAATCGAACCTCCTGGAGCTGTTTGTAGTCACATCATTTGATGCGATGTCCGCGCTGGCGGCCATTAGCTCTGCCTAATATGTACAATTCCACTTGTTTAATGATTTGAGAGTTTCCAATCATAGTGCAATGAACAAGCAAGTTCCCCTAGCTCCTTCAATACAGATAATTATTACATCTCATGATCGGGAAATGGAATCGTAAACTGCCCTCCGGATGTCTCCGATTCAATTCGGAAAACTATTTCGTTTTCTTTCCGGTCTAACGCTTGATTTCTGTTGATAGTTGCAAATCGGAAAATCCGCGACACCGTACGACAAGGGCAACCACAATCATCAAATCAGCGTGCGCAAATCGAAATTTTATGATTTTACTGACAGACCGCAGGTTGCGTATAGAGCCGGTATAGCCCTTCTCCCCAGACGTAATATGATTTGATGTAGCGCAAATGGGCATAAATGACATAAAGATATTAAATCATCGATTGCTTCTTTGTCTAAATGAAAGAACATCAACAGTAACCGAATGAATGCAATTGGAAATGATGCCTCTAATTCTATTTCAGTGTCGCTTTGTGTTTTCGTTTGGAGCCTGCGTAGAATGATGTCTAATATCTTCTTGCAGTATTGTAAATTGGACCGCATGATGTTCCAATACGTACTAATGATAGTTTCATTTACAGTAATTTGACGTCTTCATCAATTTTGTCATTTAAATCGCTATTTGATAAATCATTGTCCGTATCATTTGGTGGATATTTAATGCAAATAGCGAGAGGAAAGAACAGGCAGGATATTTGAATCGTGTTTGTTGACGTTGCGCTGTGTTTGCTCCGGTAGTCTCTTGATTCATCAGAGTGCGATTGAAATATCAATATTCTTTCGAGACAGATTCATTTAATTTTGATAAATGAATCAGCTATCATTTCTACAGTTAGCATGGTTTGCTTTTATCAGTAGCAGTGCTGCTAATTTGATAGTTGAAGCAATCGGATATAACAACGATCAGTCCATTGAAAGCAAAGGAAAATATCCTTGTATTTTTCGAGTGTGTCGTTTTTTCATTAAGGCCATTAATTGTCATTAATACACTTTAACAGGGAAATGATCGCGCAAAGCTTTCAGATACTAGAGATGGTAGACAATGATGTATTATGGACCATAAAGGTAATTGAACATATGATTACGTCAGAGGATATCGGGGCAATACTGTAAAATTTTCTTTTTTCAACCATTTCAACATCTCGACAAACTTTTATTCATAGAGAATAACTACAGAATGATAACGTAGTGGAAATTCTGCAAAATGCCGAAATCGAATTTTAGATATATTTTTTAAATAAGATAAAGACCCGATTCGATATAAAACTAGAGGAGAAACATAGATAAAGAGAAATGCCTCTTTACTAGTTTATCAGCAATCGATCTCGCACAAACAATGTATCAATAACGTTTCTTATTTCAAATAAACATTATATGCCATATTGATGTCATAATCATTTTAATATGTGCAATATTTTGCGACAGATTGGACGATTAATGCGATCTTTCTAGAGTTGTTAATTATGAACAGTCATACATTCAGCAAAAGCAAATGCAGTGGGGGTTTCAGACCATGATGAGAAACGGACTGTTCCTTATGATATGTAACTTAGATCAAATGCATACAGATTAACCGCCCTTCGATAAGCTACGATTATCCGGAAATTCCAAAAATGAATGCACCCACACCGCGAAATAATCCATTTGAAGTAAAAAGGAAAACTACTCACTCCCTTGTCGTTATACTTTCATGTCCATCTCATTATCATTATAGTTTAAGATCAGTCATATTGCCGTTATACTCTTGGATCCGCCCTATAATATTTTTAGATAAATCTCTTGTACGATCAGGATATATTCTTGTATCCGTCCTATTACTATATACATCACAATGCATTTTGCTCCCCATTTTACTTTTCTGTTCTTACATACTAGTAAACCCTACTAAAATTATACTCTCGCGTCCACCCTACTACTGATATCATATTCCACCCTATTGCATTAATACTAAGGGATCCTCCCTTTTGCTATTATACTCAACCATATTGCTCAAATACTCTTGGATCCACCCTATTGTTATCATACTCCACCCTACTACCTTGATACTCATTGATCCACCCAATTGTTATCATATTCCACCCTATTGCTTTAGTACTCTTGGATCCACCCTATTGTTATCATACTCCAACCTACTACCTTAATACTCATTGATCCACCCAATTGTTATCATATTCCACCCTATTGCTTTAGTACTCTTGGATCCACCCTATTGTTATCATACTCTACTCTTTTATCTTAATACTCATTGATCCACCCGATTGTTATAATGCATAACTCTCTTGCTTTAATAATTTTTTATCCACCGTATTGTTATCATACTCCACTCTGTTGCCTTAATACTCATTGATCCATCCTATTGTTATCATACTCCACTCTCTTGTTTTAATACTCATTGATCCACCCTATTGTTATTATACTCTACACTTTTGCTTTAATACTCTTGGATACATCCTATTATTATCATACTCCAATCTTTTACCTTAATACTCACTGATCCATCCTATTGTTATCATACTCCACTCTCTTACTTTAATACTCTTGGATCCACCTCATTGTTATCATACTCCACCATATTGTTTTGATACTCTTAGATCCACCCTATTGTTATTATACTCCACTTTTTTGCTTTAATACTCTTGCATCCATCTTATTGTTATCATACTCCACTCTTTTGTTTTGATACTCTAGGATCCACCTTATTGTTATCATACTCCACCCTATCGTTTTGATACTCTTAGATCCACCTTATTTTTTTGTCATACTCCTTCCTACTGTTTTGATACTCTTGGATCCACCCTATTACTATTATACTTTTGGAGCCGCTTGTGACGAGTATCGAATAATGAATATGAATAAAATTAATTTTCTCGATAATGTTCTTAAACACAGATCACATCTGTTGATTTCTTATCGTGAAGACCAAAATCAAATTAATGTTTTAAAAAGAAAATAAGAAAAAAAATTCAATGACTTTAAGAGCGTAAAGAAGAGATTGTCAATACACTTAGTATGTATGGTATCATCTTGACTCGATGAATAGTAAGTTCACCATCTGTGGAATAAAGTTACGTTCAAATTAAACTTATGATAGCGTTGTTATATGTGCTTTATCGAGGATATTCACCTTATGATAGCGTTGTTATATGTACTTTATCGAGGATATTCACCTTATGATAGCGTTGTTATATGTACTTTATCGAGGATATTCACCTTATGATAGCGTTGTTATATGTACTTTATCGAGGATATTCACCTTATGATAGCGTTGTTATATGTGCTTTATCGAGGATATTCTCCTTATTTGACTTACGTGTTATTATCCCTCTGTCCGGATAACGTATGGCTAGGGCTACTTCTGTCCGGATAGCGTATGACTAGGGCTACTTCTGTCCGGATAGTGTATGGCTAAGGCTACTTCTGTCCGGATAGCGTATGACTAGGGCTACTTCTGTCCGGATAGCGTATGACTAGGGCTACTTCATATACTGCGTTAGTCTACATTAGTCTAATGTATACATTATAAAACTCTTTTGTCTTGTATGTTGAGGCGTATGGTGGATCTGACCAGCAAAACAGAAGATGCTTACTCCTCACGGACATCTATGTTCTCGAGAGATCTATGGTCGCGAGAGGTCCATGAGTACTCCCAGACATATGTGGTTTCGAGAGGTCCATGAATACTCCTCCCGAACATTTATGGTCTCGAGAGGTCCAATACTCCTCCCAGATATGTGTTGTCGAGAGGTCCATGAATACTCCCCCCCGCCAGACATAGATTTCTATGGTCTCGAGAAGTCCAATGGTTCTCCTCCCGGACATCTATGGTGTCAAGAAGTCCTTGAGCACTCACTGTGCTACACTTTGTGACTTCTTTATTGACTGGGGTTGCATTCGTGTTTGTTTCAACAAAGGAACTGTAATATTTCCTCTGAAATAAAGGAAAATTAAGGTTCAGTGAAGAAGCACAACCCAAAATCTCCTGGTTTCATTGTTGCAATAACGTTAAATTTGCAATTCAAGAAAAGAAATACACCCTTTCCCCAACCATGACACTTCTTTTGCACGATATCTAAAAAAGAATATACATGAAATATTCAAAAAGCATACACTCTCAAAGAATTCATATTATCAAATCCTTGCAGAAATAATTGTACGTACTCAAACATATTGACAAACGCTTGGACGTTAGGGAGTGAAAACAGAAAAGTGTGTGTGTGACTGTGTGCAATTAATGAATAGATATTTACACGATAGACGTATTTTTTATAAAGGAAAATGGAAATGTATTAGAATTACATTGTATATGCAATTCATCAGTGGTGATACCAAAAGAATAAATGAAATTCCGAAAAACATAGTAAAATGAAATTAGGAAAACATTAGTATTGCTGCAAAACGAACATATTATTGCCTCAAAAACACAAACCAAACCAAACCAAACAAAACAGGAAAAGAAACAGAAAGCAAAGCAGGCAAACCTAAACAAAAAGGCCTCTGGCGAAGAAATGAACAATTCCAACTCGGACATACCCCAAACGAAGTTCTAACAAGCTCTATTTACACAAATTATTATTTTCATTTGTCTATGCAAAGATTTGGTTATTTCAATTATCAATTTATATCATTACATTGTAAAATAATGTGATATGTACGAAAACATTATTTTGCTATATGAAGGTATTGTATGAATAGAGTCAGAAAGATATGAACATATGCTTGATTAATACATAGTTCGTGTACTTTCTACATGCTTGATTAACACATTGTTTGTGTATTTCCTATATGAGTGTGTAAATACCAGTAAATGATAAAAGAGTGGGCGTAGTCGGCTGGATGCTTGATTCGTGACCAAGAGGTACCCGGTTAGAGTCCCGTCCTAGGCCGTGGGACTCTAGGAAGTGACAGTAAATCCGACGTCACGTGTCACGGTAGACATGGCACTTCGATGATCCCTCACTCCTGTGGGTGCCTCCGTCATAGATGTGCAGTAATCTTGATGTAATGTAAAACAAGAATCAAACAAACGATGCTATGTTAGGAATCGAATCGGACCATCGGCTTTATATTTAACAGACGTTCACTGATGGATTTTCAAAGTTTATCAATATAAGTTTTGTAGTACATGTGTATATTTCGTGTCTGTACCAACAGGGCCGTAGAAAGTATTTCAAAAGTACCGGGCACCAAAACTTAAATTTAGATGCTTTTCGTAACGTGATCAAAAATCAAACCGTGATAGGCAAGAAAAAAAAAAGAAAAAGGGGGAGTGGGGGATATCCTCTTAACGGTCATATAGCCTGACGATCTATTGATATCATAAGATATCGTTCTTCAATCACACCAGCAGTTAATCGCGTAGTGAATACAATGTATTATTTACCAGTCATAATTAGATTGTACAATGTATTTTACTGAGCACAATGAACGCCTGAGTGAGTCGTCAGTACCTCTGATCTCTTTCTCAGTAAAGTCAAGTCGAAATCAGTCATGGAAAGGGAGTGGTGTGTTTATACACTTAATGTATTCTTAAAATGTACTTACATGTTCAACAAATAAATCATTACCACAAAGATAAAAGCATCAAAACGTGAATTCGCTAAGTAAATACAGAAACATTATGAATTTAAAATAAATACCAGATAAATTTTGAAGTACCATAAACTGATGTCAGTACTGGTATTGAATCAATGATAACTGGCAGTAGTAAATCAAAACGTTGTTGTTTAAGAATTCTTCTACGTATTTACATTGTGTTTATGATGGATTCGAAAAGAAGTCAATATTTAGTTTTGACTGAACAAAGAGTTGTCTATAAAATTTAGAAATTCATATATCAAGTAGATACGAGTCATTGTAATGGAGAATTAATGTTCAAAACAGCTTAAGTATTTTGTACACAATCAAATTTAGGGTATTTATACACATTTTATTTGATTTTGGGGTCTCAGCGTAGACTTGACGGAGTCGGCAGACGCTGGTCATCCCTAAATTCAATTTCTGTGTATTGACACAGCATAAGTATGACTCGCTGCCAGTTCTCTCATTTGTATATCTTTCTCGATCCCCTTGTAGGTTTTATAGATTTCGTCAATTTCAGATTATTGACAGTGCCCTTTCTGACCAGATCTTAACCTACACTGCATAAATAAACCCGACTTTAAGCGCTCCAAACTTCAAGAGCGTGTTCTTAAAGATTTAAATTGTTTTCTCTCAACAAAATTGATAACATTTAAGACACGTCTTTAAATCAAACAAATATTTTCTGTGTTTGATTTCGAGTGCTTTGTAAATCTTCAATTTTGGTAAATGTCGCCTATTACGATTTAAGATTCAGAAATTCTTTAAATGCTCTACGCGAAGATTACTGTTGAAAAAGATAGTGTTGAATAGTAATTGTTTTTCATTAGGTTTTTAAGTCCAAGAAATTCAAGTTATCATCTAGCCTATACGGTATATGGGGCGTCAATTTACCTCCAAGCTTTTTATATAGTAGGGAGCATCATGTTACCATCCAACCATTCAGGTGTGGGAGGGAAGTATTGGTTGATAACTTTGTTTATCTTAAGAAATACTCATTTTAGAACGGCGCAAATAAAACGTGAAATTACAAGAAGATCGTATGACGTGTTTGATTTACTGTTACACAATATCTGTATTTTGTTTAACATTGTTAGTCCGTGATATCTGTTGAATGAAACAATACAAGCATAATAAGTATAACATGAACCATTGTAACATGAGTAAGCATTTAGCCAAATTGTATAATTATTATAGATTTTGTAAAATCTAACAATCCATAATGATGATTGCAAACAGTGTATACAAGATAATTGTTTAAAAAAGGGTATAACCGCATTACGATATTGATTATTTTCAATCAGACGAGATATCCATGATAACCTTGTTCAGTCAGACGGAATATCCATGATAAATTTGTTCAGTCAGACGGAATATCCATGATAACCTTGTTCAGTCAGACGGGATATCCATGATAACCTTGTTCAGTCAGACGGGATATCCATGATAAATTTGTACAATCAAACGGGATATCCATGATAACTTTGAACAATCAGACGGGATATCCATGATAACTTTGAACAATCAGACGGGATATCCATGATAACTTTGAACAATCAGACGGGATATCCATGATAAATTTGTACAATCAGACGGGATATCCATGATAAATTTGTACAATCAGACGGGATATCCTTGATAACTTTGTTCAGTCAGACATGATATCAACGATATTTTTGTTTAATCAAACACTGATATTGTATTGGTATTTTAAATCTAAAATTATAACCATATAACTCCGTAAGACAGCCATTCACATTTGATATATGACTAATTTGACTCTTTGATGTCAGATCAGTGATTAATCACCATCAGAATATTGCTTAATCACCCTTACCTAAAAAAATAACATACAATAATATTTCATGATCTTGTTTATATATAGTAGATAGTTTGATATAATATAATAAAATATTTAATCCATGATTATATCTTTAAATATCTATTTAATTTTCTAAAACTCAAAAACAGCTATCCTCACGATGTAGAAAAGCAATGTTTGCCATGAAAAGAAGATGCATTAATATGGATTTTAAAAATCGAACACATCAAATCGTTATTTGACACGTACATATCTGGGATCACTTATTATGGATGTGAAGTTTGGGTTTTTTATTCTGCCCCTGATATAGAGAAAGTGCACTTGGTACCTTTAAGTTGTTTTACAAAAATTGAAAATTATTAAGTACTGGTTAAAGTTAATACTCACTGACAAGTGTATTCTGAAATCATGTTACAATTACTTTGTGAACAATTTCATAAAAAGCAAAACTGTAAAAACTGGATCGCAAATGTTTATGATATTTTATCTGAAATTGGTCTTAATTATATTTGCATGAACTATGAAACACTTGAAGATAATTATATTTTAGCTAGAATTGAAGAGCGATTAATTGATATTCATAAACAATTACTAATGAGAAATGAGCGGGTTTTTTTTCAAATGTTTTTCAGAGACATATATACACATATGTGTATATATGTCTCTGGTTTTATGTATAAGCACTTAGTTGATCATGTCACTCTACAGTCATATTTAACAAAATCTATATATAATTATCAGTAATATACGTCTCTCTTCTCATTGTTTAGCTATAGAGACTGGTAGATATAAGGACACCCCTTTACAGAGACGTGTATGACCATCCTGTACTACAGATATCGAAGATGAGTTTCATTTTATATTGAACTATCCTTTGTATAATGATCTGAGATTAAAATACTTGAAACCTTATTTTTATAGAAGACCCTCTGTCTTTAAATTGATTTTGCTGTTAAGTACAAATAATACTAAAGATATTTTCAATCTGGGGAAATTTCTCAAACAAGCTTTTTAGTCAGAAAATCTTTGTAAATTGATGACAATATTGTTGTTGTTATTATTACTAATATTTCTTCTATGTACACTCTATTCTATGAACATGATCACGTGATTGACCTCGTAATAATGTTATCATATTTCATTGTACATAACTGATCTATAAGCTGTAATGCTTTTGATTAATAAACTATACTATACTATACTATACTATACTATACTATACTATACTATACTATACTATCAAAATATTCTAGATTATTTGATATGATATCATTTGATTGGATGTTTATTACACTACAGTATATTAGATAAGTTCTTTGATCATCTTTTACAAAATATGCACTATGCAGTTTGTATCAGACAATTTCTTCATAGAACATTACTATTTTTTTTGTATAATAATATAATATTATATAATTCCTCCTATAGTATCATAGATTTATGGTGAACCATTATTTTATACTCCGATTTTGACTGGCTACGTTAGTTATTACCCAACACACTCATTTATCAACATTCCAATCACGTGTCAATCTGACGAGCGTCACGTGATTACAATGTATTACCTTCAAAAGTATTCTATTTGTACAAAATCTCGATAAAATACATTGAATCAAAAAGGAAAACAACTTTTTATACAATGTGAATAAATAAATTAAATGTTTCGCATACATTAAACTAAAAACGAGTGACAGAAAGTGATTAATATCAATTACATTATGTTAAATAGGGTATACCCAATTTATGTTTATATGTTTTCATAGCGTTTAATCCCCCTCTCGTCTTCGTATCTGGCATTGTCTATTAAATTTCGCTCTAACGAGTACTTGAAAAATCTCTATACAATAGATGGTTGCAGTTTGTCGTCTCCTCGTCTCTAGTCATTCAAGAATATCATAATATAACTAATATCATATATATTTACATACCTATTATTCAGCACTTGCATTTCAGATGATTGACGATCTAGGTTGTGTGTGGCCAACACCTCTATATCAAATCTTAATTCAATTTACATTCATTTCTACATAAAATACGAAAAATTAATGTTTAAATTTACTCTATCTCTAACTGAAATCTTGTTCATAATAATCTTTTGATTTTGTGTCTCTGATTTCAAACGCAGTGACTTAACAAGAGTAAAATGATAGAATCGAATGTATTCATTTTCAAATTAAAACCTCTATTTGTGTGATAGACTAGTCTCGCCATGATGAATGGTAACTCTCTGGGCGTTTATGCTCACTACTTTTAGAGTCGTTTTGACGGGATTTGCCAGGTACATGATAACATTCTATCTTCGCTAAAATCAAATGAATTTAAATAATTTCTTTATTCATATTGCAGGAATAGTACATCAGCACATGTCCTCCTCAGTTCGCCACTCTGTATCTATGATTAATTCTAAATCAATTACGGCAATATTAAATTCTCCATGATTGATGGATATCATGAATTAGAATTCAAAGTGGACCCTCTTGATTGATCGCTGAATTCAAAACGCAACGTCAATACTTATTTCTGAAATAGAAATTAATAAAATTTACCGTTCCTCCATTAATTTTAATTCAGACGCGTCTTTTCTTTTCGAATAGAATTGAGATGGAAATGTTTCTATGCTTTATTCAATATATATGGGATATGTATTGACGGTTGATTAAATGGTGTCCATTATGTGAATTTCACTTTTCGTCTTAATTTACTTTTTGTAAGTAAGTATCCAGGAAACCTCGCCCCACTCTATACTGCAGACTACGCGTAAAATACATTATTCTTACAATTTGATGACACGGTGCGAGGAAGAATGATTAAATTACATTTCGTTATTTGGAGAGGAGTTGTCAATGTAAAAGTTGTATCAACTGGGATATACGCCATGATCTGTTAATTGCGCATGCAGTACGAGGGATCCCGGTCCGATTCCCGCACGGTGCAACTATGTTTCAGATGTTTGTTACCTCTTGCTTCCAGTATGCAATATGACGATCAACTGAAAACCTGATGGTTGTGTGAAACCCTGACAGACTCTCTACCTTATGGTAGACTTCAAAGTCCATTATTGAAATCGTATTGATTGCTACACACTACATAAGGATTGTTTTACCTATACGATTCGTTAGTACCTGTGTTTGTTTGTTGTTTGATTTCATTTACAAATAGGTGATGACGGTATCTGCCTGATACAGAAAATCAAAACTATAAAAAGCATTCACCCGGAGCAGTTATAGATCTTTACATGCCACCTCGGTTTTAACTGTCTCATACAAAAGAATGTCAGCGATGAATAGCCGACGAGAATCAAACCTGGGAACCCTGGGTCACAAACTGAGCATTCATATAGATTGAGCTACACAGGTTCGACTTGTATGGTAGCTAAGTATTTACGGACAGAACACTCACCCTACCCTTAGACGGGTACAACGATGAATATAATTTTCCCCATACTAAGGTAACCCTCGACCTTAGACAGGTACAACGACATACCGTCTTACTCTCCCCACACAAAGATAACCCTACAGCTCAGGCCGGTACACTGACAGATCTTCTTACTCTCTCCACATAGAGATCACCCTCCAGCTCAGACCAATACACTGGCAGATCTTCTTACTCTCTCCACACAGAGATAACCCCAGCTCAGACCGGTACACTGACAGATCTTCTTACTCTCTCCACACAGAGATCAACCTCCAGCTCAGTCAGGTACACTGACAGATCTTCTTACTCTCTCCACACAGAGATCACCCTCCAGCTCAGACCGGTACACTGACAGATCTTCTTACTCTCTCCACAGAGATCACCCTCCAGATCAGTCCGGTACACTGGCAGATCTTCTTACTCTCTCAACACAGAGATAACCCCAGCTCAGACCGGTACACTGACAGATCTTACTCTCCCCACATAGAGATCACCCTCCAGCTCAGACCGGTACACTGACAGATCTTCTTACTCTCTCCACATAGAGATCACCCTCCAGCTCAGACTAGTACACTGACAGATCTTCTTACTCTCTCCACACCGAGATCACCCTCCAGCTCAGACCAGTACACTGACAGATCTTCTTACTTTCCCCACATAGTGATCACCCTCCAGCTCAGTCCGGTACACTGGCAGATCTTCTTACTCTCTCCACACAGAGATAACCCCAGCTCAGACCGGTACACTGACAGATCTTCTTACTCTCCCCACATAGAGATCACCCTCCAGCTCAGACCGGTACACTGACAGATATTCTTACTCTCTCCACACAGAGATCACCCTCCAGCTCAGACTAGTACACTGACAGATCTTCTTACTCTCTCCACACAGAGATAACCTTCCAGCTCAGTCTAGTACACTGACAGATCTTCTTACTCTCTCCACACAGAGATCACCCTCCAGCTCAGACTAGTACACTGACAGATCTTCTTACTTTCCCCACATATAAATGACCCTCCAGCTCAGACTGGTACACTGACAGATCTTCTTACTCTCTCCACACAGAGATCACCCTCCAGCTCAGACTAGTACACTGGCAGATCTTCTTACTCTCTCCACACAGAGATAACCCCAGCTCAGACCGGTACACTGACAGATCTTCTTACTCTTCCCACATAGAGATCACCCTCCAGCTCAGGCCGGTACACTGACAGATCTTCTTACTCTCTCCACACCGAGATAACCCCAGCTCAGACCAGTACACCGAGAGATCTTCTTACTCTCTCCACATAGAGATCACCCTCCAGCTCAGTCCGGTACACTGGCAGATCTTCTTACTCTCTCCACACAGAGATAACCCCAGCTCAGACCGGTACACTGACAGATCTTCTTACTCTCTCCACACAGAGATAACCCCAGCTCAGACCGGTACACTGACAGATCTTCTTACTCTCCCCACACAGAGATCACCCTCCAGCGCAGACTAGTACACTGGCAGATCTTCTTACTCTCTCCACACAGAAATCACCCTCCAGCTCAGACTAGTACACTGACAGATCTTCTTACTCTCTCCACATAGAGATCACCCTCCAGCTCAGACCGGTACACTGACAGATCTTCTTACTCTCTCCACATAGAGATCACCCTCCAGCTCAGACCGGTACACTGACAGATCTTCTTACTCTCTCCACACAGAGATCACCCTCCAGCTCAGACCAGTACACTGACAGATCTTCTTACTCTCTCCACATAGAGATCACCCTCCAGCTCAGACCGGTACACTAACAGATCTTCTTACTCTCTTCACACAGAGATCACCCTCCAGCTCAGACCGGTACACTAACAGATCTTCTTACTCTCTTCACACAGAGATCACCCTCCAGCTCAGACCGGTACACTGACAGATCTTCTTACTCTCTCCACACAGAGATAACCTTCCAGTTCAGACCGTTACACTGACATATCTTCTTACTCTCTTCACACAGAGATCACCCTCCAGCTCAGACCGGTACACTGACAGATCTTCTTACTCTCTCCACACAGAGATCACCCTCCAGCTCAGACCGGTACACTAACAGATCTTCTTACTCTCTTCACACAGAGATCACCCTCCAGTTCAGACCGGTACACTGACAGATCTTCTTACGCTTTCCGCATAGAGATGACCCTTCAGCTCAGACCGGTACACTGACAGATCTTCTTACTCTCTCCACACAGAGATAACCTTCCAGTTCAGACCGTTACACTGACATATCTTCTTACGCTTTCCGCATAGAGATGACCCTTCAGCTCAGACCGGTACACTGACAGATCTTCTTACTCTCTCCACATAGAGATCACCTTCCAGTTCAGACCGGTACACTGACAGATCTTCTTACTCTCCCTACATAGAGATCACCCTCCAGATCAGACCGGTACACTGATAGATCTTCTCGCTCTCCCCACATAGAGATCACCCTCCAGTTCAGACCGGTACACTGACAGATCTTCTTACTCTCCCTACATAGAGATCACCCTCCAGATCAGACCGGTACACTGATAGATCTTCTCGCTCTCCCCACATAGAGATCACCCTCCAGCTCAGACCGGTACACTGGCAGATCTTCTTACGCTCTACACATAGAGATCACCTTCCAGCTCAAACCGGTACACTGACAGATCTTCTTACTTTCTCCACACAGAGATCACCCCCCAACTCAGACCGGTACACTGACAGATCTTCTTACTCTCTCCACACAGAGATCAACCTCCAGCTCAGTCAGTTACACTGACCGGACCGGGGAAGCCGGCGTGGCCTAGTGGATAAGGCGTTCGGCCCGTGATCGAGAGGTCCCGGGTTCGACTCCCGCCTTGGGCACACCGGTGTTCTGTCTTTCGGATGAGACAGTAAAAACCGAGGTCGCGTGTCACGGTAGGCGTGGCACGTAAAAGATCCTTCACTACTTCGGGTGGGTCCGTTGCAGAGGTCTAAATTTGTGTGCAATGCATCAAGCAGATGTCGTCACCATATACGTAAAAGAATTGTGGAGTGACGTAAAACAATAATCAATCTCAGACCGGGGCATTTACAGATCTTACTCTCCACACAGACATAACCCTTCCAGTTCAGACCAGTACACTAGCATATCTTCTTAGTTTCTTCACACAGAGATAACCTTCCAGCTCAGACCGGTACATTGACAGATCTTCTTACTTTCCCCACACAAAGATAACCCTTGAGCTTAGTAATTGCTCTCTCAGTCACTTAGGTCCCTCAGATACCCCATATAAATACATATTTATACACATCATTGCGCTTCTACAATCCCTTCCACTTCTTTGGCTTTATGAGTGTTTAATTCATTCTTACCAGAAACATTCCTTCTGTATAAAAATTAAATGATACAGTAGAAACAAACCCCATATTTACCGAAAAAATGATAAAATGGTCTTAACCACCGTGTCGTACGTATTAAATTAGTCTCTATGGCCATGCGTAACAGAGACGACAAACGACCCACTAATCCCCTCTAATTCTACATCAAACAAACTAGTCATCCTTCGCTCTAATTCCAATAAGAAAATCAAATTTGGACAAGGAAATTGAATCGGTAAATAAAATTCGAGAGGTGTAAACTAAGCGGAATTGATGTTTCCGATTCCGTTTCAACTGATTACGAAATTTGTGCCGTACTACTTGTTATGTTCAATCTGTGTGTGAGACGGACGTGTTAATAAATAATAAACATTTCAAAGCACCTCTTGTTATTTTCGTTTATTTAAACAATATGAATTCTTTGTCTGATTTCGACGCCTTTTCAAGCGTAATTATTGACGTTTGTGATATGTCAACAACTATTTCTAAAAAGTTGTGAAAATCGTATCGAACTTAACGCTTTTAGAATATCGTGTACATACATCAATATCGCAAAGAAAGAATGCGAACTTCGCTATTAATGAATTTGATCTTTGTTATTGGAGAATAAATCTGCGTTCCATAAAATAATTATTCGGATCCGGGTTCAAATGTTATGAGTTTGAATACCTTCAAGGTCACATCTTTTTCATGTCATTTGAGAAAGGAAATTTTGAGATTTATAAGTACCGTCATTTCCTGTTAATTAAATATCCTATCCAATTAATTAATTGAGAGCTGCCATCATAAGTGTACCTTATTTCAATGAAAGCCGATGTGACTCGGTGGATGAAGTGCTCGTCTCGTGATCTAGAGGTCCAGGGTTCCTCTCCCGCCGTTGACATACCGGTATCTTGTCTTTCGAATGGCACATTATAGAAAACGAGGTTGGGTGTCACGGTGGGTGTGGCACGTAAAAGATTCCACATTGCTTCGGGATGGGTCCGTTACAAAAGTATATATTTCAATGAAAGGCATCAGATGTCAAAATTTACGTGAAATAAACGTATGGTGACTAAAACAATAATCAATCAATCTGTCATTTGCAAATAATGAGTGAGAAGAGGAAGGGGGGTTGAGAGATATCTATTCTGTAGATCGTCTTCTGCTGTTCTGCGTGAAATGCATGTTAAAACACCTCATATAATGTTCTAATGTTATTTTGCATCTGCTCGCGCATAGGACTATATATAAAAATTATACAAAAACACCTCCACCCACCCATTTTTCAACTTCGGCGAACTAGAGCTGATAGAATAAAACGTTCATGTATGCAAAAGTGTACTTTCAGTCGTAAAAAGAAAATGAATTTTAAAATGGCTGGTCAGTTACAAACGGGGTATCTTTGTTCCGCTTTATACTGTTCTTGTTAACCCACAAGTCTATTAAACTCAATCCGTAGCGTGCATGAACCGTGGTCGAGAGGTCCCAGGTTCGAGTCCCTATGCCAGCTCGTCGGTGTCCCGTTGTTCGAATAAGACAGTAAAACTCGAGGAAATCTCACGACTGAAAAGCTCTTTGGTACTTTTTTAATTCATCGGTAGACCCAATTTAAAAGGGCGGTTTATATATATATATATATATATATATATATATATATATATATATATATATATATATATATATATATATATATATATATATATATATACTTAACTGTTTCTATGCAGAAATTGTAAACAAAACGTTTAGGTCCCGGATTGTTATTTTTAACAGACAGACCAACGTGTAGCAGAAAACCCGAGAAGCCATAGAAACCATCAACTCTTCCATGTATTTAGCCCATCTTGACTCGTACCTGACTAGATAGGAGTTAAAGTCAATACTTAACGCAGTATATCAGTCAACTCGTTCAACAACAACCTATTTGTAACTGGGAAACGTGTATAAATTTTACCCCAGCATCCCGTTAATAGAATATTTTTAACATCTTTATAATTTTTACCCAGTAACGGATAAAAGGAAATGGATAAGAACAACCACACTTCTTTTCGACTGAATTTTATCATAAATCCGCTAGCGTTTTATGTAAATGACAGTATATAAGCAAAGATATAGGTGTGAGTACAGGTCGAACTCGCACCCCTGTGTACGAATCAATAAAAAGCATACACATTCCACGATGTTATAACTTCGTATATAAGAGTGAATTTCCACCATAAATTTTTCGATACAGCAATGTGTGATAAGCACGGAAATACATGCACATTCAGTCGCACAATGAGGTATTAATATAGAAATATCTAAATACCGTATTGCTTATGGAAACCGGATAGATAGCGTCAAACTGGCAAAATAAACTCATTTACTTTGTGGTTTTGTAAATCACAAGTTAGGAGCCTTATCTTGTGCACCATATAAATTCCGTATCCGTTACGACTGTCGCTTCGAGTCTTGCTCAGGTTTTCCTATACGCCGTTGCAAGTAATTGTCATCAACAATATGTAATTATACAAAGGATTTCTGTTCTCTGAGATGACAACGTTTTATTTAATATAAACAGGAGTGAATGTAACATTAGTACATTAGATTTCCCTATCCTCTTTTCTACTGTCCAATCTCACTTTTTTGGAGCGTTTAGAGATTACATATGGAATAAATAACGTCAGGGAATTTAAGTAAAGCATCTGAAAAGATACTCATGGAGGCAGCCATATAAAATAAGAGAAATGTTAAACCAGAATATGCATGAATGTCGGACTCTTACTTTGGCAGAAAGCAGGCATAAAACGTATGCTTAGTAAAATGATGAGATACTGATTGTGGAAACAGAAAACATTCATGCGAAACGAATCCCGACCGACGGAAGGGTTTTGTCACAAAGAATACTCATGTGAAATATGAAAGCCCTATCACTTACGATTCAAAACATATACCCAATGTTAATGTTTTTTGAAATGTAGGTCAAATGTCACGGTCAAGGTGACGAGGTTAAAATTGTACCGACGGAAAAGGTCTTGTCACAAAAATACGTATGTGAAATATGAAAGCCCTACCTCTTACGATTCAAATTTTTTTAATAAAGTTAAAGTTTTCGAAATGTAGGTCAGAGGTCAAGATTAATGTCACAATGTCTCAAAAAGATATATGCAATGAAAGGTCTTGTCACAAGGAATATACATTTAAACTATAAAAGCCCTACCTCTTACGATTAAAAAGATAAAGCTAAAATTAAAGTTTTTGAAATGTAGGTCAAAGGTCACGGTCAATGTCAGGAGGCTAAAAATTATTATAACGAAGGAAAGGTCTTATGACAAGGAATACACTTGTGAAATATAAATGTCCTATCTCTTACAGTTGAAAAGCTATGTGAAATGTTAAAGATTTATGACAGGCACACACAGGCCAAAAACTAGATGCCCCGAATTTTTTATCCACGGGGCAGAGAAAGATGCAGAAGTATAGAAGACCGAATAGTTGTGTACACCACGAGGCCATTTTGTACTCTCTTTTGCTATACATGTATATAAACATTTATAATCTTAGAATAAATTACAGTATTACAACAAAACCCATTAGCCGAATGTGTGACCTTTCTACCAGATCGCGATATCATAAGGACCTATAATTCAGCCGCTTCCTATACCTTCACCCCGATAGACACCCCCCTTCTTTGAACACACACACACACCTACCCACACACACACACACACAAACACAAACAACTAGGTCTGTTTTGAACCTGTTTATTACATTAAAGTGGCACCAAAGCTCCTACCTAAAGTTGTGCATACACGTTATTACACACCTAGCCACGCCCTTAAAATATGAAATAAAGTAAACGCTGTAAATATTACAAAATATATAACACATGTACGCATAAAGCGGATCTTTGAAATTAGAAAACATCCAGGATGATTTTATTATTATAAATATGGTTTTTTAAGGGTTTTTAAACCTAAGCAGTCTTAGAAATCAAGATTTCAAGAAAGTGGCAATTAAGTCAATATACCTATCCACATATATCTATTTCCTCTTTTGTATCCACGCGCTGCCAGATTAAGAGAGAACTCGAATGTGACGTCACATACACAGTGTCGTATCTAAAATGACTGCCTGAATATTACAAAGATTATCTTGGAAAATCATGAATATATCCAAGTGGATGGATTATCCGGCTCCTTTCATTGAGTTAAAGGTCGAAAATTCCCCAGTGCAAGCGTAATGTAAAGAAACTCAATATTCAAAGATTCTTTAAAAGATTATCTTCTTCAAAAATATATTGGTGTTGTGTTGTTGTTGATGTTGTTGTTGTTGCTGTTGTTGTTGTTGTTGTTGTTGATGATGATGATGATGATGATGATGATGATGATGATGATGATGATGATGATGATGATGACGACGACGACGATGATGATGATGATTATGATGATGATAATTCTGATACATTTTTGTATGAAAATAGATGATTGTACCTATTTATATATTCGAGCCTGTTCTCTCCCTCTCTCTCTCTCTCTCTGTTTTTGATTTTGGTTTTTGTTTTTGCTCTTGTTATGTTTTTTAATTACTGTTGACTCTTACTGGGGGATATAATATCCTTTATCATACAGTGCATTACGATAGTTCATATCTAAAAGCAGGAGGAGGTCATATTGGTTTGCACTCAATCCCTTTAACGCAAAACAATTAAAGATTTTCTTGCTCCGTGGCGAGCAGTGGTTTTCTTTTATTGTAGTGTACCTATCAAGTAATTACGTATAGATGGTGGCAAGCAAAGCGCGCGGTTTCATGTCCCCATGCAAGAAAAAAAAAGGGGGGCACGCTGAATTCAAGCGTGACAACTCCATCCCCATACGGAGACTGACGATGGAATATTCTCAGGACTGCAATACAGGAAGTAAGATAAATGACTACCAACATGCTCTCTGAATCAGACAGGGACGGAAGTACTTCGGCGGCCGGGTTTAGTGGCGAATGCAGTGGTGTAGAGGAAGGCCCCTCCTGGTAGTGACTTCGAAGTTTGACTCTCACCTCATATTGAATTTACAGTGTTCGGTTATAAACAGCAAAATATGTCTCCAACACCCTAACCCCCACCGTCTCCACCGGACAGTCACCATGACGGGCAAATATTGTGTTATTTCCGCCACTGCAAGGTGCGAGGTGATGGACTAGACATACGGTACCACATCTCGGTCTAGTTTCTTTTTTTCTCAGAAAGTTTAACCGTGAGGTCAAGGTTTTCTTTTCTGTGTACCTTTCCTCTTGTAAAATTGGCAAAATATGAAATTAAGTTAACAAACATATTTCTTTTAACAAGTTGATGTTAAATAGTCTGAGTACTTAATAATAATAATAATAATAATAATAATAATAATAATAATAATAATAATAATAATAATAATAATATTATTATTATTATTATTATTATTATTATTATTATTATTATTGATGGTATCTTAATCATTGTTGTATTTTACGTTTTGAATTTACTTCAATAAGAGGAATTTACTTCGGTAAGAGGAAGTAGTAAATACAATAACTTTTTTTATTTTCAGGTATAGTTTTATCATACATGATTTAAATTACATGTATATGTATTACCTGAAATAAGAAGCTATAAATCATACTAAAGTGAGCCATTGTTAACCAAATACTATGACATAGCTTTAGTCAGTGTCAGCAATATAAGATCAAACTTTTTGCAACAAAAATCGAATTTTATTTAACATTATCGTATCGTTTAATCGTATGGGGAGTGATCAAAGAGAGGAATTATATTCAAAGCACGAGCATTAAGATGGCGTCTAATTCAGCAAACTTGTGTTGTAATCCTTAATTACTCTGAGACAAACGGTCATAAAAATGACAATTTCTAGAGTTTAATTAAATTTGTCAGAAATAAAGATTTTGTATCAGTTTCAAGTCATGTTTTATTAGTGTCTGTAACACATGTCTATTTATTAATCCATAATTATAACAATAAAACGAAATAGTTTATATGTGTTTACACCTTTGTCAATACCTGACGCTTTCCTATCTCCAAACTCCCTTAGATAAAGGAAGGGAAAAGATATATAACGTTGGGCAATACGCAATTCTTTATCAAAGATAATATGAAGCCAACATAAAAAGATTTGTCAATATTTGACTACAAAACAGATGTTTTCGAGAGATCTCGAAAGAAATTCTATATTTTGCAACGTGATGCATATCTCACGGTCTAACAACTTACATTGCACTTTTTACCCCCGCTTGATAAGAGAAATTTCTTCGATTTAAGCTGCGGATAATGCCACAACTTCAAGAGAAAATTATCTTTATTTCAAATGTACAAGCAATACAAATGTTTATGCACGGACTCGATCATGTGTTTTCATTTAAGAAAATTCCTTTTATTTCAAATTGCATGCACTGTATGACTTCTTTATCTAATGCCATGAATTAATTATCTACCAATGTTGTACAACAAACTCAGAACAACATGACTTATATTGATGTACACATATATTTTATGTCAGGGAGCTTGCCCTTGTTCTAAAGGAACAGATTATCTCAATGTTAACTTATTGTGGCAAAGGTAAGTGTTTGAACAACTAATATCAAACTCTACATGTTTTAACAAAT
Source organism: Pteria penguin (assembly GCA_035048485.1). Lineage (NCBI taxonomy): Eukaryota > Metazoa > Mollusca > Bivalvia > Pterioida > Pteriidae > Pteria > Pteria penguin. The sequence goes on from CM068585.1 coordinate 21,710,701, forward strand.
CATAAAAAAAGAGTCATGATGATTCGAAAATCTACAGGATCGTTAACAAAATACCCCAATAAACCCACTGTGCAACAAATATCAAATAAATGTTACAATGTAACTCGGGGGTTATCACTTGAAGAGTCCCGGAACAGTGGGAATTCAGAATAAATTTAAACAAATCTACACAATCGAAATATTTTATCTATATGACAATATGGAGAAGTCAATTCGCGTTTGTGTCGTTAGATGTGTTCGATTTGTTTATAGACCCAAAGGAACTCAAGGTGGGTCACAGTTCTGTTACGTGAAATAGATACAAAATTGAGAGAAATCTTCTAACAGCTTTTAATCGGCTAATTTAAGTTTCTTTGATATGTCCAGAGTTGTCTATTTGTTGTAATAGATACGGTGTTATGGGACTTAGAGTTGTTTATCCCCCCGAACTGTCCTATCTACTTACCTATCAGCAATTATAGTCATCGACCCATTAAGATTGCAATTATACTTTATATGAGTATTTTCTAATAAATGAAAATCAAACAAAAATTAAGAAAAGCTTTAATAACATATTCTTTGAAATTATAAATCAATATTACATACTTCAAAGATGATTACCGCTATCAACGATCATGTTAGATGCATCAAAAGAACGATTGCTGTTTGCCAGATTGTAAAATAAACACCAGACGTCAGTCAATACCAACTGTCAGCGCGCGGCGAGATATTGGCAATTTGCAAATAGATCAGATGATGTTAAGCTCCGCCCACAAGACCGCCCCTGTTTTATGAATATTTATCCTTTGTAAAAACAGAAAATCTTATTATTGTGAATTCTTTCAGATAAAAGGTGTTTAATGCAACCATGATGGAATCACCCCTGCTGCACAAGGCCGACATGCACCTGTCACCTCCACGGGCCCATACCAGCCCGGGCCCGACCCCCGGGACAATCAGCTTGACCCACGGAATGATAGCGACAGTGAACCACCAAAACAGTTTGTTGAACAAGCTGCACAAATCGACATCTTACAGCAGCCCCCCTCCCGTAGCCTGTAATCCGGACAATAATGCTTGCAAAGTGATCACATACCGAGGAGAAAAGATAGCAGCATTCAATGTGGAGGGTCGTGAATTGATCTGCTTACCCCAAGCATTTGAACTGTTCCTGAAACATCTGGTGGGAGGGTTACATACAGTGTATACAAAACTGAAGAGACTGGACATCACCCCAGTAGTGTGCAATGTGGAGCAAGTGCGAATCCTCAGGGGACTTGGGGCTATACAGCCAGGCGTGAACAGATGCAAGCTCATCTCGTGCAAAGAATTCGACATTCTCTACGAAGATTGTACCAACTCGAGGTCAGTGATATTGAAATATTCTTTATTTTATTTATGATTTTCTCTTTTATCTTCGTTTTTTTTAACTTTATCGATTTATTTGGTCTTTGTACACGGGGTAAAATAAATTGGGCCATTTTTGAAGAGTCTTGAAAACTGATATTTTTCGAAAAAGACGCTGCTTGTTTGATGTAATCGATAAGCATAGCACTTCTAGCGCACTCTATGAAGTATGCCCAACTTCTTTTTTATCCACTTGTATCCATTCTTTATTTTAGTGAGGCAATGTTTTGTTTAAAAATCAATTTCCATTCAGAGATTGAGTTAAGATTTGTTTAATTTTATTCTTCAATCCGTATCAAATAAGTTTCCAATAACAAAATCTATACTTGAGTTTTGTAGAGCACACCAATGTCAATACTTCTCTGTGAATTATTGCTTGAGTTATGTTTTCCTTTATCGGATTTACATCGAACTTAGTATGCAGACACTCAATGTTTTCGCATATAATAATTATATTGGTTATAATGCCTCGTTTAGGTACAGCAAATTGTTATGCAAATCCATTTCTTTGTTACACAACTTTGCAATTTCCTTGCTTATGTATGCAAATTGATATAACGTGACACGTCTGTGTCAGTATGGGTTGTCGTTCTTGGAACGCATCTTAACCAGCAATAAAACAAAGAAAGATTTTCTTATCTCGGTAAGTGTGATGTCAGAAATGTGTCAGAATATTTTATCACCAGTTTAACTAATACAATGGAAATATCCAAATTAATTCCTAATCATTGATAAGATAACTTTATGACTTCATTAGCTCCGATAAATATTGGATAAGATGCGAAAAACAAGCGAGATATCTCTTGGCTTTAGATGGGTGTGCTTATGATAATAATTTTGTATAATGTATGTTTTAAGATAAATGCATATATAGATTACTTGAAACAAATCTTCCGTGTCGCACAACAGCCATGACAAAATAGTTTATTACAGTTGTGAACTTGATCTATTTCCCAATATAAATCGCCTTTTCCTGTCATAAGTATCAATAATTTAAAAGTTAATACTATTAAAAGTTTGACAACTTGGTTGACAATAGATAAGAGAGAGGAAAGAAGAATGAGATTAAACCGGATATTGATGTGATGATGGCAGTAGATAAAACGATAACGTTCATCGAATTAAAGTAAATAGGATGTAAATGAGATAATAAACTCTAGGTCTAAAACGGAAAACATATCATTGAAATCGCCGTCAAAGTGCATGCTCTATATACGAATTACGTCAAGCAGGATTGCTCATTGTTAAGCTACTTAGAATACAGCAAAATTCATTTCATATTTCCCAAGGAGGATCTCAATTCGTAAATTGGATGCGCAAAAAAAAAAAAAAAAAAAAAAAAATCAGACGAAGAAATAAATAGATAGATAAATAAGTAAATAAATAAATAATAAGACATGTAAAATCATAATATTCAAATATACGGATAAGAAAACGCAGTGAAGAACATTTTCATAAATTTGAACGTTGAGCGAAATAGGCTTTGAGAAATAAAATAAATCTATTCAGAGTGCATTATGAGAGATATACAAATATATGCCATACCGTGAATCACAAGGAAAAGAAGTGAATGGACTGAAATAGTAAACCAAAGCGAGAAAGGTGAAATATGAGGGGTTTTAGTACATAAACGAAATCAATGTCAGTAGTAGAAATACAATTTATTTCTTGATTTAGAATAAAAAAGCACTTGTTGTCTTCCTATTTCTTCTTATCGCTGTAAAATCAGAATACCCTGAACAAGAGAAATTAATTCAAGAGAAGCACAAGCAACGCCACATTCATAAGAAACGAAATATGTGCCCATCTAAATCATATTTCCCTTTTTAGCTTCTTCACTCGTAACATTATTATGGCTCCGATATGGTGAGCAATTGAGTTTTATTGCTGTAAAATAAAACAGTTAATGTTTCTTTTGTAAATAGAAACCTTAATTTTAGAATTCTACAATTCTAAAGGAATCCGACGATTTGGGTTGAAATTTGAGGATTTGTGTGATTTATAGCAAATTTATTCTTTTCTTATGGTGACTGTACATCTCCAGTTCAGCGCTCTTACTCCCCAGTGAAATAAAAACCATTGTAATACATAGATAGGAATATGTATGTCAACAGCAAAAGCCAAAGTCATAATCACAAAAAATGTACATTAATGCGTATGCAGATGGAATGATGATGATGATGATGATGACGACGAGGATGAGGATGGCGATGATGATGATGACAATGATCACGTTATGTTTGTGTGGTACTTTTTTTATTGGTAATGATAAGTACAATAAAGGAATGAATAAATAAATAATCGAATTAACAAATAAATAAAACATGGCAAACCACCTTGCTCATATTCTAGAAAGAAATTAAACGTACGACACACTTGAGCCTTCTCGATATGAAGACAACATGGCAGTGCCGTTCGTATGTTATTAACTATGTTCTGATATGTTTTTAATCGTCACATTTAATAGTCACATTTACACATGCATTATGTATGTGCATGTATTACCATAATCAAGTTTGACAACAGATCATGCCAAATTCTCTATCTTGTACCGAAAAACTATTGGGAATCCTACAATGATAAAGCATTTAGCCAAATTACAAACAACATTAGTGATTTTTTTAAATCCATATAGAATAAAAGGTATCATAACTACGAGACAGGCTGGATTCATAACTCTCTATTGTTCATTTAGAAAGAATTAAATGACTTCGTCAATGATTTTTGTTTCAAAGCTTTGATAAAGACAGAAAAAACCATCCAGAAATCTCTTTTATAGAAAAAGATACAAAGGTAATCTTATAAATCTTCTTTCTATTCAAAGTCTTCTTTTTCATTCCAGTAGATGAAACAATTTCGAGTTCATATATTACAAATGAATGCTATGATTATCATTTGGTTGTCATGGCAGCAAAATTAATTAACGACTTTCCTTTGAAATCGAATACAAAGTTATCAGGAGTGTAAGAATTTATTCAACAAATTAGATATTTTGCCGCCTGTTTATTGAGATTGATTGTTGAGGGAAAGTTTCAAATGAAAAAATTCCGAATTTTACGACACCCCTCCTCGTTTCTGACAATCCCTTATCGCAGACTACGAGCATATAATTAGGTAATACGTTTTTATAACGTTGTTGACACGTCACCGATAGGGTATATTTAATACTCAACGGCTATGTACAGCTAAAGTTAATTCCTGTAGCAGATAAGTAATTTACTTTAGACGCTATTTGATTGTTTAGGAGCGTTGTTTGTTAGAATCGGATAGATTGCTAAGTACAATATCAGTATATTGATGTATAATCATATATCTGGCACCCTACAAAGAAGACATTTTTCAGTTTTGTTAAGTATGTTACTTTTGTTGTGTTTGTAGGTTTTTTGAAATACACATTAAAGGCATATGAATGCTTGAATTTTGATATAACTAATTTCAAAGATACTCAAGTTAAAAATATTAGCAAAAGACACTAATGACTGCACGTCAGGGTTTGAGCGCTAACCATGTACTCTGACCAGAGTTCGCTGTCATTTTGTTCCAGTCGGAAGTTGTATGTTTATGATGGAAAAGTATATCATTATTGATGGCACAAATTGAAACTTTTGTTTACAGATTTAATCAGTATTTAATATATTGAAAGATTTAGATAAAAAGGAGGGGGACTCAAATTTACTAGTCACGTGATAACAATTGTAATATAAGATATAGATCTATGTATGTTCATGATTTTGCTACCGCATTAACTTCAAACTAATGCATGTATGCAAAAAAAAAAAAAACATGTTGTAATATGGGAATTGCTTTATAAAGTGTCAGTCACACATTTTTACTTTCAATCAGAAATTCCTTGTTGTTCACCTTAAACAAAGGACTCGATTTTACCACAACTTATTCTAGACTGCAAGATAGCAAAGCTGTGTCGATGCAAAGCTTTTCGTGATATATCGTTTCGAGATGTCCCTTCTCGACAGGGGAATTATACAGGTAATGTTATTTGCCTCCATTTATAATAATGGCTTGTCAGTTTTATCAATAAGTTAGAATTATATGTCTTTCTATTGAACAAATCACAATCAATTTTTATTTAATCAACATGACGAGGGATTACGAACGTCCTCTCCCGGTTACCAGTGGAATTCATTGGATGACAAACTAGACACACACATTTGTACATTTTACTGAGTAAGTTAGATATGTTAATCCTATAAACTTCTGGCCCTCAAAAGAAACCAGGCTTTTAAGATACAAACACAAATGTGCCTGTTTGTGAAGATTAAAACCGAGTAATCATTCTTAATTGAATCTCACATCATCAAAGCTAACGCGCCATAGACCTAATGTGGAGTTAGGAAAGAATGCAATGGAAATTTGACTTGTAAATCAAATAAATTCAAATGTTTACTGTCTCTCAAGACGAGTACGTTTTCAGAAGTAAGCCGGCCTTTGAAATACGCAATAAAAACGGAAAGATAACTTGGGACTTCGGTCACTTGCTACTGCTTTGATCAGTTCGATTACAGAAATTTTAATTCCTTTTAGTCTGATTTCAGTTAAGTTAATTCCTTTCTTAAGGCTCTAGAGTTTACAGTATTATTAATGTAGATACATTTAATGCGATAAAAGTAAACAAGACTACACTAAAATAAAAATGATTAAGGATGCTAAAAGAGCTGAAGCTTTTTATGGAGGTCGGCAGATGGCGCTGTGCGATATTTTTATGCTGGGGTTTGTCTAATCGTCCAAGCGGCGTGACATTTGTGTGAATTTCATCAAGTGACGACCAAATAATGTGCTATAAAGTCAGCCTTTTCTGTATGCCTAAAATGTTAAATTGTAAAATGTTGAATGGGTGTATGCATTTGATTTCAATAAAGATTATCTGTTTGGTTTGAAATCTAAAACCCATACTTAACAATCACGAAGATGGTTTGCTGCACAAAAGACGTTGTTACCAGCTATTGTTGCATTTCAATTGTTGCATGTTTAGCTGAGCTTTGTATGTCCTTTTCACTTTAATCAAAATAAAGACCAACAATGGCGCTTTATGCTGATTTTTGTAATGTTGTGGAGAATTGTATCGTTTTGAGGAATCCTGCGTTTTGTGATTGGTATCGCACCTGCCTGTGCTTTTGCCGGTCACACACGGACACGAACCAGCGGTAGTGATCTCCTCTTTACAACACTCAATCTCATCTCTTCCTTCATGTTATTCAAATTTAATGTCATCTGAAAACATATATTCTGGAACAAATGTCAACCTTTTTAATAATTCATGGCAAAACTACCAGATCGTCAGTTCAGCGATACATTCAGAAATGGCAATCATTCAGAACAGTGTTACACTTTCAAATTATCCATATAATTTGTTGCAAATGAAATTGAATTTGTTATCCAGTTTATTTGTGCCTTTTGAATGCCCTGCGCTCGATCTATCATTCAAACCACTTGAGGTGTGAAGGTCTACATTGCAAAGAAGTAAAGCAAATCAGACGAAAAACTTTGTATGATGGAGCATGAAAGCATCTCCCGCTGGGGGCAAGCCCTTCTCATTCAAGCGTAACCAACATTAACTGCCAGATAATGGCTATATTTAATACCACGTAGAGAAATCATTACAAAAATATGAAGAAACTTACTAATTCTCTTCATAAATTCGAATAATTCAATTTCAAGGTAAGCGGATCTAGGGAACGTTGACAGCTTATCAATTAACGCACGTGACAATTATGAATACGATTAGTATGAGAATTATAACCCTGCATAACAAAGCTGTGTTCATCTCAAAACTGAAGGAAACTCATGTAAAGTATTTTTGGCCAAGTGGGTCTCCGATGAGTTTTGATTTGACTGAATCACCTTAGAATAAGAACGGATATTGTGTAAACCACCACGTTTTACCATTAATATTATTTCATTAAATAAAAAGGGGAAGAAATACGCAACACACTATGTCTACGTCCGCCCCTGATGTGTTGGTGTTATGATCACGTGATTGGAGTTTGATTTAGATCATTATGGAGTAATTTCTCTTTTACCTTCCCATGTACCTTTACTGAGCCCATGATTGTAGGTACTGAGCGTCGGGGTATACATTGCATACACACATCTATTATTTACGACTATGAATTTCTGACCAGGTGGAAAAGGGGAACAATGAAACTGTATCCACCACAGGAAATTCTCTCATATTACGAAATAGCCACATTTGATAAAACAGAACTTTATACAGAAGTCATTGAGAAACCTGAGATATGAAATTCAGTTAAAAATAAATGCATAAAATAAATAAACAAGATGTTAAAGAACGGAAAGAAGACATCTCAACTCCGTGGTATGAGACAAATCGCCAGGCAAATATAACAAAAGACGAATCACACAAAACGATATCACATTCGATTGTAATGCATTTGTAGTACCGACTTAGGACGGCTAATTGAAGTGACAACAGTCATTCACTGGTGCCGTTTACCGGTTTATGGACCCACCGTCTCATTACAAAAGCAATACAGTAACTTTTCTTCTACAGTCTGTATCCTTTGCAGCTTTCTCTACACCTACTTCAAGATTTCCAGCTGAGCCCTTCGTTACGTCATCATCATTAACGTTCCTATTAACCCATGTTATTCGTCTTTTAACGATGTTATCATTGTCATTCGGATTTCAGAATTGTATGTAATGTAAAAATTGTAATGGATTTAGGACATGTGACATGTATGTATTTAGGACATGTGATATGTAATGTATGTATTTAAGACAATGTTTTTATTTCAGCGCTCGACCTGGTCGTCCTCCCAAAAGAAGTCCTTCTATCCATGCGAGTCCTGAGACATTAGAGAAACTGAAGAAATGCCGAGTAGATGGAGACTACCCATTTGATCCAAGACTTTATGGTAATACAGCATGTCAGCCCTGAAGCAGTGCAAAATAAAAATATATTCAAAATTATATAAAATATCGATATGATTAAATGAACACATAAAGAAACGAAAATAAATAAATATATCAATAAATAAATGGCAATATTTAGAAATAAATGAAGATGTTGTCAATTGATTTAAGTATCGTACATTTCAATTCAAATATAATTTCATTATGCTTTGGGATACTAGGATTAATTAATTGAATTTAAGCGTAAGAAAATGATTTGTCGAAGTTCTTAAGTAAAACAGACCCCTGAGTTTAAGCGCGGATTTGAAAGTAGAGATTAAAGATTCTGTAGCGTTGTGGTGAAATGAACGACTGGTGACTGCCCTTTGTCGTACATTAAAACACTTTGGTTTTAGCTGAGTCAGGAATAAGCATACACTGATACAGGTTGGGATGGGGGCAGTTCTTGCTTTGCTTTGAATCCCACTTGTATTTCTGGTTTTCTTTGATTGCACATTTATATAATTTATTATTATTATTTTCAATATTATTTGTGTCATCTTATTTAATAGTATTTTATTCTGACTTTTTACGTGATTATACTGGTTTCTTCTTCTGTATTTACTTCTTGAATTAAAAAATAAGACACAATGTATATAAACTATCAACTAAATATCAACCAACTTTTTAGATAGAAGACTGATCTTATTGATGATAGTTGACAATATTTCAGGAATTGATTTTTTAAGGAAATTAAACATAACAAAAGCTGCCTTATGAATGTGACATACTGCTCATCAGTGAACATAAAATCCAAGCTGTAACGGTACTCTATCAATAGTTAAAGAACTTACAGAGATACTTTGAAATAAGATATGACGCAAGATATCCAATTTAATTAAAATTAATAACTTCCTCCCATCCACACCCGACATGTTTGTACAGACCTTGCACGAGATACGATCGATGACGAGATGCTACGTATCAAATTTATTTAATATTGCATGAATGCAGTCATGAATTTAGAAACAGACCGTTTAATAGAAAGAAAATAATTCGAGAAAAACTCCCTTTTAAGAAACCAATTACCAAATAAAGATCAAATTCGTGCAATGTAAGTTATGAAAACAAGGTGTTGATTCTATTTCTTTGAATGAAATGAAATAACAAGTGGGTTTTATGTCTTCGTCTTGTATTAGGCCGTCTGTAAATTTATCGGAGACGTTTGTTCATCAGATTTTGTGACAGGGCTATTAACACAAGCGACCCTGTTTGTTTCTTTAATGATAACTGTGGTGAGCACAAGACATGGTTTTCCAATCTATTTATTTCTCATTGCTGGTCATGGAAGCATGTAATATAGAAGTAGAATATACGAATCGCTTACGACAATGTCCTCTTACAGGGCGAACATTGAGAGATATCATTCTCACTGATACCGACGATAACATTATTTACTATCTAACAGAACATTTGAAACCCCCAAAACGATAGTTGATTAGATAAAGAATATTAGCTAATGGAGGTCTTTATTGGAAATAAAACTGTCTTGTTCATACAAAATGAATAGGCATGGAATCCGTTCTGCTCGCGCTTGTGACATCCCTGAAGTGTTGACAATAGGTGTATAAAGACGATAATACCCGAGGATCTACGGATTTCTCACAAGCAGATAGTCGCCGAATAAACCTGATAAATGTTTGTAAGAAATAACATACTGCGATTGATTTATTTCCATAATACAAAATGACCCAGCAATAATATCTCTTACACGGACGCAAATTGTCAAAAATATAAAATTATTCTCAAATCCTGAGGCTTTCTCACAGAAGTAATATTGATTTAAAGATAATTAAGGATTTGACGAGATTTAGTATGGTTTTTATCCCCATTGAGGTATTTTATGTGTATTTATTTCTTGTCACTCATTTCCAAATTAAATGTAACTGTTTGAGTTGCCAACCACAGCTTACAAATTGATGGGATGATATTTGAGTGACTTGCTCAAATCTTCAAATATTTTCTCAAGCTGGGTATTAAAGCAAATATAATAATATATTTCAATGGGTCGAAGTCACTTGTAATCACACTACATATCGGCTGATTCCATGCCCCAATAAGCAAACATATAATAAAACTAAAATTTCTTTGTTTTCTTTTTTCCACTATTGCTACCCTTTGTAGATTGTTCAAAGACTTTGGCAATATTTGGTCCAATAAAAACCCAATTGCCATCTTCGATTTTTCCCCGAAAAAAAGAAATAGTGAAGATGGTTTTTATAAATATTAAAGACTAACGTTAAAGCAGAAGTATTTATATTTGCTTTTCTCACTGTAATCAATGCGGCGGCTTTCTACCCATCACAATAGAATTTAATATTTCTAGCTATATTCGTTGAGATAAGTGGTAGATTTTGATTACTCGGAATCTGACATAAAGCTTCAAATCTTTTGTCAATAAGGCGTGACGCCATCGACACGTTTCTGGTTTCTCTACATAGAATATCCATTTCCGGCCTATCAGACGAAACGCTTAAACAATTCCAACAATCATAGAAAGTCATTACCGGCACTTTGCCACTGATATTTGATCGAGTTTTTGTACAAGGAAAACTAACATGATTTTATTATATTTTGAGTAGATATTGTCCAGAGTCAACATGTCACAATCTTTGCATTCGATATAAAATAAAAAGAAATTAGCTTTAGGGATAGTCTTATTATGTTACTGTAAGAACGGGTGAATTAAAATGACCTCACACAGCTTGAAAAATTTCCAAAATTTATCTTTGGTACTTAGAGTACATGATAAAATCTAAATCGAAATATTTAAGTAAAAACGAAATGGTGATCAAACGTAAGTGTTTTACACCGAAGATTAAACAGATGAGTCTTTATAACGTAGGATAATATTAAACAGAAAAAAAGTTCATCAAGTAATCGAAAATTAAAACCAAGAGTGTATGATTTTAGAATCGAATTTTCTTACAGATCGGAAAGCATTCCTGAACGGGTTTGCCCATCATCCGTATGCCATGAGTCACCTACCCTTTATGCCAATCAACCCAGTAAGCATGTTAACGCCTCCAGTCTCCATGGCAATGGCATCCCACATTGGCTTCAGACCAGATGGGTCAATTATCAAGGACAGATCAAGCTCTGAATCTGATATGTTATCCCCTAGGTAAGAAGTTACTTTTTCAAAAGCAATAAATAATATGTTTGATTAAAATCAGTTGACTGCTTCCCTTGGGAACAAACAATATATATATATATATATATATATATATATATATATATATATATATATATATATATATATATATATATATAGTATGTATGTATGTATGTATTACGTTTTTGACCTATTGAGCCTACTTTATTTCGCTGCATTTTATAAATAAGGTGTTCTGTGAGCTTAATGCAAAAGAGTAAATCAAAAAGTCCAACTTGTTAAACAAAATTACAAGGACAGTTTTCAGAGCTGCCACTTACTAGGTGTAAGACATATGAGTAGTTTGTGTTGATGATGTACTATGAGGGTTATATGACCATTGAACTTGATTTATTTTCACAGGATCAGAGATGATCGCTTTGAACCACTGCATAAAACAGGAAACCTGACACCTCCTTACGAACACGAGCGTCACAAACTTCCTGCCGAATATGATAGTATGTATATCTTATTGCTATAACATAAAACAGGTCAATGTTAACTGTTAAAATCAAGCACTTGTACAACTGTTACGTCTGATCATTACTGGGGGTGTCCTCAACAATGGAATTTTGTAGGATTTTACATTTTTACCATCAATTACGCAAAACGAAAAAAGATACTAATTTTAATGAATTATAGCATTACAGTTTAGATAGATAGATAGATCATGGCAATTGCTGTAAAAGAGGGATTCGTTTCTTGGTACAAGCCTACAAGGGGGTTTGTGCTCCCTCTTTTTACAGAATATGCAGAATATTTGCGTATAAGTATGATAATTCCAATCATAGAAGGTTACCCATGCAACAGTTTCTTGGTGTATTATTTCTTTATTATATTTCACTCTATTTTATTTATCATTCTATTTATTTTTTCATCTTTATTTATTAATTTCTGTCTTTAATTATATATAATAATAATAATAATATATTATTATTTTTATTATTATTATTATTATTATTATTATTATTATTATTATTATCATCATCATTATCATTATTATTATTATTATTATTATTATTATCATTATTATTATTATCATTATTATTATTATATTGCTTTTCAAACGAGAGTTGCAAGCTGTAGTCCTCCACTTTTTCAGTCTCCGCTATGTCAATGGCACTGACATTATTTTCTATCGAGATACAGTGCAACAGTAATATACTTAGGCTGTCTAAATCATCATATATTACAAGTCTGACTGCAGACCACGAATTATAAATATAGTGGTAGCAGCAGTTTAGATATAATATGCTACAATATTTTGCGACGTTTTATGAGAACATTTTATATATACAGAATATTGTATTTTGTGCTTCAACCATTTCAATGATATGCGTACTTTATTGTAGCCGGCATAGGTCTATCTATAGCGTATTTCGTACGAGGTCGGTACGTGCCGGGACGCCTTAGGTTACTTAACAGTGTCCTGTCTTTCTGATGCGAGTAAAGCCAATGTCCCACATGGCGATAGTCGTTAGGACGTAAAAGGTCACGCCCTATACTTCTAGTGGAAGCAATACATTGGTTGAATTTTTTGTACAGTGCCTTCACACACGCTTGGCGAAACACAAGGCAAACATTAAAGGAAAAGAAAAAATATAATGATTAAAACAAACGTATTTGAGTCCTGTACACCTCACAGGCAATCAATAACCAAGCGTACCTGTATATATATATATATATATATATATATATATATATATATATATATATATATATATATATATATATATATATATATATAATATTACAAGTATTGAATTGAGCCACCATATACTTTGGAGATTGGAGTCGATATGAAAATGATTTCGATCACTTTGATTGACTGAATTATTTTCTTTAGTAAATGACAATGTTTAGTTGCTTTTATAAAATATTAGGAAACGAAAAAGCATTGCTATATATAGATCTCTTAGGTAATATAATGATAAACTATATACTCTCACACTGTGTGGAGTGATTACAAGCACATGACTTGACATTGAATTTAAAGTTTCATGTTCCACCATAATTATTTGCGTTTATTAACTTAGAAAAGACATACTACATAATGTTGTTCATAGAGCCATGCATAAAATCAATCGCTCGTTGTGTCCTCTGCATAATCGTGTATTTCAGAATTTTGAGGATAAATACACATTTGATTCGATTTTAATGAAAATTACTTTAATGAAGTGATGAATGATTCACACGAATTTATATATCTTAAGGGTCTTCGTCCATTAATTTTAAGTGTTAAATATGAGATTTAAAACCAACTTCCATTTTGAAATATTTGAAGTATTAATCACATGCAAATTTTCATCTTCTTTATACACATTTTTTTATTTTCAAATCAAGACCACTTAATATATTTTCACCTTTTGATATAAAATGACTAAGATTTTATGAATCTAAAGCATGGAAAGGTATTGCGAAAAAATTTCATTAGTATGAAGTATTTCATATATTTGATTGATGCTGGGATGGATTGGTGAGCAGTTGAAGTCACGTGATTTGCTAGTTTAATAGAATTTGATAGTTTGAGACATAGAAAATGGTCTATGTTTCTGATAATATTCAGTGGGATTTCGTAGAAGAAGTAGACATTTGTGATGTTTCTATCTCACATTTGTGATGTTTCTATCTCACATTGACGATTATATCTATTTCTATAGACAATAAACCTCTCAACCTTCACGTAAACGGCGTCGCCAAAGATTTGTCGATGAAATCCAATGGCAAAAGTGACGACGATGACGACGACAGGCTTTCAGATGACAATGGTAAGAGAAGATTTGCATATAAAGGTAACAATGTAGGGATTTTGCAAATGAAAGACATGAATTTCTAAGCTTGTACACCACTGTAGATTTGCGTTTTGGTTTTAAAATTGTATACACTTCTCATTATCATCATCATGGTGTTGAAGTGTATGAAGTGATATAAGTGAATCATTGTAATATATTCGTTTCCGTTTATTGCAGATCTTGATGATAGTTTAGCCGGAAGTGACTCCATTACTAGTGACGTCGACATGAAACACGCACCCTCTACCTCTGAGCTTCACACACAGAATGGGACTTACCCTAACATATCGTCTATTGAGACGTTACTCATGAATATTCAAGGACTTCTCAAGGTCGCCATGGACAACGCTCGTAGACAGGAAAAACAACTCAATTATGAAAAGAGTAAATATTCTCCTTTTTGACCTCCATATACAATCATAGACCATCGATGTAATGATCCGGTAAAGCGACATACATTGGTACTCATTTTAGCCTCTACAGTAAAACAAAAATGTCTGTTTCAAATACGACGTGCAGACGTGTCATTGAGAAAGACATCTTTATGATTGTTTTTGCAATGAATGATTATTTGGTTGATTATGGGTCGCTCTCAACAAATTTCAGTCATATGGGGACATGGAAGCGGGAGATCACTACCGTATTCCAGAAATCGAACCCGGTACGCCTGCACTGCAGGATAGCCACCCAACAATTTCACCTAGTCTGGTCCTGCAACATGCGATGTACAGACATTACTAGTTTAATGGCAACACTGTGGTACCCGTCCGGCATTTGTAGTGAATCATATACATTTAGTAATGTAGTGAATACACATTCGTTGTTAAGTATGAATATTGCAGTGTGAATAGTTTCCTCTGAAGTCAAGAGAAAAAAATCTGTATTCAGATAAGGTATGAACATTTACCTTTCTGACTTGCATGTGCAGACTAGAAACACAACTTTCATTTCTAACACAATAGATAACAATAAACGGTCCTACATACGTATCTAGGTAATTAGTAGTTGAAAAAGAGAAAACAATACTCCAAACCGAAAACATTACACATATAAAAATTAATTGAAAAGGAAATAATAATAATACCCCCAACCCAACCGGTCAAATTGAAAAAGAAAAGATAAAAATTAAATAAAAAATTATACATCACTTTTGAAAAGGGTATTATGCTCGAAAAGAAAATGTACAATAAATGTAAACAACATTCCAAGAAATATACATTCTGTATTTAACCAGTTCAATATTTATTTTATATCATATCAATTTATCCCTTTTATGCGCACGCTCATTGTACTGTATAATCTTCAGCAAATAAAACAATTAAGGTGTAAATCCGTAAGGGTTATCGGTGCGCTCCTTTCCTATGACATACATGGATGGACTGAAATGCCCTCCGTCAACCCTTTCATTTTATCCCTCGAAGCAAGTTTCTTTCTTTTGTTCTGGGAAAATACCAGTATTTACGACTTGGGGATCAGTTTCAATAGCTGTTCTATACAGTCACTGGGTATTTAATTCTTAAGAAATTACACACTCCACTGAAAGCGAAAGGAACATTCAGTACGAATGAAATTCAAACAAGTGGTGTAGATAATGAAGTCGTGATTATATACAGAGTCATAAATCACAATCTGCTTCATTTGATTGTTTGATTTGGAATTAGGCAGATTTGAATGTTGTATTACTGATATCCACCAACAGCTATTGAATGCAGTAATTGGGATTTACATGTATCACATGTTGTCGTGCATTTGATAACATGATTCATTAGGTACCCTAGTCGTGTCAAAAAGGTCAAACAATGCCCGTATTTTCAATCATTTTTATTTGTGTTTGAAGTATCGTTATTTTCACACTGATATGTCCTGTTCAGAGAATAATGAGTATTTCAATTAATTTCTAATCCGGATTTGTTTTCATTTTATTTGATGAATTACATAAATTTTCGTTTTCCAATTGATTTTCCTCTCATGAAAGTTTTAGATCAAAGCTGAACATGTTAATTTTGCTTAACTTTCATTTAGATTAAATTAACTTTTGAAAATTAGGACTATTTCAAAGAGATTAAATTCTTCTCTTTGAGTGACCACGTCAGAACTTCTAATTCTAAATTATAGTCATGAACATGTCCAAGGGAACAAAGTAGGAAACTGGTGTATTCTGTTTACATCATTTTGTTGCATTCTGAAATAAACTCTTGGATACAGATTAACACAACTTTTTAGGCCCCTCCCCAACATGTTGGCCTTAAAGAACGACACCCTTTACTATTATTTTGTATTTATGATTACATGCGCTTCTTTATGCGAGGTTCACCATTAGCGCATTAAATGAAGTCCTATCAAAGGCCCCATGTTGACCATTCATAGATTTCCTAAAATGTCCTCATTATATACATATAAATTATGTACATTGTACTTATTCTGTAACTGGATTTTTTATGCCCCCGGATCGATAAATCGGGGCATATTGATTTTGTCCTGTCTGTTTGTCTGTCTGTTGTCAACATTAACCTTGGTTATAACTTTGGAATCGTGAGGGATAGAGACTTCATATTTGACATGCCCACTCAACTAATGAAGCCCTTTCAATAACACCAAGGTCGATGACCTTTGGACCTTGACAATGACCTTCACGCTAAAAACGACTTTTTGGAATTTGGTGCCGCCGGGGGCATTAGTGTCTCACAGACACAACTTGCTTCATGTGCAATATATGTCGTAACAAATAAGAATGAAATTTCATCTCTCTAATATTACTTATTGCAGCGGAATTGAAGATGGAATTGCTCAAAGAAAGAGACATAAGGGAAGGTTTAGAAAAACAGTTACTGGAGGAACAAAGAAATAAAGGTACAGAGTTACAGCTTACAAATAATACACATAATCATTACTTAAAAAATGATATATTTTATTTTAGTTCAAACTTCTGTTAAGGGTGAAATGAATTAGTCTAAAGATCTATTATTTTGTTTTTTATATAATTGTTATATTATTGTAACAAGACATACAGAAAAACATATAACTTAGGTTTTTCTCTTGCATGGTCAGAAATGACAATACAAATTTGTGTTTACGTAAGTTTTGATAATCCATATCAAATATTAAAATTTTTAAATTTTTACGCCTTATAGAAACCTTACATATGGTGAGTTCACTTTTACACTGTTACATTTAAACGATTTTTGTTTTACATTTATCAGCTATCCTTATTAAGAGAGTGAAGAAGGAGAAGCGAGTAAGGAGGAAATTACAAGAGCAAGTGGAAATGTCCCCCACAGAGGACAACAAAAATAGTCAAATAAGCGATAACGCTAGCATTACTAGTCAAGATTCAGAGAAAAATGCAAATGGTAGGAGCAGAGTATGAAACTTCAAACCATATATATGCCTTTAAGATGTTAAAGAGGTTTTGACTGAAATATTGTATTATATGTTTAATAAAAATTGAAAATCATCATTCCTTCTTCTGGAGTTGAAGGTCATTACAAGTAATTATAACATATTCACTCACTAAATAAGCTTATACAGGGAAGCATTGATCACTTGTATAGTAAAACCAGAATGTTATGTGGATGGTCATTCTAACAGTTATCTTTTCTCATTTAGAATCATTTGCTGATAAGGAAACAGATAAAGAGTCAACATCAGAACCATCTGAAAGGAAACCAAATGGTATGTACTTTTAAAATACCAAGCTTAATGTCCAATTTAAAATATTGCTTGTACTGTAAATAAAAGACACTCTTGTTACTAACTTTTCATTACTTGTCTCACATCAGGTGAAATAATGGATGTTTTAAATTTCTCAGCGAGTGAAAATCATGATAAGGTTACTCATGGTTAGAGTTAATTCATTCTTATAGTAAATGTCCTCTCATGATTTGTAATGTTATCATGTATTTTACTTGCCTGAAAAATTAAAATTAGTTATTTCACTTGATAAAAAGCGAAATGACTGAAAATTTGTGTGAAGAATGTCTTTTTAATTAATCATGTATCAAATTCCCTCTGGAAAATTGCACTAGTTTCGTTACTACCGGTAGTACTATATAAATTACTTACGTAATGACGACTTATCGCCATTAGATCAGTAGTTGTGGTATTGATGACATCATCACTTAATACATTCTTAACAGTTTGTTTTACATTTTTCAGAATCCAACATAGAACGTCCCAGTCACCTGTTTGAGAACTATTTAGCACATAACAAAAACAACAACAATAATAATACCAGCAATGGCAACAACAGATTCCCATACTTACCAATGGTTCAGGGGGATGGTACTCCTTGTTGATAACGCCAACATATTTTCATACCTTTTCATGTTTTTATTTTATTTGTATTAATTGAGTCCATGTTTTGTATTGAAAACACGTTTTGTGTATATTAGAAGGAGCTGTTCTGATTGTTCAGTAGTTGTCACGTGATATTTAGCAATACAATTCGTGCCATTAAGAAGTCAGTTCCTTGGATAAGGAACACTTGACAATCAGGGTGTTTTACAAAGAGTGATAGGTGTTATCATGCTATGTTTTGTTCAATATGATTCTGCTTATTTTGTATCAGTCATGTGCAATATTGTTTTGTTGGATCACAATTTGCTTTTTGAAATGCACAGTACCTCTTAAGGCATTGTTTACATTCCAAATCCATGTTTACTTTTCAATCACCTTCCTAAACTCCGTGGAATGCTTACATGACAAAACGAGAAACACATTGATTGTTAATGATTTAATCCGTTAATTTTTCATTTTAATAGATGTTTACAGGCTTTGGATGTAATTTGTCACTTTAATTTTTTAAAACTGTTGGAGCACAACCACTCGAGTTGCATTTTTCAAAGATATTATAAATCAATATATAGCATATCATATGTCTATACTATAATTTAAACCTAGTATTAAACTTTGCAGCAACGAAGCTGTTCATTTATGTATATATTTCTTGATGTAATATTTAATATCGATCTCGTCGTTATGTAGGATTGTCATGTCCACGTTCTCTTGTATGTAGTTATATTTGGAATGACCATTCCTGTACAGTGTATTGATTAAAAGAAACTCATGGGAAAATGAACTTTTATTCTATTTTATTTATCTCTTTAATATACTCGTATATATTCAAACACAAGCAAAAGACGTAGACATAGATCTACAGTTTGTCTGCTGAAATCCTCTAGCTTTTACTGGGAAAGTAGGTTAAACTATTTTCATTCAATTCATTTCTTTGTACTCGCGTTTGCATATTACATTTCCTTGGCTGCGACTAAAATCCACTTTTGATCAAAACCGACACATTCACTGGGATATGAAAGTGTAGTTCGTATACTCCTTTCTGTGTCCTTTTGTACGATTTTTGTAACCCTTTACGTTACATTTTATCGACACGGTACTGACCCAGCTCTACAGTGTTGTGTTGAACTACAGCCCTGAGTTTTGTGCTTCATCAATGATGCTGAAACCTAAACATCCTCCAGCGATTTTAGCTAGCCGTGACAGAATGTCCCGAGAGTTGGAGCCGTATACACGGTGTCGGCGGCCAAATAGACCTGAGAGACAAGGCTTTCGTATTTCACATATATTTTCCTCATGACCACAGCTTTCATTCATTACAATGGCTTTTTACCCAGTGAGCTAGGCAGACTTGGTGTAGTGGTTAAGCGCTTGTCTTGCGGCGCCAACGATCCGGGTTCGATTCCCGGGTTGCGCCACTATGTTTAAGAGGTTGTCACCTCCTGCTTCCATGTCGCGATATAACTGAAAAATTTTTGAAAGCAACGTAAAACACCAATCAAGTTATCAACCAACCAACCAAACCAGTGACCTTGACCTTTAATTTTTACGGCTTCAAAAACTTTAACCTAAGTTATATATTTGAACCGTAAGAGAACTGATTCATATTTCACATATAGATTCCTCATGAACAGAGCTTTCATTTGGGACATTGGCTTTTGACATCATGACCTTGACTTTTGACTTTGATAAAGTTTTCAAAAACTAAAACCGTAAGAGATCGGCCTTCCATACTTCACATACAGATTCCTCATGACCAGAACTTTCATTTAGGACAAAGGCTTTTGACCCAGTGATCTTGATCTTTGCCTAACGTAGTTTTCGAAAAACCTTAACCTTGGCTACAAAATTTAAACCATAGTATTTGAGGTTTTCACTGATATTTCACTTACAGATTGCAGAGAATTGAACATATGCCATGTCTTTTGAACTGTAAGATATGGGGCTTTCATACTCGCATATATATTCAGGAACAGAGCTTTATTTTATACCACGGCCTTTGACCTTAATCTTGGACATTGACATACTTTTCTAAAACGTTAACCCTGTTTATCTATTCTTAAATGTAATAGATAGATCTTTATTATTTTCACAAATATGAATTTAATATGACAAGTTCTTTTATTTAGTATATTGATTTTTACCTAATAGTAAAGCTTTTATATTTACTATATAGATTCAGCATGGCAATCATTTACATTTGGCACCCATCACTTCGTGGCATTGACCTTGACATTAAATTAACATTTTATTTTGTTATAACATTCTACTGTTATTAAAACCTAATTCTACATATAGAATCCCGGTATGTAGTGCCCATTTCAGTTTATTTTTGATCCAATTAAGTTTTAGAATCATAATTGATTGTTGTGACATTTAAACGTCGCCCCATTCCGGCAAGCTTTGTTGACCTGGCGACAACTTTTCTTCATTTTGTCGGACATCGAAACAATTGTTTCAGTACTTTCTTACGTATTCGCAGCAGTTGATGAAGTGGTCTGATGGAGATTGTGTTGTTTTGAATCTGGATAATTATGTAAACCATCTGAATTTCAGTACTATGTAAGTGAAACTGAGTTGTATTCAGTAATTGTGGAACTATGTCATTGTGAGGTAGGTATGCATCAGGGTGTTATGACTGATGTTCACTTGACACTCTGTCTCAATGTGCTGATGTCCCTATAACATTTGATCCTATGAAAACAGTGGAAACTGCTGAATGCAATATAGGTTTCTGGTATTTCAAAATCTAGCGTAGTCGGTGTCTTGTATTTCGGAAGAGATAGTAAAACGCGAAGTTCCGCGTGTCACTGTAGAAGAGGCTAGAACAACATCCCACACTTCTGCAAGTGTGTCTCCAGCAGAGGTCTAAATTTCTGTGCAATTGCATCAGACAGATGCTGTCACCACATCAGTCACCATATTGATAAATGGCGTGGTAACAGATCTATTCCGACTCATCCACCATACAGGTGGTAACAGATCTATTCCGACACATCCACCATACAAGTGGTAGCTGATCTATTCCAATGCATCCACCATATAGATGGTAAATAATATATATTCCGACGCATTGGTCATACAAGTGGTAGCTAACCTATTCCGGCGCATACAGCACACAGGTGGTAACTGATGTATTCCAACGTATTCAGCATACAGGTGGTAACTGATGTATTCCGACGCATCCAGCATACAGGTGGTAACTGATCTATTCCTACGCATCCGCCATATAGGTGGAAATTGATCTATTCCGACGCATCCGTCATACAGGTGGTAACTGATTTATTCCGACGCATCCGCCATACACGTGGTAACTGATTTATTTCGAGGGATCTATCATGCAGGTGGTAACTGTTCTATCCCAACGCATCCATCATACAAGTGGTAACTGAAATATTCCGACATATCCACCATACTTTGGTAACTGATCTATTCCGACGCTTTCTTCGTACAGATGGTTGGTGTTTTACGTCGCTTTCAACAATTTTTAGCTCACTTGAGCCTTTGCTATTGTGATCAATCACCGTCCGTCGTCCGTCGTCCGTCGTTAACTTTTCACATTTTCGACTTCTTCTCCAGAACCACTGAACAGAATTTGATGAAACTTGATAAGCATGTAGTACTCATGGTCCCCTACAAGTGTTGTTGTTTTTCGTCCGGATTCATCAACAGGTGGCGCCACCACAGGCAAAAGTAGGTCAAAGAGGGTACCCTCCTTTGACAAACTTCTTCTTCAGACCGGGGGCATACAGAGACAAACCGAATGCATAGGAATGATCTAGAGGGATGTGTGAAGAAGTGTTGTTATTTTTGGTTCCGTTCCGAAATCAAATTTTGACGTTTTTTTGACGTTTTTTTGTACTTGGTAGTTTTAATGCAGAAAAGAGGTATTTTTTTCTTTTAGTAAACATTGATGCATTAATTTGGTTTAATTTGATCATTTTGATGGTAAGAAATACTACTGCGAAGAAAATTTTTCAATATTTTATGTTTTGGATTTTTTATGAATTTTTTAAGACTTTCAAGAAAAAGGGGGGTGGGATAATTGGTGTAAACATTTCACAGTTTGAACTTTTTCTTCGGAACCACTTGCTGGAATTTAATGAAACTTGGCATGCATCAAATACTCAAGGTCCCCGACAAATGTGGTCATCTTTGTCAGGATCCATGAACAGGTGGCACCACCACAGACAAAAGTAGGTCACAGAGGGTACCCTCCTTTGACAAACTTCTTATTCAGATCGGGTGCATACAGCGACAAACCGACTGCATAGGAATGATTAAGAGGCATATGGGAAGAAGTGTTGATATTTTTGGTTCCATTCCGAAATCAAATTTTTGACGTTTTTTTCATTTTTATTTTGGACTTTGTTATTTTAATGCATTAAAGAGTTATTATTTTCTTTTAGTAAACATTGATGCATTCATTTGGTTTCATTTAATCATTTCTATGGTAAGGAATGCTGGTGCGAAGGAATTTTTTCAATATCTCGATTTTTGAATTTTTTATGAATTTTTTAAGACTTCCAAGAAAAGGGGGGGGGGGGACAATTTTTCATATCTTCAACTTGATCTACAGAACAACTTGAAGGATTGTGATAAAACTGGGTAGGATGCAAGTACTCATAGTCCTTTTCAAAGGTTTTTTTTTTTTGTGCGGATCATCCAAATTGGTTAACAGATAATGCCACAATGTCTAAAAGTAGGTCTCACAATGGTACATATACCACTAGGTAATTGAAATATGGAGAGTAGCGGTTCAAATCCAGCTGTGGTCAAACATTTTTTTTTTTTTTTTTACACATCTAAATAAGTTTTTAGATGTTTCTCAACACTCAACATATGAAATTAGGAATTTTACGTTTAAGACTTCCAAAAAAAGGGGGGGGGGGCGGTTTTGGCCATTTTTCACATTTTCAACTTTTTCTACAAAACTGTTTGAAGGATTTTAATAAATCTTGGTAGAAATAAGTCACTTATGATCCTCTTCAAATTCTGTTGTTTTCGTCTAGACCTCTTTACAGGTGGCGCCACCATAGTCAAGAGTAGGTCACAAAAGAGTTCCCTCATTTAACAATATTCTTTTTCATACGGGCTGTATACAGAGACAAACAGAATGCATAGAAATGATCTAGAGGGATGAGTGAAGATGTATTGTCATTTTGGTTCCCTTCCAAAATCAAATTTTAGAATTTTTTTCGACATTTCTTTGGACTTGGTGATTCAATGCAGAAAAAAGTGTCATATTTCCTAGTTAATTGATAATGATGATTTCTTATGGACTATTTGTGATCATAATTATGGTAAGGATTGTTACTTTGAAAGAATTTTGTCAATATCTCAATTTTTGGATTTTCTATGAATTTTTTAAGACTTCCAAATGAGGGTGTATAGGAACAATTCAATCACATTTTTCACTTCTGCTGTTATACCACATGAAAGATTTTAATGAAACATAGAATACATGAAGTACTAAAAGTCCTCTATCAATTTGGTAAATTTCATCCAAATTGGTTAACAGATAATGCCACCATGTCTAAAAAGCAGTTCTCACAATAGTACATATACCACTTGGTAATTGAAATATGGAGAGTAGCGGTTCAAATCCAGCTGTGGTCAAAATTTTTTTTTTCATTTCTTTACACATCTAAATAAGTTTTTAGATGTTTCTCAACACTCAACATATGAAATTAGGCAATTTTAAGTTAGATCTGGACAATATTTGAAACAATTGTTGTTCATGACCCAGACTTGAAATCAGTCAACAAAAGGCCCCACCTAAAGAAAATGACTAACTTGTTGCCCTGAATGACTTCTTGCAGAGACAAAGGAAATGCTTAATATCAAAATCACCTGAATGGATGTGCAAAAAAGTGTTGTTTTTTATTCTAGCCTGAAATAAAATTTGACATATTTTCAACATCTGTGTTGACTTAGTCACATTAATGCAAAAATAAATGAATTCTTCCTTCATGCATGACTGATAATCTAGGTACTCAGGTGAGCGATATAGGCCCAATTGGGCCTCTTGTTTTAGTTATATCACGACATGGAAGCAAGGGGTACTCGTACAGATGGTAACTGATATATTCCGACGCATCTGCCATACAGGTGGTAACTGATATATTCTGACTCATACAGGATACAGGTGGTAATTGATCTATTCCGACACGTCCACCATACAGGTGGTAACTGATATGTTCCGACACATCTACCATACAGGTGGTAACTTATATATTTCGATAAATCCACCATGCAAGAGGTAACTGATGTATTCCGCCGCATCCATCATGCAGGTGTGGACTGATCCATTCCGACACATCCATCATACTGATGGTAACTAATATATTCCGACGCGTCCACTATGCAACTGGTAAATGATATATTCCGGTCCATTCATCGCACAGGTGGTAACCACTATATTTATTCCAATGTATCCACCATACAGATGGTAAATAATATATTCCGATGCATCCATCGCACAGTTGGTAACTGATCTATTCCGACGCATCCACCATACAGATGGTAAATGATATATCCCGGTGCATTAATCACACAGGTGCTAACTGATCTATTCCGACTCATCCAGCATACAGGTTGTAACTGATATATTCTGACACATCCACCGTACAGGTGGAAACATATCTATTCCAATGCATCCACCATACAGATGGTAAATATACTAAATAATACATTCCGATGCATCCATCGCACAGTTGGTAACTGATCTATTCCGACGCACCCACCATACAGGTGGTAACTTATTTTTTCAGACGCATCCACCATACAGGTGGTAACTGATCTATTCCGGCGCATCCAGCATGCAGGTGGTAACTTATTTGTTCAGACGCTTCCACCATCCAGGTGGTAACTGATTTATTCCGACTCATCTACCATACAGGGGGTAAATGATATATTCCGACACATCAACCATACAAGAGGTAACTGATCATTTCGAGGTAGCAGTCATACAGGTGGTAACTGATATATTTCGACGGATCCATCATACAGGTGGTAACTGACTCATACGCATCCGCCATATAGGTGGAAACTGATCTGTTTCGACATATCCACATACTGGGTCTACATTTATAAAAGACATAGATGAGATTGTTATGTTTTGCTTTTACATTAAATGCATTATATAGCATGTTTCATTTAAATGTCGGTATATCACTATTCCGAAGTTTAATTGCAACAGCTGCTACATGTTTGTATGTCATCTGTGTATTTTGGACATTCATTGATGGTGTGGTAAGCCAATACGAGACATCCACTTTCCTCAACCCGGTCTCATAGGGTCCATATATAAGTGGTTGTCATATTCACCTTACAAACGTTGCTTTTGTGTAATAGAGCAGATTGGCTGGATCGAGATTGACACACACGTAAAGAAAGGATGGTCCAAAACAAGGAAACTGCCATATAAGGATTTGATACTGTGTACAGCGTAACAACGATTCACATGTACTTCTGCATATCTCGGTTTGGTTTTTATTCGGGAGCCAGTGCCATCATCAAGTAGAAATGATATTTTGGTAGGTGTCTTGATGAAACAATCTTAATTAAATATTGTCATGGATATGGTAGTGGCAATATGAAATTTTAGAAAAAGGGAAGAACGAAAAATCGGAAGAGAAAATAAAACTTCGTGACGATTTGATATTTGATAAGAAGTTCATGTTCTATTATTGAGATGAACTTTAAAAGTAGGTCTAAAGTTTCTCTAGAGATCGTCACTGTTTTAAACTGTAAAATATATTATATTGTTATTGTGATTTACCGTAATTGTGCTTTCTCTATTTTACTAATAGGTTTAAGTTGTGATTCAAAGTCATAATCTCTTCAAAACATTACACAAACATTAGCAAAAGATAGATATATTTTTCAATTAAACGATGAAGTCACTTAGAGTACCTTTGAGAAAATTCTTACGAGATACATTGTGGATTTAACAATAAATAATGAAAAAGCATTTAGTCCAACACGAACTCGATACTCATCTCTCGTATTGTAAACTGCATGTATGTTCGTAAGCATGAATATTGCAAGAGAAAACTTCTTAAACGAGACAAATACATTACAGATAGGAGTGCCAAGCGATAAACAAACGTTCTGTGTCTTTGAAATAAGAAGATTGTCTGTATACAAGTCGAATGCGACATGCCATTACGGTTTTCTGGCCTTTATTTCTTGCCGTTACTGCTATTGTATACATATTTACTGAGGATTTCAAAGACCACAACTCACAGAGCTTGACTTTCATCGTGTATGAGTCGTTTGTATAATGATTTTGTGTGCCTTTTTGTTAATATAAAACATATTTGATATGTACATGATAGCTGCTTTGAGGAAATCGTTTTGGTCTTGTCTTCAATAGGGATGATGTAATCTATACGTCATTTATGACCGATACTGATATGTGGTGTCATTTCATTTATAAAAATAAGTTCACTACGGTATAAGTGTGAGCCATATGGTATGATTTATCCTTTTATTGATATCAATGTGCAACATACTGTATGGAAATGGGAAATATGTAAATACCGAATATTGTCCTCCTATCTGACGAGAGATATTTGTTGATATTTTACATCCGATTTCGGTCCAGTTAAATAGATATTACAGTACATAAATGACTGTAAATCTTAACGATAGAAGTGCGATACACCTAGCGTTGTAATCTTATTTATCTTATTTAAATAGCATAGTTTGCCGTGTGTGATAGTGTAAGGGTTGTATAACCTGTAACACGTGCATAGTGCATTAAAATTAAAACCCAGAGTAAAGAGAAAAACAAAAACAATGCATATTACGAAACATGGTATAAACGGCAAATAAATCTCATTTACAAAATATGAAATGTGACATAAATCGTCTATCATAATGTGTCCTTATTACCAGGCCCACCTTTCAAAAGAAATAAATCCTTCTTTGAATCATACACTATATGCTATCAATACATTCTTGTAGTGACTGCATATTTGTCTGGGTTGGTATTGTCCTCACCTTGATCACTTTTATGTATATAATTAATATCCACGCGTATATATATAGAGTTCATCCCACAGTCAAAGACACATTACAAATGGTTCTTATCTTCTCTTTAATGACAAGAAATACCAAAAGTCGAATAACAACAACATCACAAAATCAAATGGAAAGGGAAGAGAAAAGAAATTCTGTAATCGGAAATTTCAATTAAGATGTTTTGATCTTTATTAATTTGAAACTAAAGCTGGATTTGATTTCACAGACCTATAGTAAATATTCTTCCGTCGGTATTCAATAAAGAGAAAGCGATGTCAATATTGTTAAACAGAATCATTCTATTACAACGGGACGTGACTATGCTATTTGAATACAATAGTTTTGTTTTTCAAAGAGAGCATGCATTAATATTTTGTGGCTATTGTCGTTTTTCTTCGCTTCTTCGTTGTCTGCTTCCTGTATGTTGCATTGTCTTGATAGTAAACTTTGAACCAAAGTAAAACTTCAAGTTTGGAAATGGGTGATATTTGCGCAAAGTATAATATGTATATATATATATATATATATATATATATATATATATATATATATATATATATATATATATATATATATATATATATATATATATATATATATCAATACAAAACGTACAATATGTTCAAAAGCATATGCTGAAGAGATAAACTTCAACAATGATAAAAATTTCTGTTTACATGATACATACATGTATACGTGGCCAGACTTATTTACTGTTTGATACTTAGTAACTAAAAAGAAATAATAAATATAAAAAGATAAAAAGATAAATATCCCCAATCCTCCACACCCACTCTCAAATCTATATTATATATCATACTCTATTAAATGCTTATCTATTATCAAGACATTTCTAAATTCAAATAAACAAATACAAATACTTGAGTGTAATGTGTAATATTTATTTGTTTTGGGGTTTGTTGTTTGTTTTTATTTATTTTGTTTGTTTGTTTGTTTATCATCATCATCATCATCATCATCATCATCATCATCATCATCATCATCATCATCATCATTATTGTTATTATTATTATTATTATTATTATTATTATTATTATTATTATTATTATTATTATTATTATTATTCTATTTTTTTTTAAGATTTACTTTTCATCATAGTTGTCACATAGGCATCACCAAATTCTCTCATTGCATACACTGTGGCCCCAAGCGGTGAACAGTAAATTCATGTCGTGAATCAGTTAATAGGCCATCGCTTTCCGCTTATCATATGCTAATATGTAAAATACAAATAAATACCATATATGATATCTTTAACATGCTTTCAATCAATGATTACATATATAAGCAATAGCTGTTTTGTTTCACTGGAGTTGTCCCATAGTATTACTTTTACATGGACCTTTAAAACTCAAATTTAAGTACCATTGTGTTAAAGAAAACTTAAATTCCATCCCTGGAGAAGTTTAGAAATGTAAATATAAGTATAATATACATAAATGTACATTGATGTTGTTTAATAGAATGCAGATAACAATAATGATAGAAAAATATATCTACATTTTGTCATGTGATCAACAGTGTCACATTTTTCACGCGGTTAAGTGCTTGGCTTGGGACAGGGAGGTCGCGCCAGTGACTGGTTACAGGGAGGTCCCGCCAGTGACTGGTTACAGGGAGGTCCCGCCAGTGACTGATGACAGGGAGGTCGTGTCAGTGACTGGTGACAGGGAGAATGCGCCAGAGGCTGATGCCAGTGAGATTCCGCCAGTGACTGGTGATGGAAAGGTTCCGCCAGTGGTTGTTGTCTGAGAGGTCCCACCAGTGACTGGTGACTGGGAGGTCTCGCCAGTGGCTGATGACAGGGAGATTGCGCTAGTGGATGGTGACAGGGAGGTTGCGCCAGTGACTGGTGACTGGGAAGTCGCACCAGTGGCTGGTGACAGGGAGGTTCCATCAGTGACTGGTGACTGGGAGGTTGCGCCAGTGGCTGGTGACAGAAAGGTCACACCAGTAGTTGGTGACAGGGAGATTGCGCTAGTGGCTGGTGACAAGGAAGTTCAATCAGTGACTGGTGACTGGGAAGTTGCGCCGATGGTTGGTGACAAGGAAGTCACATCAGTGGCTGGTGACTGGGTAGTCACGCCAATGGCTGGTGACACGGAGGTCACTTCAGTGGCTGGTGACTGGGAGGTCGCGCCAGTGGCTGGTGACTGGGAGGTCGCCCCAGTGGCTGGTGACACGGAGGTCTTGCCGGTGGCTGGTAATACGGAAAGCCAGTGGCTCGTCATTGTTCCGTCATTCGGGCGAGAGAATGAAAACCGAGGCCCTGTGATAAAAGTACGAATTGATTAATTTTTTAGTGTTGAAGGAAGAAGATAGTAGGAGGAAATGGGGAAAATGAGGTAAAATAAAATATACAAACAAATGAATTAGGTTCTTTTCTCTAAAGTACCTAGTTATATGGTGGAAGTTACTTGCATTGGGTTTTCTAGAAAAATTCAAATTGCCAGTAGCATAAACAGGAAATTGCCTACAATGTGGTAGTCTCTGTTTCCTCTTTGTTTTGTTTTGTTTTGCTTGTTTGTTTGTTTTTTTTTTTGTTTTGATTTGTGTTTTAGGGGGGGGGGTTAAATTTTTTTTTTTTTATTGCGGTTACTTGTATTTGTTTTTGTTTTTGGGTTTTTTCTTGTTTGTTTGTTTTTTTTTTGTTTGTTTGTTTTTGTTTTGTTGTTGTTTTTGTTTGTGTGTGTGGGTTTTTTTTTTTGCTTTTGTTTTTTTTTTTCTTTGGGGGGGATGGGGTGTTTCTCATTTTTGTTTGTTTGTTTGTTTGGATTTTATTTGCGGGGGGGGGGGAGGGAGAAGGTTTATTTTGCACGGAAGTTGGAAGCTGATCTTTATACTTAACTTGAAAGTCTAATCAGATCGATATCTTTCTGATGGAGATACCAAATATAGTATAGATATGTCAGTGAAAACCGAGACCCTACATCAAGTTGGATTTTGTCACCGTATATGTTGCGTAAGTCGAAATTTTTGTGTAATGCATCATACGCATACCTTAAATATATTAGTGAAATATTTGTATTGTAAACAGCAAATAAACAAATAAAACAAAAAGCAAATGACACAGGTCGTACGTGTCTATACCATTTTTGCTTCAAAGAGAACATAATACACCAGAATATTATAAAGAAGCGCACATTAGATATCACAGCATTGAAGTGCTCGATGGACACTATTTATGCACATATTATGTATAAAGAATAACAAAAATTAAGAATAAAAATATATATTCCCCACAAAACAATATTGCTTTAGTGTCAAGAATGAAAATTATAAAAGCACTCATGAACTTCGGGAAACACGTTAGATAACTCTGTAATACCAGGCTTGTTGGCGAGCTTAATGTATGTCCCGTTGGGAACATCGCGTCATTGAGCATATGTTTGTCTATTCAATTACAATACTAACAAATGATGAAACAGACGATTCAACCGTAATCAAAACGAAAATTAACTAGAAATGAATCTAACAAGGAAAAGAAATGACTTCATAGAATACTGGCATGCAAGGAGACCAACTTGTAGATTCCTACCGTTTAATGCAGGAAATATGTGGTAGGACACACAGTTAAGTGTTTTGTAAGTGAAATTGAAGCAGTTTCATCGACCCCTAGATGATTGAGATATTCTTTGTTTAAAGATCATTACATAGCGTTACAGAAACACAGAAACGCTAAGATACAGATGGTAAATTATTCAATTGGAAGTAGGTATTTCCTGTGTGTAAACTACAGGTAGCCGGTCATTTGTTGATAGTTTTAGTGTAGATGTTTTTTCAATTGACATCATTTGATCAAAAGTTAAAACATGCAATGCTCTCCAGTATTGAAATACTATGGATAGATATATTACGCGTAGGGTTGATGAAACAAAGTATTTTATTAAATAATAGAACTCAATACCAGTCAATTCTATTTTTTAAAAAATGTGTAAATGATGCTATAAATTAATACAGGTAATGCAGGTATCTTCTTGTAGCTATACTTATTTTGAAATAATTATGAAACATTATGCAATAGGATCATATAAAATCAGAAATAAAACAATACAGAGATAACAGTAAAATTTGCCATGCTAAATATAATCTATAAATCATAGGTAGATTCCAGAAGGGAGTCGTAGGTTATATGGATTGCAATCCTCCCCTCCTTTAGATGCAAAATTGTTCTAAAAGGACGTTTTTGACTACACGAATCCTTGTCAAAATTTTCCGACGTATGTGTGCGTTGTATATCAAAGGCGGGCGCAACTGGCCAACACGAGAGGCTTGCTCCTTTAACGAACATTCCCTCACCTCTTGTTGTCACTGACTGATGTCTTCCCTGGTATTTTGAGGTGAATGCCACATTAACATATCACAGGTTGCTGCAGTTTTACAGTAATAAATTAAACAGAGGTAAGTCAAACACTTTTCATTACTGTGCATGTTTATAAGTAATCATTATACGCTAAACAGGTGCTTGTATACAGGTGTACATAATCAGTGTCAGAAATATATATTAAAGGTTTAGATAAATGTAGTAATATTTCGGATCAGATTGCTTACTTTTGTGGTATACAAATCTAGAAATAGATAAAGATAGTTGACTATGAAAATGATGTTAATGATATGTGAATGATGTTTTGCCTTTCTGTGCAGCTAATGTACAATCTTGATGTCAAATATAAAACAAATACATTGAGGATTAGAAATAAAGCATTATCAAAAAGGAATTTGGATTTTCTTCAGATTTTTCAGATAATGTAATTAACGATATACTGATATCAAATATCAGTATACTATGAATGGATACGGATATCATATCTCAGAGTTCCCACATCGCTAGATACTTACTTAACTTCTTGAAAACAATATTATCATACAATTAGTTCTCATATGTAATACACCGTCAGACGGATTTTATGAAAACTTTAAGAATATAATAGATCAAAATAATGTTATATATATGGTGTTCGAGTGTAAAGTAGTTATATGTGGTTTATATAAGCAAATGTATGAAAATACCAGAAGTTGTCAAAACGACATGTCTCGTTCACCAATGTTTACAACCAATGGGTTGGTGTGTATATTCAGTAATCAAGATAGTGTTAGAAACTATTAACGTTATGCTTTTCTCGTCCAAAATCCTTAGGCCATGTTCATGAACAACGGGATTTCACTTGTGATTTAATAACAACATAATCTATTGCATTTTGTTGATAGTTAAAAGTACAAAACAAACATCCCCACTGTCCTTAATTATGACCGATGAGTTTGATTGTTCAACCTGTTGACTTATTTGTTTGATACTAGCATATGTTAAGTGACTTATAATGATAAGAACTATAATCTATCCTTCAATGTGTAATAATTAATGGCTCACAACCATTGTGTAGGTGAATCTGACCCCTCCATGACACCATGTTTCACCTCAGTCCTACAGGAGTCCATGCTTGCTCATTATTTAAAGATTTACGATACTTCGGCATTTTGTATTTTACTACATAATAACAAAATCTATAATATTGAAGTATGGAAATATTGTCCAAATCATATACAAATTAAATGATTTATAGTGATGTGAATTTCATCTTCTAAAAGTGTTGCAAAATATATATGTGAATGGAATGTCATCTTTATTCTTTCATTTATATAAACTGTTATTGACTCAAAGATAAAATTATATATTTGAAACGTTATATGAAAAATAAAACACACAAACAAATATATAACTGTATGTAGCCGATTTAGATTGTTCGTATCCTTTGTTTAAATTCAGAGCGAAAGCCAATTCAATGTTATGCGCTACAAAGTAACAAACTTAAGATTGTAGCTTATGTACTTGAGTGCGTCTTTGAACTTGGGCATTAAAAACCCTTATGAGCTGTGCTAGACAACTTATTTATAACAATAAACTGCCAAGTTATGTAAGTATTCATGCTCAACTACGAAACCTCTTATGTACAGAGGACCGATGCATATTGTCTTCTTTGGGCTATACATACTATATTTCATGTGACTAAGAAAAGTTAAGAATGGTCTGAATGTAAAACGGAGTTTATTGTCAAACTACAATGGCGATTTTGACATCAGTAATCTGGTCTATAACATCAGTCGTATTGCTATACTATAAAAGTGATAAATTATATTAAATGAATACAATTGGATAAAAGAATTAATACAAAAACAGGCATTCTAATAGAAAGAAAATAATCAGAGGAAAAGCAATTCTATAAGAAAGCAATTACAGCTATAAGATCAACACCTTGTTAATTCTCTTTCTTCAGATCATTGTCAGTCACAGGAAAGCATAACATAACCATTTGTATTAGGCCGTCTGTAAATCTATCGGAGAAGTTTGTTCATCAGATTTTGTGACAGGGCCATTAACACGGACGACCCCGTTTGTTTCTTTAATGATAACTATGGTGAACAAATGAAATCGGGTCCTTATG
Organism: Pteria penguin; assembly: GCA_035048485.1. Taxonomy (NCBI): domain Eukaryota; kingdom Metazoa; phylum Mollusca; class Bivalvia; order Pterioida; family Pteriidae; genus Pteria; species Pteria penguin. Next base: position 21,744,747 of record CM068585.1, read on the forward strand.
AGTGTAATGTGTCTTTTGTCGATTTCATTAATGTTTATAGAAGCATGTAATTTTGATATGCAGCATTCGTATTGTAAGCATGTTATATCTCGTAGAAAAATATGCTATACAATTTGTGGTTCTTAATGTTGAAAAGGACATTTGGAAATGTTGTAATAAACTCATTACTTATGAAATATAACTAAACGTTCTATTATCATCATTACTTCTACATCTTCATACAATAACTATATTACATATTACTTTACATTTAGTTACCATATTTTGTCATTCTCGTCCTTAAACGTAATGGAGTACATTTAAGTACAGTTTGTAATCATTCAGTATGATGCTATGTTCTAACCACCCATGATCACATGTCTATTAATTATGTGAATATCTTTCTTTCGATTGGCTATATATTTATCTTAACATGTCGATATAATATTCTAACAAGTTGATGTTTGATAAAAGGACAATTTCCAGAAAAGTCAATATTTATATTAAGTAAAAGGAAACCCATAACTTTTCGACAAGATATTATAAATGTCAGAACAATGGGTTGCAGAGATATTCGTTAACACTTTAGCAGACACAACAAAAGATTTCCAGATATTGTACGTTTCATTATATTTCATTAAACAATACCTTTAAAATGTAGAGGTCTCTTCGTATCTAGTTTGGTATTTTATTTGTTTTATATTAATCTTTTAAGCAACCAAAACTGTGTAACACATTGTTCCTTATCTGCTTTGGGCCTGTCTCTTATTAACTGAACAGGTCATGGAGAACTATACGGTTGCCCCAACCCTGATTCGAACATTTACATACAAAAACTAAACCAGGGAAGAGACGAAAATTATATGCAAAACAATTTAACAATTTCCGCCTTTGCATGAACATTTATCATTTGAAATCTATATAATATAAACAAAATTATCATTAAGATAAAATCTGGGCGGCAGATGATACATTTAATGATCTGAGACTACTACGTTCATGAATTATAAACGAAATATTTCTATTATAATAAAACATTATCATTTATTTCCTATGAAATATTACATTTTACCCTCCTCAAACAATTGTAGCTTTGTTGCACGTTACGAGAGGGATAGAGTTACTTGAGTTGTTAAATGATACAGGTAAAGCGAGTTCACGAACAGGTGAGACCAAATCTGACGTTTGAAATTCAACACATGATTATCTGCTTTATCTTTTGTATAATATTAAACAAGTATGGCATGTTTTATTGGAATTTGTAGATGGGAAATCAAAGCCTGAACGTTTACAGTTTCTAATGTGTTCTTTCACGACCTTTTCAGCCATTATCTATAGGTTCTAATTCAATCATCAATAATTATAGCAGATACCATATAGTTAAAAGTATCCTTTACTCTCTATCCGATGGTTTTGCACGAGAGCACATGGTATTGGTTATGATTATATATAATTCTAGGCAGATTTATAATTTCATTAGTATAAAAAGGGGATACGCATGACTTGCCAAGAATTTATATGATATGACCTCACAAAGATCTGATGAGAGTCTTGACAGGATTTACTATAAACATATATGATATATCAATTAACCCATTCAATTATACCCAATAAACTATATCTTTGATCCAATGCGACTTTTCGTCGGACATAATTAACTGTCATTAGATAAATATTTGCGTATTTTCTTTTTCATGCAAGACTCAGCTCTCCTCTCCTACAATGATTATTATTGATAGAAAATATATGATATTTTTCATTTTCTTTGATAAATTTGCTCAGCGAAGAAAAAAGTAATCATACAGATTATTGTGGTGTGAATACGTATATCTAGAAGCATAGAGGGACCCCAGAAATGTGATTGTTTTATGGTAATAGCTGTGGGGTAACTTACATACAGATCTATATTGGGTCGATTTTCTATTGTACTAAACAATCAATATTGAAAACTATCCCATCCATTTGAATAAGTAGATCAATCTTTTTTTCTTGTCATGTCATCTCTCGAAGTAAATTACAAATGGATCGAGTGTAAATTTCAAATAATAAATGTATATATATCAATGTTAGCTTGAAATATAGATCTGGGAAAGATACTAAATCTTATCTTTTATTTACGTTTTTAATTATTGAGAAATTTAATAGAAATCTAACTGCAGCAGCTCGAGTGTTACTGAAATATGGCGTCCATTACCATTACATAATCTACATTTATATCCTTTCGTCATTTACTATCACAAATCACAAAGGTATCATTAAATGCAATGTTCATTAGTTTTTCAATGAGGCTTCATTAAACTTGTAATGAATTAACTGCTTTCCTATCAGAAACATCGTTATATTCTATTGATATTTCATATCATATTTCTCGTACAGGAAATGAAAGGCTCTGGCAAGAAATACTTTTCATGGAGACGTCAGAAAGATATCGTCAAGAAGGTCATTAACATGTTTGCATTCACTCCAGCTCAGAGAACATTGAATAGGATATTAAGGGTAACTGGAAACTACAGCTGCACTCCACAACATGCGCCCGGATCATACTGAAAGTAAAACTACAAACAATAATAAAGACTTCAGTGTCCGTTGATCATGAATGTGAAGGACATTGCTGTATAAGTGTTTTAGTAGAGACAACTGTATAATAGTTTATTGATTTCAATGAAAATACAATTTAGGGTTTCCGAATCGTAAAATAGTAATAAGTTTGCAAACCTGTGGTGAAAGTATCATCAAAGAATCAAACATAATAGTATCATTTTTTATTTTCATTTCAACATTTCAAAACTTTATTCTCAATTGAAATGTTGCCTATAGAGTGGAATAAAGTGTACTGCCATTAAATCGCCATGAAAGTGAAATACAACATACTATTACCTGCAACATTACTCGAATTTACAGAATTGAGAACAAATTTCACCTGTTGAAATTTGCATTATGTGTAGTTAGAAAATACCATAAAATAAATTCATGGCTTTGGGAGATAATTATAGATTACTGTTCGGCATACACGATTATTGTTGAACACGAGATATATTTTGTACACGTTCTCTTTCTCTGATTTCACTGTCTTCCGTACTTTCTTTGGATCACTTTTTCGACCACTTTGGTCTTAAATCTGCTCTAGAAATATTTATTTATGTATCATTAGAATTCCAGTTATTGAGCCATGAGCATCATTTGAAATGACATAAATTGTCGAAATGAATATCTGGCGCACAAAATCATAACGTATATATGTTCTAGTATTCATTTTAACTGGTGTCAATGCTGGTGGACTGATATTTCCTGAGAGTATCGCAAGTCTAGTATTCAGTCCTGAAATTTTGTAATCACTCTTAACCTAAGTAATATTTCCCTCATGCATAGCTCTGCCCCTAAATCGATTCTTTTGCTCACTTTTTCGGCGGTCACTTTGGTTTTTACCTCTGCTCTTGCTAATATTTATTATGAAAGTAGAACAATATAAAATATTGGAATATGATTGTTCACACGACGTACATAAATAAAATTTTATCCATATTAACAATTATTTATATTTCTCTCTAATCTGTTTTCTGTTACAGATGTAATACGAATATTATTGCTATAAAGTAAGAGGCACATATGAGGAACTCATTCGATATGTCCGTGTGTTAATATTTTATGAAAGATATTAAAATGTTCATATTGAATTCCAGGAAATGACACATTTTTGGATTTGCATCTCATCTATGAAGAGACGTAAGGATCGACATTGTAAAAAAACAATCTTTATTTCATTGTCCTCCTTAAGTGAAGTTACTGAATGTATTTCAGTACGGTTTTTGCAACAATAAACAATGCTGTACATTATTGTCATTGGGAGTAAAATATGACACCTGAATTAAACATCTTGTGATTTGATTCAACAATTTGCTTTTAATGTCTTATTCAGGTAACGTAAAACATTTCAATATTTCAAACATGATATAAACAAGAGCTTACACCTGATTTAGCCGACAGAAGATCCTTTACCTTTTTAGACGTCTGATTTCATCGTTTCTACAGAACGCATTTGAACATCTCTGTCTTACTGTAGACTCAGCGAGGATGGTATGCAGTTCTAGTCGGTTGTCTGTATAGACGTCTTGTTCTTACTTGATAAATTTTCACTAGTCCCGATTTTCGCGATAAATAACAAAATGTTTTTTTTTTACCCTATCTATTGTGCAGACAGTATAAGCTGCAAAACAAGGGTATCTTAATACTGAAGATTAACCCTCCTTTTGAACGTTTTAGAATTTCAACAGTACCAAAATAAGTGTGAGAACAATGTTAACCCATCTAAATGAACAACCATTTACTGATATTCATAATTGAAAGGTTAAAGGAGGTGATATCTGGTTTATGATACCTATAGTTTAAACGTTTTTTCCGTAAAAAGAACATCCCGTATTCGCCTGTCTGTGGCGTTAAAAGTTCTTAACGTATGCGCTATTCAAGGGTAAAGTGCCAATATACCGAGCAGTAGTGAATAAAGAACATCCTTTCTGCTAGAACAAAAAAGAGATTTAGGGTCACACAAACGATTGGACGAGGTGGAATCAGGTGCCATGGAGGAGTAAGCATTCCCTGCTGAGCGATCACATTCGCCGCTATGCAATATACTAATTGAGCTAGTATCACTTGTAGTCATATGAGTTGGTATTGGTAACATTGTAATCACATGGACATGCCGTAGCAGGATCTTTTAATGAATGTTTTGTTCGACTCATGCAAAACTACAAAATCGAACGCATAATATAGTCACTTACAGAGAAAGTGCTATGGTCGCATCCCGGATATTGCTGGACTGTATGAATTTCTGTTTTCCAGAATAAAATATGCTTTTCTGGAATACGATCATGTACAGTGACGTCCTTTTGCCGATCTGACAAATTACCTTTATGACTACCGAACCCGAGAATTTCGGCGGATGTAGCATGCTAGAAGGAGACATCTGGTTTCATCCCATTCGGGATTTGCTATTGCTGATACCCTTTCGAAGAGAAACTTAAATGTACCGAAGATGAATGTATCTTTATTTATATGATGTAGAACAAAATTAATAGAATGTACCAGTACCACAACTGCTGCAAACAAAAGGAAATTAATCAACCACGTTTTAGATCTAATAAAATTCAGATCATAGAAGCATAGATTTCAGGTCCGGAAATTATGCATTTCATATTTACAACATAAAAATTACGTCATAATGAAATCGAAATTTGATTCATGACATTGAACTCGCTAACTTATACGATAAAACAAAAACCATAGACTGGTAATCCGTCTAAGATCCATTTATCATGTATGACATGCAGGTGAATACATACATAACCAGTCATTAAATGCAGTTACAAACAAACCACAATTTCTTTTGGGTAATGCATCTGTGAGAAATACTGTGAAGTTCATTGATTTGGTTTGAATAACAGCAATCTTTATCGAATTTCATGTTCAAACATCGTGAATAAATATAATGCTGTCCCTCAAAGTTACTTGGAGGAACGAATTGTAAGAAACGACATAATTATTTGCACTTAAACTTGTTAAAATGGGTGTGTTGACTTATTCTATATAGATTCTAAATTTTACAAGGGACCAAAAGGTATCATATTTTCACACATTGGGAATATTAGACAAAATGATTTTGAATTTTCTTATAAAGTAATGATTATTTGTTCATTTATCAAAACAACAAACAAAATAATCATAATTAATGCTCGGAAGCAATAAAATATATGTAAAGGAGAAAAAATTTACACTCTAGATATAAAGGAAATGGACAAAAATTAATACAAAATGTCATAAGATTTTAAAATACTTGAAAATCAGTAGGTCGGTTATTTGATATGACATAACAATGCAGTTGGTGTGAATGAGATGACATAGACTAAAGTAAATGTTTGTTATAAAGTTTTGTAAAATGTTTAATCGTCAAAACTCAAAGTCGAAGTGGCAATCGCAAATGATCAATTCAATTGGCAGATGTCTCCTTTGTGAAACACAATATTTGATATGTGAAGTAGAGTGACTATCTGTTTACAAATTTGATAGCAGTTTTGGAGTGGTCATTTAAGATGAAATAATGATGAAAGGCTTGATTTAATATTAGGAATAAAGCTCTAAACAAATATTGAAATAAATTAGACCTCTGGCACTGGACGTCGTATTATATGGATGTCATTGATATGCCAACTGAAATAGATTTGATTCAAATGCTGATACCTTTATTAAAAGTCAAAAAAGCATATAATCGAGGTTAAGGCATGAAATTGACAAAAATCATTAAATATTTGAGAAAATCGTTGGTCAATGACAGTTTAATCTGGTATCGAAACGACACTGGCGACAATTTATGAGTTCTTTATAATATCATATTGTATTTAAACATATTACATTATAACACATCCCGTCTGTCTCCGTTTGAGTGTTATTTCTGTTGATGAAGTATGGCACTGATTATGAATATTATTCAGTTATCGATAACGACGGACAAGTTCAACGTCTTTGAAGTGAAAAAACCAACAAAATGTTATTTATTCATGTTATTCATTGGTCAAATAACGTGTGTTATCCTAACCGAAATCTGTCATGTGATTCTGCATTGATAATTCTTTATTTGGAAATTTAATTTTTATGATATCAATCATACACAGAGATAAAGAAATGCACACCCCTTATTGACAAAACGTTGTGTGCTTTTGTTATGGTTCAGGTACTCTGTCTGAATTCGGATCAATACGATAATGTGCATTTGTAAAGAATGAATATAGATAAATTTAGTTCAGAAGTTTATCTTAAGATAAATACGATTAAAATATTCTCCTGTATCATATCCCATATTTCTAGGATTGTAACTGCGCATACTGAAAATATCCCATGTCACCCATAATGCAAATGCAAAATGAGTTCTAATATTTCATTTTGAACTATCAAGTTCTTCATATTATTTCTTTAATTTTGATCAGATTTTTATTATCATTGTTATTTTGGATTTTTTTTTATCATTGTTATTTATTACTTTTAAAATGTATTCATATATTTCTAATAATCTGCGCTTCATGTCGATTTGTTCATGTAATTCTGATAAAATATTTCGTTACTGAAATTAAACTTTTATACACTATATTAATTACACCCTGATTTTTTCATAATAATAATAATATTAATGCATTTAATTAGGGATTCAGAGAAAATGACAAGAAAACAAAGAAACTAATTTATACCCTTTTAGTAAACCTCAGATTTAATTGTTTGATTTTTGTTGAACAATAAACTAAGATTAGGCCATCTGATGATAGTAGCCGGTTCACAGTAGGAGAGGACACTGTTACCCCTGAAGTATGGAAAATAGATTACCTGGTAATTACTACATTTAGATTCGAACCCATACCTAACTAAGATGATAGACTACAGCAAAGTCCAGCGTAGCACTCGAGACTCAATAGACCATAGAAATGTTCGAAATATTTCCACTAAATCGTGGTTTCAATGATTTAGATGATAAGAAAACGAGTGACGACTTAAACAAAAATTTCATTCAGATCTAATAGAATTGTTGGTACATAAGACAGAGTTGACTGGGTGTAACATTGTCTGTAATTATCAATCTTTAAATCATACTTCTTGATGCCTATTCATCAAAAAGATAAAATCTTGGGAGGCAGATGTAGCATTTTATTGATATTACTGGTAACTCTCTGAATGAAATTATATAGCTCGTGCGTTATAATCACCTAAATTATCATGCTGTATGAAATATTACATTCAGTACAATTGAAGCATTGTTAACACGGTAGAGATCAACAAATGGCATTGCTTTGTATTGGACACGCTTTTGTGAACAACAATTGTAGGAGATACTGTAGACAAAATTTCAATTGCAGGTGTAAAAACATTCTAAATTTTGAAATATGAGGTTATTTTATCTGCCTGTGGTTTCAGGTAGAAATTTGTAATATACGTTGAATAATACTTTATGCAAAACTAATATTTCCCTATTTAAAATTTCACAAACTTAAAATGTCGTAAATTGCCATGTATTTAAGTATTAATGTATATGTATAGAATAGAATGAAACAAGTAAATCGCATTACCATTTTATTTTGTTAAATTAGAGATGCTTCCTCTGGTTTTCAACTTATGATGGTTTATATGCCTATTACAAAAAAAAATGTAGGGTTTGATATCCATCTTCATTACACTATATATCACATTTAACTAGCGTGCAAAAGTCCATTGAAATGAAAAATATATGAGATGCCTTTTTGGGAAAAAAAATGCTGCAAAGAAGATAATATAATGACAGCATAAACAACTAGGCGTTCTTTTGTACTATGACTACTTAGTATCATTTAAGGTTCCAAATGAGTGTAAGTTTTGTCAGATAACTCTGTAGAGGTCAGGCATTGAATATGATTTTTAACTCTAGTTTTGAATTTTTAAAACATTTTTGAGTCTACAAAAGTGTTTCAGAATTTCTTTCAGTGCATTTCAAACAAAACTTACTTTCTTTCGTGTGTGCGTAAATCAAATGGATGCAAAAGGGCATGATTCGCGAATGAGATATGTTTGTGCTTTCTTTGGTCAGTTTTTGCTTGCAACGAGAACATAATACTTGTACATTATGACATTAGAAACGTTCGAAAGTCATCGAACAGCTTTTTAAATGTCGTTACGATAAATCATTAAGTTATTTAATTACATAATTAATGTCGTACAGAAAATGATCAAAATACATATACATGTACAGTATCTTAAAAATCCAAAAGGGAATGAAATACGAATATGACTGGTTTCCATGTACCACGATGGACATCTATTTGACTGTCATAGTGATTGAGCACCTGTTCTCTGTGCATTCTAGTTAGATTGAAGTAATAACATACGTTCATACCTACAAATCTATCCACTTTTTCATAGAAAATCCTTACAAGAGTTGTTCTTTTCTGAATTCATATAGAGAGAATTTAAGAGAAACAACCAAATATATTCATTTATTTTCGATGTATTGTGTATGATATGAAATAAGATGGATGGCTTTTTACATGTAATACTTTATCAACATTCCAAACTTTCAGGTTTTTTTTCAAACATCATCTAAATACAATATGGGATTTCAATTGAAATTTGTTGTTTTGAAAATATAGACATAAATAAAATCATGGTCAAATTTACGAAACCATAGCAACAACAATATTGTTTTCTTTTGTCATTTACATATTGAGTCTGGGCAATATATGCAAGTAATAAGTGAGCATCGGAAATCTCATACGTAACTGGTCTTTTATTAAATGAAATGAATTTAAACTGAAAGGTAAAAATAGGAATTACAGAAAATTGAAAACTTTAAATTATTACTTTTCCTTTTAACCTCCTCCCACCGGAAAATAATTGTTTGTATATGATATCATCGATATGCATAAAGAAAAAACTCTAACCAGCTCCGATGTTTGACATTTTTGCAACATTCTTTTAAAAAGCTTGCGTTTACTTTCCAAAATATTTTTTATATGTTGTCCTTTTCTGGATACCTGACAAAGTACATAGCCAATGTGGATATACAACACTGTATGGTTTAGTGTATGAAAATCGTTATATAGGGCAGAACCGTCACAAGACCCTCCGCCTTCCGCCACACACACACACACACACACACACACACACACACACACACACACACACACACACACACACACACACACAAATTAATTTCGCCGGACACGGTAAAACTGTGACGTCTATTACCAAATAGACCCTTTCACTGTTACTGCGGGACTGACCTTTGGTTAGCAAAATCAAAGATCTAACTGTTCCAGCAATATGATATAAAAGAATATCGACTTTATTATTATTATTATTATTATATTATTATTATTATTATTATTATTATTATTATTATTATTATTATTATTATTATTATTATTATTATTATTATTATTATTATGACGTCAAATATTTAACGGGAAACATTGTCATTTGCCCCACCCCACACCACTATTTGAATTTCGTTCCGACAGGACTGTGGGGTACGAAAGGCCGTTTGTACTTTATTCGCATTTTGCTTAAACTGTAAAACAAATTTAACTGCACATCGTGTTAAATGAAATCTTCAAATCATGCAGAATGTATTGCCAACTAAATAGTTGAAAATTATCGCACCCCACTTAGCTACGAGGAGTCTTCGTAGACACACCACACGCGCAAGGTCATGTGTTTCTCTAGTCACTTCTCTCCATTAGAAAATTACAGATAAACAAACAGACGTAGCAAGAATAATGAAATAGAAATTAGCCGCAAATGAATGAAGTCGACAAAAGAAATGATGTCCTGATGTTTCTGGCGTTGATCAGAAATCACTCGGAAGATGCCACAGTTACACGCGGGAAACGGGTCGTTTGCAGCACTAAAATGTGTTTTAGCAGCTGAGATTATATGTGTTTGTTTATCGACTATAATTGTGTTAATACTGACTGTGGTTCAGTTGGATTCATCAAGATACAAAGCGGTAATAGAAACGCAATAGGGTATCGCTTAACTCTCAAGTGATGACATCATAGAAGATATGTCTTGCTGAATGTATCTTTACGCATTCTTTAGCGGGTTTAGAAGGAGGTGTCAGAGGCACTGTCTTCTCTTTTCAAATTTTGTCAAAAATTACACCGCTCATCAGGCGCGGATCCATAAAATTTACACGTGATCCACCCATGACAGTTTTGGAGATAAGATTGAATTTGAAGCGGAGTGAATCTTGATTAGTTTTAGGTAGAGATAGGGAGGGGCTATGGCTCCCTACTTTTGCTTAGTGTTAGGACAGGGAGGGGGTTATGGCTCCCCTACTTTTTCTTAGTTTTAGTTAGGGGAAGGAGGGGGAGGAGTTATCGCTCTTTACTTTTGCTTAGTTTTTGGTAGGGGTAGAAGGGGGGGGGGGGTTATCGCTCTTTACTTTTACTTAGTGTCAGGTAGGGGTAGGGAGGGAGTTGTTGCTTCCTATATGTTCATGATTTATCGCTCATTAGTTTTGCTTAGTTTTAGAAAAGTGTAGGGAGGGGGTGATCGCTTCTTACCTTTGATTAGTTTTAGGTAGGATCAGGGACGGGATTTATGGCTCCCAACTTTTGCTTAGTTTTAGGTAGGTGTAAGGGAGAGGGGGTGCTATCGCTCCTTTTGCTTACTTTTGGGTAGGGGCGGGGTTATGGCTTTTGCTTACTTTTGGCTAGGGACGGGGTTATGGCTTTTGCTTACTTTTGGGTAGGGACGGGATTATGGCTTTTGCTTACTTTAGGGTAGGGACGGGGTTATGGCTTTTGCTTACTTTTGGGTAGGGACGGGGTTATGGCTTTTGCTTACTTTTGGGTAGGGACGGGGTTATGGCTTTTGCTTACTTTTGGGTAGGGGCGGGGTTATGGCTTTTGCTTACTTTTGGGTAGGGACGGGGTTATGGCTTTTGCTTACTTTTGGGTAGGGACGGGGTTATGGCTTTTGCTTACTTTTGGGTAGGGACGGGGTTATGGCTTTTGCTTATTTTTGGGTAGGGACGGGGTTATGGCTTTTGCTTACTTTTGGGTAGGGACGGGGTTATGGCTTTTGCTTACTTTTGGGTAGGGACGGGGTTATGGCTTTTGCTTACTTTTGGGTAGGGGCGGGATTATGGCTTTTGCTTACTTTTGGGTAGGGACGGCTTTTGCTTACTTTTGGGTAGGGACGGCTTTTGCTTACTTTTGGGTAGGGACGGGGTTATGACTTTTGCTTACTTTTGGCTAGGGACGGGGTTATGGCTTTTGCTTACTTTTGGGTAGGGACGGGGTTATGGCTTTTGCTTATTTTTGGGTAGGGACGGGGTTATGGCTTTTGCTTACTTTTGGGTAGGGACGGGGTTATGGCTTTTGCTTACTTTTGGGTAGGGGCGGGGTTATGGCTTTTGCTTACTTTTGGGTAGGGGCGGGGTTATGGCTTTTGCTTACTTTTGGGTAGGGGCGGGGTTATGGCTTTTGCTTAATTTTGGGTAGGGACGGGGTTATGGCTTTTGCTTACTTTTGGGTAGGGGCGGGGCTATGGCTTTTGCTTACTTTTGGGTAGGGACGGGGTTATGGCTTTTGCTTACTTTTGGGTAGGGGCGGGGTTATGGCTTTTGCTTACTTTTGGCTAGGGACGGGGTTATGGCTTTTGCTTACTTTTGGGTAGGGACAGGTTTATGGCTTTTGCTTACTTTTGGGTAGGGACGGGGTTATGGCTTTTGCTTACTTTTGGGTAGGGACGGGGCTATGGCTTTTGCTTACTTTTGGGTAGGGGCGGGGCTATGGCTTTTGCTTACTTTTGGGTAGGGACGGGGTTATGGCTTTTGCTTACTTTTGGGTAGGGACGGGGTTATGGCTTTTGCTTACTTTTGGGTAGGGGCGGGGTTATGGCTTTTGCTTACTTTTGGGTAGGGACGGGGTTATGGCTTTTGCTTACTTTTGGGTAGGGGCGGGGTTATGGCTTTTGCTTACTTTTGGGTAGGGACGGGGTTATGGCTTTTGCTTACTTTTGGGTAGGGGAGGGGTTATGGCTCTCTACTTTTGCTTAATTTTAGGTAGTGGTAAGGAGGGGGTTATCGCTTTTACTTTTGCTCAGTTTTAGGTAGGGGTTGAGTTGGGAGAAGATTATCGCTCCCTATATGTTCATGATTTATGTAGGTATCCAAAGATAAAAAACTAAAAATAAAAAAATAAATAAAAGCGATACATCTATAGATACTGACGACAGAACATTAATACCTCCTCTAAAAAGGAAAGATACGGCAAGTTAAATTCATATCGAACCTTGGATTCGCTAATGAGAGTTTTTGTTCATTGTGTTACTGTATTGTAAACATCTTCATATTGCCGGTAGAGAATTATATTATAATGTATATATATATATATATATATATATATATATATATATATATATATATATATATATATATATATATATATATATATATATATATATATATATATATATATATATATATATGCACAAACAACAACTATAAATGCACTCAACGCCAATAATGTTATTGTAAGAGAGAAAGTCGAATTATACACAGTCGGCTTATACAAGTGCAAGGGGCAGACGTGGTGTATTGGTTAAGCGCTTGGCTTGCGGCGCCGACGATCCGGGTTCGATTCCCGAGTTGCGCCACTTTAAGAGGTTGGTTACCTCCTGCTTCCATGTCGCGATATAACTGAAATATTGTTGAAAGCGACGTAAAACACCAATCAACGAACCAACCAACCAATATACAAGTGCAATGACATATATTTATTATCATAAAGCGTTGCAAGGTCAAATTATAAATCATACGATTGCAGACTTCATCCTCAAAGTCAAACAATAAAAATATGCCTCACCAAGGTGAAACTGTATCCTTTTATATGTAGATACAGTCATTATATGACATGGAATTCCCATATTAATTTTCTCGTTATTTAACAATGCCATAATAAGTTACGGTATACAGAAATAAGATAAATTCGATTTCCTGAAGACATTTTTCATTTCATAGATATATGGACCATCCATACACATTTCACGCAGCGATTCCTCATCTGTATCAAAATATTAACCAAAGCCGGCGTGTCCTAGCGGTCTAGCGCTCTCCTCCTGATCGGGAGGTCGGGGTTCGAGTCCCGCTCTGGTCATGCCGGTGTCCTGTCTTTAGGATGAGACAGTAAAAACCGAGGCCCCGTGTCGTGGTATGCATGGCACATTAAAGATCCCTCACTGCTTCGGATGGGTCCGTTGCAAAGGTCAAATTTTGTATTCCCCGCATCAAGCAGATGCTGTCACCATATACGTGAAATATTCGTGGTGTGACGTTAAACAAAACCAGTCAATCAATCAATCAAAATATCAACCAAACCAAATGGTGTACGATAAGCTAATAAAATAAGAAGACCTGCTGAACAAACTGTGATTCAAAGCAAACATGGCGGTGGTGTGAAGCTACTTCAAGCCTACCAGATAAGCAAACCTATTTCAGCTTAAATCTAGGAAAATACGGCAAGTCTATGGATAACATCAACTAAGTAACGACAATATCAGCTTTCGAATTCAAAAAAAAAAAGAAAATACAAACAACAACAACAACAGCATAAAAAAAAGAAAAAAGAAGAATTTAAGAAAGAAAAGAAATCCAACTTACGAGTTGGTAAGCATTAAATTTGAAAGAGTAATTCAAAGTAGCACTTTATCAAATACGGCATCTTCGCTTTTATGTCAATTCTAGGTTTTTCTTGCTGAATTACAACGCAAAGCGCGCGGGTGTGTAGGTATGTATATGCGAGTGTCTATCTGCTTATGTACGCATAACTCATGGAATACAATTAAAATAAATCAATATAATAACCATATCCGCGTCAACAAATCAACAAAATAAAGACGGTTATTCATTCCAAAACTTTACAATTCTATCTTCGTTGTATATTCAAGATAGATGTCTTTAATGAAATAATTTTTCTCTTCATCAATCAAAGAACATCTTCAAAAACGAATTATTACAAACCATTACATTAACACCGGTTATGTTTATGGAGATAGGAAAACTATACATATATCACAGATGGACGAGCAAATGGTTTGTTTCTTTGAAATATGGAAACCTCAGATATAAGCATGCCGAGTAAATTTTGTTCTATAGATAAACAAGACGTTATGCAATGTAGTAAAATGTGTTGAAAGTAATCAAATGCATTTGTTGCTTACAGTTGTCTTTCATCATTTCTTTTGTGATTTATGTTTCATTTCTTTGATAGGATATTTGTAATTTGAACACTGAGAAACAGGAGTGTCAAGATCCCATTGAACTATTCTCTTCGTAGTTCATCATACACATTGCTATGACTTAGCCATATTGCTATGGCTTACCTACATTGCTATGACTTACCACTTGTCGGATTATGACTTTTTATCTGTAAAACCATTAGATCAGGGATATAATGCATTACTGACTGCGCTTTAGTAAAATGTAGATCTTATGTACCATTATCGCTTAATTTGGTTTATATAATTCTTTTTGAATAATTATATTTTACCCACCCTGCAGTATTTCATAAGGTATTGTCATTCTGTTTGAACTTTGGGTTGTGGAATCGGATCGGAGTGATAGAGTTTTTACTTTGTACTCAACATATTATGTTCCAATATTCCATTTAATATGGTACAGCCTAATGCAAGTCTTGTACTTAGTCCCTCTATAACTTTATGTAGGGCTTTAAATTTTCTCCATACAGTCTCTACAACTAAATCTTCTAATTTGCCCTCCCCCCCCCCTTTACAAACTTGTATGTATCTATGAGTCTTATAAATAACCCCTACAACGTTATGTGAGTCTTGCATTTGGTCACTCTATCGCTTCGTGTAAGTCTGTTTTGATTCTTATCTTTGGAATCTAGACAGCCTTCTGTATGTCTGGTGTATTGTTCATATACAGCCTTATGTACTTGCATTTGGTTTAGAAGTATTGTATTTGGCTACTGGGGAACATTTAACAATTACCTTGTATTTAGCCCTCTACAACCTCATGTTAGTTTTGTATTTTGCCCCTCTGCACCCTTATGTAAATCTTGTACAAATGTATTTGGCTCCTTCTAAGACTTCAGTTACTCTTGTATAGAGGTTGACAAACCTCGCGCCTATTCCAGTGATGGTTGTACATTTTGTCAATAAAGTTAACTGTTTAAAAAGGAATGAGAAAAACTTTCTCGTTAATGTATACATTGTCATTAGAGTGAGTTGAGTTATTTAGCAGATTAACACATCTCAAAGTGTCTGAAAAAGATATCAGTTAATCACAATGCAATAAAGTACTCCCAATTTCCTATAAATCTCCTCCAAACTTTGATACGGAGGTAATCTTTCTTTCTTTCTTTATTTTTTTATTTTCACAAAATTATATTCAGTTATATCCCCAGGCATTAACCTATGGCCTTACTCTTGTATCAACGCATGAGGGTTCGCCAGCTATACGCGTTCGCTTCAAGTTTTACATTATGCCAGAGACATATGACCATAGACTACAGTTTCATCCCTTGTTTCATGTACCACGCACATAGTCCCAAAACAATTAATGTTTGCATCTTTTTCGATTTATTTACCAGTGTTGTCATGGTATTTATAGTGATTTAAACATGCCCTCTGGTAGAAAAGAGTTTGAAAAAAATTATTAAAATGATATTAAAGCTTTTTGGTGCATTCCTGAGTATGCCATGAGGCTGAAATGTTGTCGCATGAATACACTACTTCAAGACTTGTGAGTGAGGTCATGGGGGTCAAGATGTGTATTGATAGATATTTTGAGTTTGGCGTATGCAATTTTTTCTGCAAGTCATGAAATGGCAGCTCTTATGTAGTAGAACAACATACATAAATTTCAGAAAAAAATAAGCGGTGGGATTTTTGCATTGATTTTTTAATTTACAAAGGAATCAACAGGAAAAGAAACTGTAGTCTATGGTCATATATACGTATGTCACTGTCTCTGATTATGCCCAATTCCTTAATGAGAAGAGGACCGAAACATTCCGAAAGTATTATGCGGTATGACTAGTTTTGTCGTAAGTATATATGCAAATCTTTGGTCATATATTAATATCATTGTGTTATACGAATTTCAGCATTTGAATTCACCTGAGAAGCATATATAAATGAAATATTCTCAATTATGTTCTCACTTCTTATTCTACCTAATACCACCTCCTTGGTTTCTGTACTTCTGCACTACTAGTTGTAGACAATGTGATACATTTAACATCTTGTTAAAACTGCTATCTGCTATATATAAAATCTATTTCCTCTACAAGAGAGTCTCATTGGTACTGACCAATCAGATCAACAAATTAAAAGGTCAGTAAAATAGACAAATTAAAATGTCAGTAAAATAGACAAAATAAAAGGTCAGTAAAATAGACAAAATAACGTACATGTACAGAATCTCATTAATGCTATATTAACATCTACACACATTGGCGCATTTCATATTACATGTATTTTGAAAAGGAAAAAAAAATCAAATACTTGATCAACATCTCATAAATCGTTCATCTTTGAAAAACTTTCATAATCATTAAAAGGATATTATTATATCAGATAATACAATGTTTGACCTCATTATAAAGGTTCCATGAAAATGACAGCATAAAAGCGATTTACGTCTAGGATTGGATATTATATGGTCTGTGTGGAGGATTGGCCATTTATAACTCAAGTCTCCTAGGAAAGAATACAGGCCTATTTCATTAGGATTTCATTATTGTCTAATTACAATCATAATGGATTAGTTGTGCAGAAATGTCTCTATCACTAGTCACCCGACACAGATACTATTCCCTTGTTCGGTTTGGGATTAGAAATGTTCTTTTCATTATATTTTATTGCTTAAATAGGATATTAAGCATTCAGTGGGGAAAGCAATGCATTCTCCTCTACAGGATGTCATCAAGCAGTGCGGCAATTTAGACTTTGTCAACATATGAAATGCATAACGGAGAAATTGATTGAGGGTTTGAAATAAAAGGAAATGGAAATTATTTGTTTATATTAATTTCTTACAATCATGCTTCTAATACAGTGCTCATTTTTAAAACAATTACGTTTTTTAACATAAAATCCATTATTATTTGTAAATAAACAATGAAAAAAAACTTGTTTCTTATCAGTTTTAACAGAGACAGGTCATTGACGTACGATTTTTGTTCCGTGAAACCACGTGTGTACAGGGTATAGCGAGTAAACTTTTCGGCATCAATTCTATTCATTATCAGTCAAAGTTTCTTCAGAATTGTTGGTAGGTTTTTGGAAGGAACGTATGTATCATCAATGATGGAACTGATGTAGCATTTAGTATAGAGGAAACAAAATATGTTTCGTAATTTCACATTTATCGCGCGCGTGCACTTTGCTATCTGTAAATAAACACCATTACTATGTGTTACACCATTAAGTGAAGCGGATGGAATTTAATAATGTAACAATGTAAATGTACACGTGTTTAGTGTAAAATTCGCTCATTGATATAAAGGAGAAACGAAACTGATCAAATATCAAAAGTTGTAATTTTTGCAAAACTTTTCCGCCTTTGTATCGATTTAAGGTACCAGAGAGCAGACAATTAAAGACAAATGTTGGGTGTATGAATGTTCCAGATGTCGTTATGTGATATCTAATGCAAATACTTATTGTTAGGTACTTTTCTTATTTCATTCTTTCAATTGCATTTACTGTGGTATTAATAACTGGCACTGTTATTGTGGCAAGGGTAATTAGTGAAATTACTGTGGTACTCATAACCGGCACTCTCATTGTGGTATTGGTAATTATTAAAATTACTGTGGTACTCATTACCCCGTAATGTAATTGTGGTATTGGCAATTGTTGAAATTACTATGGTACTCATAACCGGCACTCTTATTGTGGTACTGGTAATTATTTAAATCACTATGGTACTCATAACCAGTACAGTTATTGTAGCATTCGCAATTGGTGTAATTACTGTGGTATTCCTTACCCGGTACTGTTATTGTGGCATTGGTAATTGGTCAAATTACCTTGGTACTCATAGCTGGTACTGTCATTGTGGTATTGGTAATTATTGAAATTACTGTGGTACTCATAACACGGCACTGTCATTCTGGCATTGGTAATTATTGAAATTAACGTGGTACTGATAACCCAGTACTGCTATTGTGGTATTGGTAATTGGTGAAATTACTGTGGTACTCATAACTGGCACTGTCATTCTGGTATTGGTAATTATTGAAATTACTGTGATACACATGATTAGCACTGTCATTGTGATATTGGTAATTATGGAAATAAACGTGGTACTCATAACCCGGTACTGCTATTGTGGCATTGGTAATAGGTGAAATTACTGTAGTACTCATAACTGGCACTGTTATTGTGGTATTGGTAATTATTGAAAATACTGTGATACACACGGCACTGTTATTGAAACATGTGTTGCTAGTGCTTTTATTGAGGCTCCGGTATGTGGAGTAATCACTGAGGCCTTCGTGATTAATGACACGGGTAACGTTTGCTTTCACTGTGACACTGTTAAATATTGTTGTAATTGTAACGTTAACTGTTGCAGTCACTTTGACACTGGCATCTACTGTCCGCGCCACTCACTTTGTAAATCGAAAAATCTGGATTTTCACTTATTTATCTTTAAAATAGTTTTACAAAATTAATATCAATCGACAGATCTTGTATAGTCGTAACTTTTGGTGTATGTTATATGTTTCTACGAAGAAGCATTCGTATTCTATAGGGAAAAAATCATTTTAGATAGGGCGTTTTCTATGTTAATTTTGACGTGACGTCGCCGATGTTTAACATTAAGGCTATGGGAAACGTGGCGACGTCACGTCAAAATTTAACATGGAAATTGCCCTATCTAAAATTGATTTTTTCTATAAAATATGAACGCTTCTTCATACAAACATATAGCATACACCAAAAGTTACGACTAAGCAAGATCTATCGAATGGTTTTGCCTTTTTGAAATTATTCTGAAGATGAATAACTGAAAATCCAGATTTTCCAGTTTCCAGAGTGAGTGGCGCGGACAGTAATCCTGTTGTTGTGGCACTGGTAGAGAGTGCTGTTACTGCGGCATTAATAAGGGTGATAACACTGTTGCACTGGTAAATAGAGCCGTTGTTGTGGGAGTTGTAAGTGATGTTCGTAAAAGGACGTGACATTCAGACTATTTTCATTTGTTCTACTTATGACGTCATAAACAAAAAACCTTATTTGTCGGAGTTCTGTCGGACCTCAGATGGCGTCATCACAATGAAAAATTGCGTTTTGTTGAAGGGTGAATTGTGACACAGGTAACTAGTGCTATCATTGTAACACTTGTAACTGATGTTGCTTCTGTGACATTTATAAGTGATGCTATTACTGTGACAGTTGTAATTGTGCTATATATCATTGTGACAATGGTAAATATTGTTATCACGGTGTCACTGGTAACTGGTGCTATCCTTTGGCACTGGTAACTGGTGCTAACTTTTGGCAGTGGCAACTGGGGCTATCTCTTTGGCAGTGGTAACTGGTGCTATATCTTTGGCACTGGTAACTGGTGCTAACTTTTGGCAGTGGCAACTGGGGCTATCTCTTTGGCAGTGGTAACTGGTGCTATATCTTTGGCACTGGTAACTGGTGCTATCTCTTTGTCACTGGTAACTGGTGCTATATCTTTGGCACTGGTAACTGGTGTAATCTCTTTGGCACTCGTAACTGGTGCTTTATCTTTGGCAGTGGTAACTAGTGCTATCTCTTTGGCACTGGTAACTGGTGCTATCTCTTTGGCACTGGTAACTGGTACTATCTCTTTGGCACTGGTAACTGGTGCTATATCTTTGGTACTGGTAACTGGTGCTATCTCTTTGGCACTGGTAACTGGTGCTATATCTTTGTCACTGGTAACTGGTGCTCTATCTTTGGCACTGGTAACTGGTGTAATCTCTATGGCACTGGTAACTGGTGCTTTATCTTTGGCAGTGGTAACTAGTTTTATCTCTTTGGCACTGGTAACTGGTGCTATCTCTTTGGCAGTGGTAACTAGTTCTATCTCTTTGGCACTGGTAACTGGTGCTATATCTTTGGCACTGGTAACTGGTGCTATATCTTTGGCATTGGTAACTGGTGTAATCTCTTTGGCACTGGTAACTGGTGCTAACTTTTGGCAGTGGCAACTGGGGCTATCTCTTTGACAATGGTGACTAGTGCTATATCTTTCACACTGGTAAATGGTGCTTTATCATTGGCAGTGGTAACTAGTGTTATATCTTTGGCACTGGTATCTGATGCTATATCTTTGACACTGGATACTGGTGCTATCTCTGGCACAGGATACTGGTGAAATAACTAGTATTAGTAATACACCAATCAATTTCCATTCATGTCATACTGTTTTATTGTATTGGCCTCAATAAGTATTATCGCAACTACAATAACGTCAACATACATGCGCACTTTGTGACTTACTACGTCATATAATTATGACGTAAGTTGCCCACATAAGTGCCCAAATCAGTAACAATGGATCTGGTAGGTGACTAAATGCAAAGCATGACGGAGTGTAGTAGTTGCGATACCCCTAACAAGACGGATATTTGATGCCTTTACAATGATTACAATCGAGTGTCCACTAATATACATAATGTACAAATGCTATCAATGTTGGCACTGGTAGCTGGTGCTGTTGCTGTATTGCTGTTACTGTCACTGATAGCTTATATTGTAACTATGGTAATAAGAAATGAGGCTATCACTGTGGCAACGGTAACTGGTATTATAAATGTGTTACTGGTAACTGGCACTGTCAAGCTGGCAATAGTAACTGGTACACTGTGGAAATCTTAACTGGTGCTGTTTTTGTGAAACTTGTAACTGGTGAATAAATTGTGGAACTTGTAACTCGCGTGGTTGCTGTAAAACTGCTATCTAGTGCAATTATTGAGACGTAACTAGTGCAAGGTTATGTTCACACTAGCAACTGGTGCTGTCTCTGTGGCTCTGGTAACTGGTGTAATGTCTCTGGTATTGGCAACGGGAGCTGCCACAATGGTACGTTAATATCAATGGGTTCGTGATTGTCAGAGGTGTGATTTTGATAAGTATACAACTCCTAATATATTCTTAATTTCAGTCAGATTTATGTCTTAACTTTTTATGGCGTTGAAATTGAGTCAGATTAAGTCGCCCCAAAATAAAATCGCCCAATATCGGTCAATTCGCCCCACGGTGTCGAGTCACCCCAAGTGATTGTTTTCAAACACACTGTCTATATTAATTATCAATCATCTCAATGTTCTTTCCTAATTGTATTTATTAACATTTTTTAAAAGACGTTGAAAATAGTGGAGGTGCATGTACTGATGGACACAGAAAAAAAGATAATGAAAGAAGAGATTAGATTGAATAACATACATAGAATGAATTTTGTTGACCAAAATCCTGCAATCTTTACGTAAAAGAAATAATTTTCGATAACATATAAGACAATAGATAGATTTATTCATAATACTTTATTACTATCAATATTAATCATACAAATCTTTCTATTCACTTGTACATAAAACATATCACAGATAGGGCGATTTAACAGATATAGGGCGACTTAACTGTAAACTGTTGAAAAATAGTTGTGTCAATTCTTTAGTTGGCGCTGGACCCTGCTTTATTAGCCACACTCGACACTAAAAGCCCACAACATGAGTGAGCAGAAAATAATTTCACATCATTCATATGCATAATTTTTGAAAAACCTAAGGGATATAAGCGAGAGTTGTCCTCTGTCAGTATTTCACCCACGGTTCTTCTTCGATGCATAATTAAACTTATTTTGAATTACCTTTACAGCTTTCTGCTCGGTATTATTGATAAAACAGAAAAAATGGATGATATAACAATAACAACAGCCTTTATACGAAACAGAAGAAAACAGTGTAACAACATATGATTCAGTATCGAAAATGTCTATAGCTAATACCACACGTTCTAGTGGTTAACTGTACATTTACTGTACAATAAACATATTCTTTCAGAAATGCCATCGCAAACATCAAAAGGATCAAACATTACGATTGGTTGCAGGTTTATCTAACCGTCATTCATTCTCTTGTAGAGATCATAACAAATTAACATAAATGCTTTGTGAGGAAGAATTCAAGTGAAAAGTAATCTGTTACATAGGTCATGTATCACTCGTTTGTCTTACAGCATTAATTAAACTGAATGAACAGAAACATAAAATGAAATAATCAAAATGGATTAATGGACTGCTTTATAGCGTGATGTTCATTATATGTATAAATGGTAATAGTTTCTGCAATTTTACCCACACAAAAATCGCAGTCAGTTTGATATCCCTCCACGTTTACATCGCTGATAGCTTTTCATGATTGAAGAATTAATTATTGCTGTCTCTTGTTTTATTTCTTGTAGGAAATGAGAAATTATTTGATTACCAGTCCTATCACGAGCGTGACAACAATGAGTACCTGCCAATTCTGAGCAGAACATGGAATTATCATCAGACAGATAAGACATGTCACTTAATATCAATACTAGTATTTGCTGAAAAGGGAATGTTGGCTCATTAAATTCTTTTTTATATGAAGAATATGGAATAAGAGATCTGACTCAAACGCACGGCAGAATTCACCACAGGAAAGGTCAAAATCTAAATTAAGAACGAATGCACACGACACAATCCAGAATAGGAAAGGGCAAAAGCTAAATAAGAACGAATACACACGACACAATCCACCATAGGAAAGGGCAAAAGCTAAATAAGAATGAATACACACGACACAATCCACCGTAGAAAAGGGCAAAAGCTAAATAAGAACGAATACACACGACACAATCCACCACAGAAAAGGGCAAAGGTCAAATAAGAACAAATGTATACGACAGAATCCACTACAGACAAGGGCAAAGGTCGAATAAAAATTAATACACACGACACAATCTACCAAAGGAAAGGGCAAAAGTAAAAAAAGAACGAATACACAGGACAGAATCCACCATAGAAAAGGGCAAAAATCAAATAAGAACGAATGCACACGATAGAATCCACAACATGAAAGGGTAAAGGTCAAATACGAATGAACGCATACGACAGAATCCACCATTGGAAAGGGCAAAGGTCAAATAAGAGCGAATACACACGACAGAATCCACCACAGGCAAAGGTCAAATAACAACGAATACACACTATAGAATAGAATCCACAACAGGAAGGGCAAAAGTCAAATAAGAATGATAACACACGGCACAATTCACCACAGGAAAGGACAAATGTAAAATAAAAACGAATACACACGACACATCCACCACAGGAAAGGGCAAAGGTCAAATAAGAACGAATACACACGACAGAATCCACTACAGGAAAGGGTAAATATCAAATAAGAACACAAATACACAAAAGGGCGCCGACACAAAATGCTCAATTGACAGATATGAGTTCTGCTGATATCTGGACCTTACTGTCACGATTAAAACAATACACAATGGACACTCAGTTAAATCTTTGTCTAGTAAAAGTTTTCAACAGACTAGATTTCAGCATTGTAAGCTGAAATGTAAGTATATAAGTATACCAATAGCCCACCTGCTTGCCATTCACATCGACAATTAGATTAACACAGTGATATAAATTTACATTTGTAATACCGTCATATATACAAAAATGTCATAAAGATATACAAAATATGTAACAAAGATGTTCTCCCCGATATGGTATGGGGGTCAGTAACCGAATTTTGATTACTGCAGCTCGAATATATATTCATTTTATTTATTTCTTTATTTATTTGGTTCTGTGTGTATTTCTTTATTTATTCATTAATTTTATTACCATTTTTATTGAATAATTCAAATCACCAAAATGCCACACTGTTTGTGACATCAAATAATATGATTTTCCTATTCTATATACTATATGTATGTATGTATGTATGTATGTATGTATGTATGTATGTATGTATGTATGTATGTATGTATGTATGTATGTATGTATGTATGTATGTATGTATGTATGTATGTATGTTCGTATGTACGTACGTATGTATGTATGTATGTATGTATGTATGTATGTATGTATGTATGTATGTATGTATGTATGTATGTATGTATGTATGTATGTATGTATGTATGTAGTGGGGGGAGGAGTGGGTGTGTGAGTGGGTGTGTGTGTGTATGCATGCATGGATGTATTTACTTGCTGAATTTGAAATGTTATTGCAAGTTTTTAGCGATGGGTGTTCCGTGCAAGCAGGGGACGCTTACTCTTCCCGAGCACCTGGTCTCACTTGGTATTCGCATTTCTCTGTATATGACACTGTACACGATATTGTCATTTTATTTCATTGACCACGAGATGTGTGATTAACCCTTAGGTACTTAGGTACGTTGGTTACTTCTTACTGACGGAAAAAACTGACCCCTGTCCTTAATATTTAATTTCGATACATACGCCATGTTTTATTTATTCAAAATCAAAAATTTGATATCTATGTTCATACTATACATTCCAACGGTCTTGAAATTAAAGACACGACTGAATCCAGTACGTCTGCTTCAGAACTAGAGATATAACATAGCATTGATTCAAACAATAAACGTACATCTTAGCCATCTGGCAAACGTGATTTCTTCAAACTTTCCTTTAACAAAATATCCTCATTTATATAACAATATCTTTATAATCTAACTTGATGTTGATATTCTCAGCTTATTTGATACCCAAGAACTTGTACCGTGTATGATGACTTTAAAAAACGCAGTTTGAACTTGACAGAAATGAACAGAAAGAAACTATCACATTAATATGAAAAATTAAACTGCAATATTCCACAAATTTTACTATTGTATTAAACTTATAAATAGAAGTTTTCAATATTTAAAATATATTCATTTATATTGAAGAAGATATTATGTTGTTTGTATTAGATATAATTATGTGCCATCAACAATACGAGTGACTGGTTTGTGTGTGAAGCATAGTGCTTCGTGGCTTATGATCCCACCAATCTGTTTCCCCCAGATATCCGAGTTGTCCTACTAAGATATCCCAGTTGTCTTACTATTCCATGTTTTCATATATAAATATATATCTATATTGAATTACAATACTTTCAATACATAGGTACCTTGTATGTTATCATTATCCAGTATATTATTGAATAATGGCTCAAAATTTTAAGTTTGAAATGTTTCAGAATACATTAAAAGCAAAAATGTTGAAAATTCAGAACTAACACACATAAAACGGCTGTGACAAGTCAACATAAATAATAAAAACGCATCTTTTATCTTTCTCTTAAATGATGCATATGCCGTCTCTTACTACAATGACACGTTTTTGTAAATTTGTTTAATTAAAGACGTCAATCGATTAAACTTTTTTCTAAATTATACTTTAAACTAGAAAGGTTTCTTTAAGCATCTTCCTATTTGGTGACGGAACATGCGAATAGCTGTTTACAGCAATCGCATTTACTTGCAAATAATACTTTTTACACTATTGTTTGAAATACAAAACTCCTACTTTGCTTCGTAAAGCCTGCAGAGCAACAATGCACACTGTTTTTGACCATTGTCGACTTTCAATCGCCTAAAGATTCAATTTCCATAGAAATGAATTTCACACTTGAGTTTTATCAATTCGTTTGCAAATAAAATTGTAATGTTGCGGCAAATTGTATTGCTTTAAGAAAGGCTTTTGTTAAATGTATCTTTCACCTGCGCATTCAGTTGGAATAGGATGACACTCTTAACTTTGAATTCCAGTTTTGTATATGATGTCTCAAGGAATTGGCTTGACTGATCAATGGTCATGCATGTTATTAATGTGGAAATAAGATAGCAACCAGTCTCTTTCCCACGACTATATTCCACTATTGTATTTGTTGAATGATAAAACGACACGGAGTCTGTAATGGTTTTCTTTTTCATAAAAAGAAATTATCTATTCAAATGATTTGCAATATTACATTTCTTATCTTTAGTATCTTTATTTGTATCGAATTAAAAAAAAACTTCTTTATTGAAATATCTATGCGTTTTCAAAATGCCTACAAGCAGTATATTATTTATTAACTGAAATATTAACTCAATTTATAGTTTTTGTCAGTACTAATACATGCGTTTTTCCGACATCTATTTCATGTCTATTCCATTGTTATTACACTCTTTCAAAATATATATACAACCCATTTTCCTGTCTTTAACTGTCATCATATGGTAAATATATGGAAGTTATATTCACTGAAAATTTTCACAAAATGTTTATATCCGGCCTGCTGTCGGCGACTTAGGTGGCAACATAACAAAGGTTTATATGAATATAATGGCTTCAATTCTAAGCAAGCGTTTCCAATATTTCATCACAACTATCTAGATATACATGAAGATGTGATATATGACACACTTTATGTTTTTCAGCTGAAATCTTCATTTGACGAGTCATAACGAGTACTGCAGACGTCGAAAGTTCATGTCGAACACGCGCAAATCGCAAAAGACATTATTCATATGAGTATGTTAATTCTTCAAATTCATGTACATAAAGGCACCATATTTTATGACATTGGTATTTAAGTATTGACTTTTAAGCAGTAATTATACATTCACTATAAATCATTCTATTCAATAACAATGGCGATCGCAACTGATTATTGTTTCACGTCACTTCATAATCATTTTACATATGTAGTAACAACATCGGTCTGATGTATCGCATACAAATTTATACCTTTGCAACGGACCCTCCCGAAGCAGTGAGGGATCTTTTACGTGCTACACCATGGGACCTCGGTTTCACTGTCTCGTCCAAGGACAGGACACTTGCAACCATAGCGAGAGTCGAACCCGGGCCACCCGGTCAGGAGCCGAACACCGACACTACTAAATTACTGACTTGCTTAAAACAGACAATATGATGTATAGCAAATAAACAGCATAACTCACTACATTTCATAGGAAAATGTAATATTATTGTTTGTCTTTTTGAATTGTTTTCACGGAAGTACTTTAAAACGTTTTTCACATCAAAATTTAATTCTTATTTAAATATAAAACTAGGAAATGTTAAGATGCATAAGAGGATTTGAGTGATTTTCTTTCATTTATATTTAAAACTTAATTTTAGACGGAAATATGATATACGGCATTTAATCATATCCGTTGCATTTATCAACTGTAAATCATCTTAACGTGGAATACAATTTTGACAATATCATAGATTTGTCCTTAAAATCCTGAATAGAATATAGTATTAAAACATTGCATCACCAACATGACATGATTTATTCCTCTTTCTTGGGGGTTATCATACACCGTTCATGCGCCAAGCCCTACTTCTCTTTAGTGTTTGCTTAATATGAGAAAAACGCCTCAAGAAGAGACCAAAACATAAACAGATACACTGAAAAGAAAATACAGTAGGCGGAAGTCACTTCCCACCACACGTCGTCTGTCGCGTGACGGCCAACTATTACTGCGGCGATATAGTTGCTGTTAAAGCATGATAATACGATATTACCTTACAAACTATTGTCATAATGACTGTTACACCTTCACCTCTCCACATCTGATCCCTCTGTAGCTGCTAGCTAGCTTGTAATTTGTCAATAAATAGGAGTCTTTTCTTCAGATCTCGAAGCATGAAATTTATCAAATGCTATTATACAAACCGAACGATACATTGCGGTACAATAACAAATATATTGTTTGCAAATTCATACTCCATTGAGTTACGGATTATATTTTTGTTACTTGCATGTAGATTTCGCATTACTGAAGTGGCATGCATTCAATTTCATTAATCATATATGTGCAAATAGAGATTAATTCAATCAGAGATTCTAAGATTTATTGTTTTTCCCTCGTTTCTCAATCCATTATCATTTCGTTCATTTCTTTCTTCTCATTATCCGAATGCACGATACATCTTCTTAGGTCAATTTCGTTGATTGATTTGACAAGATCATAGCTAAATAATTCTATTAAGCACAAAAAGTCGAAAAGCTTTTATTGATGAAATTGAACTTAATACGAAACAATGTCAGACTTCTTTCGTACTGATTAATGTTCATCTAACAATATGAAACAATTTGTAAAAAAAATCATTTTCAATCGTCAAGTCAATTCAGAAATAATCAGGAAATGGGTTATTCTAATTAGGTAATTATATATGTGATTGGGGGGGGGTCTTTTATAGTTGAAAAGGCTGAATATTGCTTGCTTAATATTTTTATGAAAAAGTATGTTGTTCAATGACTTTCATTTTGTAAAAAAAAAAAAAAAAAAAAAAAAAAAAACAAATTAAATTTCACACTCACCATTTGATGATTTGTATTTAATAGAATCAACCGTATATATTCAAGATATACTGAGGAATATACTCATATATTGTATATATAACTATATTGTGTGAATATGGGTTGTATAAGATGTCTGCAAAGGATAAGGCATCTACATGTTACAAAGTTTATACACCTCTTTGATATTAAATGCAAATATGTGATAATATTATTATTTATAAAAAATCAGCAATATGAATAGAAAATACTGACTGTCTAAGCACAATGAATTATAATGAAACAGTGCCATAAGAAATCATGGATGAAATAATGTTTGTAATTGTGCAAAGATTTTCTTACAGTAACAGAAATTCGATCTGCTATGTGTTTTATCTAGCCCACATTATATCAATGGGAAATGTTGTATTGACAATCAAGTATTCAGGTATTTAATCTGTTGACTTCGAAAACAATACTGTTTACCGTAGATCTATTAAATGCAATTCAAGATGGCCATGAACATGTTACACATCGCACCCCCTAAAACAATGTCATGTTTGCATATGGCACTGCTATAAGCATATATCCATTCAATCCATATAGCACTACGACATTCCTATGCCGAATACAGTTTCGGGGTGAGTCCGTTCATGGCCTCAGAGTTTGTCATGAAACATTTGTTCCGGAAAATTGTGCAGATGTATTTCATCTCTACTCAGTAATTATATGAGTTCAGTGTAACATATATACAGAATATTTATGATGTTTAGAATTGCATCTGTGATGACTGAATTGAGACGCATTGCATTGGAATTAAAGTAGTCACACATCGGTAAACAGGTGTAGTCAGAATGGCTAAACACAAAGCTGTGGGGGATATGGAATAGGAAAGTAGAATTTATGAGCTGCCCCGGCACTGATAAATATCATTAGTTACAGATAGGATCTACTACATTCAAAATCACATTGATGCCAATAATGACAATCGTATGAGTAGTGCATAATGAAATAAGTATGTGTCAACGTATTTATATGTTGTTGAATTGTGGTTAAGCAATTAAGATATTTGCCAAGTGTGTAACAGAACAAAATTATCGATCTATCCGAATATTGATTTCTGTGTTGTGATATGATTTAAATACGTATGAATATGTATTTTTTATTATTGAAAATATAAAATAATTATAATATTATCTATTTCAACATGAGGTGTATGTGTGATGAACTGAATGCTGAAATATGTGTAAGGGAACGATATACATGTATGCTACACTGACAGACAGCACACAAAGATATAAAGGACAATCATGACAAAAGTAGAATAAGTTACCATGTAATCAACCATTGCTGAGCAATCACGTCCGCCACGAGCCTGTAATTATTACAATTAAAGTGTTATCCAAGTCATAATCAGAAATTGAGGACATGCTACTTACAAAGTATGTAACAGGTATGTTCAATGATGATCTGATGTATATCTCAAATACACTCAAGGAAAGTCAAATAAGTAATGAAAATAAATAACATCACACAGCAAATAGTACCGCAGCTGTATAGAAATTCGAGAGCTATAAGCAACCAATCAAATATAAAATATCCCTGTAGTGACGACTTACTATTGATATATAACATATATACCGCTTAATTTTGTACACAAGATTCGCATTTCGACACATTCTGCCATGTAAGTAGGAGGACAAGGCAATCAGATGTAGTAAACACAAATCATCACATAGTGATAAGGATATGTACGCAACCCCTACTGGTTCACCACGTTCGTAATATATAATAAATCATAATCGATTTTGGTATCAAATTAAGAAGCATATAACCTCTTTGTTTCAGTCTCTTGTATGGATTTATTACAAAAATCAAGAAGGATAAAAATAGAATAAAGGCCAACAAGACAGAAAAAAATAGAGATTAAACTATATGAACCAGTATTAATAATGAAAAAATACATGTAAACAATTTTTAACAGAAATGAATTATTGAATTATTATATACAAATCAAACAAACCCAGTGCTAACATATTTATTAAAGATATCCAATGCTAACATATTAATGCTGACATACATATCATACATACAACTATCATACGTAAAGCTATCATACATACAACTATCATACGTAAAGCTATCATACGATTCATATTGAATACTAATATCAGTATCCAAAAATCACAAATGCACTTAAATTATTCAATATCTTTCTTGAAAAAGCAACATGTTCATCAAAATGCTATACTCTATTAAAATTATCATTGAAATGTTCATTTCATAAAAGGAAATATGTAATAAAAAAACATAATTTTATTAACAATGTTGTATAATTGTTTTAAATATTTGTACTTCATAAATTATTATTTTCACAATGTTCTACCTTGAATGTGAAATACGAAAGTAACTGATGTCTACGTTTTCATAAAATCAACACTTTGCTTAATAACAACTTAATTATTTGTACGTTTCATACATAATAATTGATTTTACAGCAATTCTAAATCTAATGATGTAATTGAAATGGGTTCAATGATTAAGGTATAGAGTTTAATACTTAACTTATTCTTATAAATATTTAGCTACATATAGATACTGTTTTCAATTCGTAATAAGGTATGGAAAAAGTCAATAATCTAAGACAGGTACTATGAACATGGGTTTTCATAAATAAGCGACCGTCAAAATGTAATTTGCAAGAGAAAAGAGAATATATATATATATATATATATATATATATATATATATATATATATATATATATATATATATATATATATATATATATATATATATATATATATATATATATATATATATATATATATATATATATATATATATATATATATATATATATATATATATATATATATATATATATATATATATATATATATATATCTGTTTGTTTCCATAAGGTATCTTTTCTCAGAGTGTAAAGTTTACTACTGATTTCAATTGGTACCAACATAAATATATACTCAATTCTTCCTGTAAATTATCCCATGCAATATATGGATGAGTAATAACCCTGTACATCAAATTTCCTCTAGTAACAGAATATGTATATGACATTTCTCATTGTGTACCCGACATTAGGTAATAAACGCATAAACTCATTCAGTTCACAGACAGATGAATTTAAATCAAACATTAAAATTGCAGATTAAAAGGATTTAGCTTGTGTTTGTAAGATAACACCATACTGTTAAGAAGCAGACTGATGCCCCAATGCACATTGAAGAGGCTGACTGACCATTGTTGCATTTCAATTGTTAAATCATTCAATATATCTTTGTATTGGATTTCACAGGGAGATTTTGACAAGTTAGTTTCAAATGCGATTGTAATGTTGCGACAAATTGTAACGTTTTAAGAAACAACTACGTGAAATTCCGAACACACCTGCCTATTTAAGAAGAGAGAAAATTAGAATTGTGCTTTATTCATATCAAATCTATTACTAGCAAAAAGTAATTTAAATTTGTATTGTGTATTTGAGTATCATCAGCAGGCTTTTGCTGCAAACTATGTAAATGTCGCCGTCACGCATAATAGGTGACTTGTGCCACCTGCGTCGTCTTGGACTTCGAACAGAGCGTCTTATATAAAATAAACTGATTAACAGGTATGATTTCTGATCTACCGTAATGAAGTACAAAATACATTAAGAAATTTAAAAAATAAATTGTATGTATTACTTTTTATACACCGATAAATTTAATGAAAATGCATATTCTGCCTCTTTGGCAATGCCAAAGTCTTTTTGTGAGTAGTTTAAGTAAACATTTTGGTGATTGCGCAGTTTGTTTTTAATTTGTACACATCAAACACACATAAAACTTTTAATTGAAATTGAATATTACCAAATCATTATTTCGAACATCCCCGATATCATATCGCGTTTGGATAGTAAAAAGATAAAGAACAAATAATAGATCTGACTCAAAAGACATGCAGATTCCATATAAGGTAGAGCAAAATTGAGCTTAAAATATAGCGCATAAATGATACTACACAAATGTCTGATAACACTGATAACACAGTAGGGCAATACGACAATGTAATATCCTGCATTTGAAGTAGTTAAAAGATTCAAAGTGCTTTTGAATGAAATGTGATACTGGTCACCTCGCGCATGAGTGGTCCATGGATCGAATTCCGCCTGGGACCTGTCGGTGTCTGGTGGTAAAAGTCCCTGTCACGGTAGAAGTCGGTACGTAAATGATCATCACCACATTTAATGGGTCAATGACAGAGATGACATCAAATAAATGACATCGTATATAAGTGTGATAATACTGACGTAAAACAAGAATCAAACAAACCTTTATGGTAGAAAGTGTTATTGACAGTAATCTTGTAATTGACAAAAGCATAAACATTCGCATCAGACCTTATTTAACACATCTAGCCAACATCATAAACCTAAAATTAGCATTAATGGTATATATGTGTCAGAATTTTTTTCAAATTAGCACCATTTTCTAACAGCTAACCAGTAAGATGCAGATAAAATATAAAGTTCTAGTCGACAGACGGACGGACAAACGAACCAATCGTTTGCCTGAAATAATCTCAGAGATGCTATATCACATAGCAGGGAATACAATATTTATCACACGTTTTCATGCATAATCCACAAATTCTAGATGTCAATGACTTCAGATAATAGTCAATTTAAAACATCTATTCAATGATGTGTCTACTTCGAATGTCCACGCCAGGTAATGAGACAAATAACACAATATGAGAGATATATATTAGTAGGTTTTAAAGCATATTAAATTGATACGACTTGCTCTCTTTTAGATCTATATGATATTTAATGTCTTGGTTGAATGATTGATTCAGTTTAACATTGATTTCAAAATTTTCCTGTCACATCACGACTGGAAGGTCTCTAAAAACCGCTTAAACATAGTGACCTAATCCGGAAATAAAGTATACATCAAAGACTAAAAGGTCTCTAAAACCGCTTAAAATAGTGACCTAATCCGGAAATAAAGTATACATAAAAGACTAAGTTTTGTAATTCAGATAAGAGTTATTTTGTTATTTTAGTTATCCTTCCTATAAACACCTTTTCTTTCCCTTTATCAAAAATGATAACAACAGTTTCACAAACTACGGCAATACCTTAATGTCTGATATTTTACTGCACAACTTGATTTGGATATGAATTATAAAACAGGAACATTTAAATCATGAAACAATATCTGCATTTCTCATCAATTTCTAAACTTTACAGACAATATAGAATAAAACAGTTAAATATGAGTGAATTGCCATACATGTCACGTCGCTGTAAGTTATTGAAGGAAAAAGACCACGTCCTGGAAAAAGAACAATAACTCTTATCATTCAAACAATCATCAAAGATTCTTAGAGGTTCCACTGTATCTAGGACCAGATTGTGCCTACTTGTATTGAGTGATCCAAGGTGAGTGGGTTAGTTCGGTGCATCAATGTGTATGTGGTTAGATTTAAAGGGTCCGGCGCAACTTCTAATTGAATAATATTTCATGCACTGAGTATTTATTTCAACTGAATGTAAAATGATAATGAATGACTTCCTTTTTACACAGAGTGATTCCAATGGATCGTATCGACGTGATGAGCTGCATCTGCGACCGCCTCGTGTGGAATCCGAGTAGAAGCTCCGCCCACTAAGTACAAAAGAACCAATCAGAACAATAAGAAAAGAGGCGTAGTTGTTGATTCAGAACTGAAATTGTAGATGGAATTACAAATGTTTTAAACAATGACGACAAGATTAGTAAATGCATTACGTGCTGTATGCTTGCATTGTATCTATTCGTCAGGATGTAAATGAATTTTCATGAATAATTAATGACGTGGATCTCTTACTATATCGATATCTTCTGTAGTAACAAGCGGCCGATATTAAGATAGATGAATAGTCATATGACAATCAGTATCATTTGAGTGAATTCTTCTCTAGACTTAACCGTTTATTAGTATCTAATACTACTTTGTTAGCATTTCTTCGTTCTGTATTTTGAGGAGTGATTATGATTGCTGCTACGACGCCCCCTAGGGCTCATGCTAGCCAATTGCCGACCCCAGGGGCGATTAGCTTGACCAAAGATTTGATAGCCACAGCTAATCACCAACACTCTCTGTTGAGTAATTTTCACAAGACCACCACATACAGCAATCCATCACCTGTGCCATGTAATCCTGATAACAACGTGTGTAAAGTGATCACATACCGAGGGGAAAAGGTGGCTGCCTTCAATGTGGAGGGTCGTGAATTGATCTGCTTACCCCAAGCATTTGAACTGTTCCTGAAACATCTGGTGGGAGGGTTACATACAGTGTATACAAAGCTGAAGAGACTGGACATCACCCCTATAGTGTGCAATGTGGAGCAAGTGCGAATCCTCCGTGGGCTAGGATCCATACAGCCAGGCGTGAACAGGTGCAAGCTCATCTCATGCAAAGAATTCGACATTCTCTACGAAGATTGTACCAACTCAAGGTATGTACTATTACATTACATTTTGTATTAATGATATCTAACTTTTTTATTTAAACTCTTCATACTCACCCGTAAGCTTACTTTATTGTTATAAAAAGAAGTCTATATAACGCATGGCACCACTGAGGGCAAGGGTGTCTTTTTAATTGTTTGTATATATATGCACTGAGCCTCCTCCGGTTATTTTCAGTATTGTTAATCAGTATAGTCTTGAATTGTTTCAATATATATTTGCACATGTAATTTCACTCACAGAAGCAGATAATCTGAACTGGAAAAATATTTATAGGTAGTGGCTATTGATAAAAAGCATCCAGTGTATGCTCTTAGTTGAAGCAAATAAAAAATGAAATCAGCAAAAAGAAATTTAATTCAAAATACCTCCTCGAAAATCGTAACAGGTTAGTTCCCACTGCGAACTGCCTACAATCGTCACGGTATGTCACATAGAAAAATGCCGACATAATTTGATATCAGTTGGAAATGTGAACGATTTAAATTAGATTTAGATGCACGAGACATTTATGAACTTCTTATAAATGAAGGCAATTTCAAAACGTCTTTTATAGTGAACTGGTTTGGCCTAACCATGCTTATCAAATTAGGAACCGACAGATCCGTATACACGATAATGTAGAGAATCCTTATCGAGATGCCTCGTGTCTCCTAAGATTTTTCGGTCTAGATTGGGCTTTTAATATTTATTTTGTTTGCCTCTGAAACATGTTTTAGATAGAGTTCCATAAGAATTTTATTTTCTTTGATGTATACTGCAAAGAAATTTATTATTTTTAGTTTTGTTTTTGAAATATTTTCAGGCTATTTTGTGTAATTTAAGGTTTCTTTTTTTCAATATTACATAACACAAAACAAATCCAGTTAAAGATTTTTATTTTTCTTTTGATATATCATGAAGTCGGTGTATGAAATTTTACACTTTGGTTTTTAATATTACATAATGATAAGCTTTATGTATTTAAATATTTCATATGCTCGATTTATCTACGGATTTATTAACAGGAAATATGAGAAACTGTATGAATTTTGGAATATTAAGTAAGTAGATAGTATAACTATGAAGAAATTTCACTTTTAATTGCAACTTCGAGCAGTGCATTGTGGAAAGAGATCGATCGATTTTTCATAATGGTCATATTTCAAAAAACTCTATTCCGTTTTTATAATTATTAATTAGAAATCATTGATAAAATTCAAATGAATAAATGTATATCAAAGATTTCTTTAAATCATTGTAATGTTGATTTGACTTAAAGATGAAGAATATACACAAATAAATAATTAAGGACATATCGCATTACATGTTGCAATGTTAAATTAAAATTTAAAGTATTGTAAAAGGTAATCGATGCAGAGTATGTCATATTAAGATATTATCAGATGAGGTGACTAAAAAGAACTTATTATCATCAATACAACAATGTTATTTTTATCATTTATTGCATAACACTCACCACGATAAGTATCCATCGATCAATGTTCTGAATTAAATGTAAAGCTATCAAACTCAATCACAATGATCCAGCAAATATATTGTGGAAACAAAATGTATTATTGTGGGAAAATGTTATAGCATGGAAACCGAATATAATACTTTGGAAAGAAATGGAACTAAGCAGTGACATCACACATAATGAAGGGCCAATAAACTTATGACTGTTTCCTTAGTGTCATGGATTTTCAAAGATATTGCTACCACACTGAATTTTTATTTAATCCATCTATATATTTATAGAAATTGGCTCACTTTTCTTTAAAAGTGTGGTCATAAAATGAAAGTGACTAAACGGAAACAAAGGATGATGTTTTGGCACCTGCATATTAAATATAAATGGATAAAGATGTAAAACATTTTTTTATGAAATAGTTTTCTTAAGCTTAATTCTGATGCACAATTTCCATCAAGAAATATATAGATAAATCTGAAAATACAATCTGCATGTGTATTTATATATGAAATGCGAAACACACCTGTAGATTGTGTTTTTTCACTGCTAGTATCAACGTCATTTCCTCTCGTACAAAATTCATAATCTCATATGTTAACATCATATGTAAACATTTCTTTCTATATTCGGCAAAATGACATATAACATCTATTCCTTTACATCATTCTATTTCGTTTCAATCTATAATAAGTTTTGAAGAGGGCAATGTACCATCATTAAACATAATTCCACAAGGACAACGATAATAAACGATTCAAGTATTTGTATTGCATTTGTTGAGATGATATCTCTCTCACAAATGACATGAACATTATTAACTATAGATATAAAGACTACATAGTTCGTGCTGAACATATTTATGACTGGAATAAGAACATAATTATCTTACCCTGACAATTCGTCTAGTTCGTGAATAACTTTCTAAATTGCTATAAACAAGTAATTAGTTTATGATATCTATAATCATTGTTCATAAGAAATAACAGTGTTGCACTATATGTCTGACTCTGTTGATTATAGCAAATTTTGAATATTTAAGTTTTACGAAATGGCTACAGTTAACAGAAGACGTAAGCACCTTAACCGTTCATGACGGTGCTCTCTGCTAAAGATATTTAGTTTTCATCTTTCAACAGTGCTAGACCTGGACGCCCACCAAAACGAAGTCCATCTATCCACGCCAGTCCAGAAACACTGGAAAAACTTAAGAAATGTCGAGTAGACGGAGACTACCCTTTCGATCCAAGGCTTTATGGTGAGCGGATTATCTTTACAGAGAGACTTCACAAGAACGATGATATTAGTGTGTATACATAAGTCATGATATCATATTTAAAAACACAAGGGATTCATACGTAACGATATATAAGGTATAAATTTACACATTATTGGTATTTTTGTATAATCATAATGATTTCGCTAATACGTATGATACAAACATCTTAACTGCAATGTAAGTAATTCGTGCAGTCGGCTCTTATGCAGTAATAATTATGTGTCGAAAATTATTAGTAGAAGTTAGAAAGTTTCATATATTGAAACATATAATTCACAAATCTATACAACAAATTAAAGACTGATATATTTAGTATATATATATATATATATATATATATATATATATATATATATATATATATATATATATATATATATATATATATATATATATATATATATATATATATATATATATATATATATATATATATATATATATATATATATATATATATATATATATATATACTAAACGAACGCAGGCATCACCGTAGAAAATAAAAACAACATAAATCAATCTTTTTATTCGATAATATTTATTCTTACGGTGTATAAAAGTATTCGAACGCATACGAGACGCTTCCGATTCCTGACAAGTTTGTAAATTTGGAACAAAAGTCTAAATAATTCATACCCACAATATCCGTCGAAATATGTTTTATATGCAACTTCTATTGCCAAGTTTAATTCCGAGATAAATTGCTGGCATTGATATTCATAATAATTAGAATTCCCAATGTAAGATTGCCAGAATCAATGATGGCTGCCGTCTGTTATTAAATAATAATATTCGCCGTACACACATTACTTAGTAAGCATTAGATCTAAAATACTAAAATGGTCATCATGTACAATATGCAACAACTGATATTATATATAAACGATATATTTATAGTAATACACTCAGTAATTGATTGTGGTTTATAGAAATCATCAATAGTGATGAAAAACAAATAAATGAAATGGCATTCATGCTCTATAATACCTCATTATTTTCAAAAAGCACTACTATTACTACTACTACTACTACTACTACTACTACTACTACTACTACTACTACTACTACTACTACTACTACTAATGATGATTATAATGATAATAATAATATCAATAATGATAATGATAACAATCACAATGATGATGATGATGATGATGATGATGATGATGATGATGATGATGATGATGATAACATTGATAATGAATTGATTTATAAATGTCATTTATTCAATTAAATCAAATCGTAGCCGTATCGTACTGCATTTCAGTACGGGATTATACTCCCATCTCCGTGTATTGGAAGTTCCATCTGTTCTTTCTACACGACCATAGTTTTGGATATGCATGTTGACACAAATAAAATAAGAAATACTTAAATACTTAAATAATTAGATAATCGCAATAATCAATAGGAATTATTATAGAAAAACATACAGTAAATGTAAAAAAGATAACGATGTTTAACCGTATTTCATATCAAAATAGATATAGAGTTATATGATTATTTCATCTAATATTACCACAAACTAGATCATGCTTACGATTTCAACACAAGCATTTTTATAGTTTTAATGTATGCAACAATCGTTATCAGAGTTTGAGTAAGAACTGGTTGATGACAAGTGAAGTTCTAATGGTAAATTCCAGAGACTTGTTTAATCAAGAATAGATCTAATCATACTGTCCAATCATTTATTCATTGCAATAATTGAAAAGAACAAACGGATCACAATAGCTTCTCCAGTGAATTCGGAATTCCTCTCTCCTTTCACAGAGCATCTGAAGTACAATGGAATTAGAGTCCCAGCAATTGTTTTATATGATTTATACGGTTTCCGGTATCCGGATTATTTACAACTTGTTATCATGAATTAGTAATTAAGACAATAACATTAAATTGGATTATGTACTGAAAGGAAGACATAAAAGATGAGCAAGTTCCAATATCGGTGCTCAAGCTCTTTGATAGATAAAACTAAAGTGAAGCAAATATTCTGAATGTTTTATATCGAATGTTACATGTCGTGTATGTTACATGTCGTGTACGTTACATATCGTGTATGTTACATGTCGGGTATGTGTTTTAAGTGGAGACTTCTTAGGTATATAAGTATTTGGAAATGAAGGACGGGATTGTTATTTGTTCCTTCACCACCAAAAACAACCCCCCCCCAAATGAATAAATAAAATAAAAAAACAAACAAACAAACATAACGTTTGTAACTCAAAAAATATAATGTGATCAGTCTTTACATCTGTGAGCTCAATGTACTACTGCCTAAAGTGGCCTGTATGAAAAACAAATCGTTCTAGTATCAGGCGTACCATCTTCAACTCGGTTTTGAAGCCAGGAAGTGAAGATAAGTCTGTATTTCACTTTAAGCTAGATCTATATAACATCATTTAATCAGATATATGAAAATTCACTAACGTTAACGTAATGTTAAAATAAGTCAGAAAATGGTATAACATTACTGTGACTTGCAATAATTACAATTGTATATCAGTATATCAGAAGCTTTCTGTTAGGATAGTCAGTAACTTAGACACTAACACACTGCACACATAAGATGGATGTACACTAACATTTCATTAAAGGCATCACATGACACACAGGGTATACTAACACTTAAGTTATAAAAATGCTTTATTCGAGGTAAAACTTCCTCAAATGTACAATTGTAAAATGTAACTGTATCGAGAACAATATAAATTGTCATCAGTTACCTTGTATTATTTCTGTTTACTTTGAAAAATGAAACGAACTCCACATTTAAAAATATACGTTATACTTTCTCTTCAGATACATCCATAAAATAAGTGCATGAGACTTGGCTTGCCGTAAAATAAGAACTAATCTTTTTTTTTTTTTCTTCTTCTTCTTTTTTTTTTCAAATAGAGAATGACGTTTTCTATCATTTGTACTTATCTGTTTGCCTTTTAGAGTCGTAACAGTTATATGACGTCAGATATATTGACTTTAGTTTATAACAGGTTTATTACGAATAATTATCTAGTAGATATGGCAACAGGGGAAAATTAGTACATCCTGGATTCTCGTTGATATTCCGATACACTATTTTTCCTGATTTTGTATTTCTTCTGATTGATGGGTGTTACGTTTTGACTTTTGATGATCAATGTAATTCATCAATGGAAATGACACACACACACACACACACACATAAACGTACGTACGTACGTACTTTACATACATACATACACACGTACGTACATACATATATACATACATACATACATACATATCAGTATACGTACTGCTGCTACAAAGCGATCCGAGATCGAGTGTTGAAAGTTTGTTGCCCGATATGTTGTCATAAAGTCCCATGTCCTTTTCTTTTTAATACGTAAATAAAATTCATGTATAAAGTGTTTCATTTTATTATATTAAAACAAGTGAGGTATAATAAAACAGTTGTTAATTTTTAGAGCAGGTGGTCACTTGAAACGAAGACCTGTTCACAGCCAAGGGCATAGTGTACACCCCAATAAGATCATTTATGTAAACTCCATAGAAATTTCCAGTGAACGATTTGTTACACTTAAGTCAAATATTATTTAATTTGCCTGTAAAAAGACTGAAGCCTGATGTCTCTTTATAATTATGTCATAGTAATTTTTACTGGTTAG
This sequence comes from Pteria penguin, assembly GCA_035048485.1. Lineage (NCBI taxonomy): Eukaryota > Metazoa > Mollusca > Bivalvia > Pterioida > Pteriidae > Pteria > Pteria penguin. The sequence goes on from CM068585.1 coordinate 21,786,482, forward strand.
TAAGAAAATATGTTGGACGCTTATGAAACAAGGGTTGTTTTATTTGATTTTTTGAAACGCCATACAATGACGTTTTGGATGTTATAATTTCAACGTTATGACGTTGTGCCGTAGCAGATTGGGATTATGAACAACAGATAATTAGTTGGATCCTCAAATGTAACAGTTTGGTCCTCGGGTCCGTTAGATCTTTAGATTGTTTTCAAGACCATCAGCTCCTCAGGTGGGGAGGGGGAGAGTTTCAGGTCCATCATATCGTGAAATTCTTTTTCAGATCCATCTGCTGTTGATATCAACTATATACTATATTAATTAAAAAGATTTACATATACTTTTCCTTATATTTTACTTTTACATTGTTGATTATGTTAACTGTAACTTAATAAAACATCAAGGAGAAAAACCAAAAATAGTTACATGTATATGACTGTCATTCATATGGTTTTAAGTGGAACGTGGCACAACGAATGCTATTTAATGCCTTTCATCTTCATTTTTATAAAAACATTTTATAAGGCAGTGAATCAACAGAAATATAGAAATGAAAACAAGAACAAAGTGACATACTGGCTTGATCTAATGGTTTGCCCTTTGCAAATTTTTCAATGCTACATTCAAAAAGAATTTTTCATTATAAATCTTGAGAGATAAAAGACTTTTAGAGAGCTAAACGGCTTTAATCATAAACTACTGGCATAACGAAATCTTCCAGATTCAACAAACGAAACAACGTCCCTTTGAAAATGCAATAGATGTAAGCGATTATAAGATTTCCTTCACTGATTGCAAATTCTGTCATGTTTTCTTATGATAGTTTCAAGAGAACTGATGTTAAATTGAAGTTATATCATTATGGTCTTTCAAACGTCATTTAAGCCTACGGATGGGCACAATTCACATTTTTGTACTTCTATACAAAAAGATAAAAATTTAAAAAAAGAAAAACGTCTTTCCCATCCGGAAAGTTTATGACATAGGTAAATTGTTCACTCCGTAAATAAACTTATTAATGTATGATACAATAACCTGCCGTACTCAGATTACTAATCGATGAAGTTCAATCTGGTATATTTTCTTATTGCAGATAGGAAATCTTTCCTCAATGGCTTTGCCTACCACCCATATGCTATTGGACAGTTTCCTTTCATGCCTCTGAATCATATGAATATGATTTCAAACCCGACTTCCATGGCATTGACGTCTCATTTTCCACGACACGAAAGCTACAAAATAGGTGAAGGACACACATCTACTCCGGAAGACGTGTCTCAAAGGTATTTATACCTTAATAATATATTGTTCATGCACTTCCATTTGTTGAAACTGATTACCTAATAGTAATTCACCATATGATATAAAAGTTCAAACATTTCCTGTGTTAAGATTATTATATACGGACCCAAAGAAAACTAGGACAGGGGTGATTACTTATCAATGGAACTTGTTTATTTGTTATTGCTCATTTGTCTTTGCAATTATTTATTGAACATAGATTTGGATAAATATAGAACATATATACCTTTTAATTTTGTGCACCAGATGCGCATTTTGACAACTTATATCTCATCAGTGTTGCTCGTGACCGAATGATTGGAATTCTCATAATATATAAATATTTGAAGAACAGTGTTGAAACCAAAATGGCCGAAAGTGAACCAAAGAATCTATCCAATGACAGAGCTATGCATGAGAGAGATACTCCTTAGTTTTAGAGTGATTTACTTAATTTGATGACTGAAAATTTGAAGTATATATTCTGGATATTATGTATATTATATTGTCATTAATCCTGGTATGTGTATCTTTTACTGTTATATGTAGAATACAAGGTGAAGCTACGGACAATTTCACAGACAGACTGTTTAATGCTGGGTTTAAAATGGACCATGGTAGGCTGAAACAAAATAATCGTAAGCACAATAAACTATTTTGTATGCATGAATAGAATAGATATATTCTGTGGAAACTCACTGATATTAAACATATTCATGTATTATGTATTGAAGTTATAAAGCATTTTACAGACCTCGATGGATGATGGTAAAACAATTCTCTTCTATCTCTTTTCAAATGGTGATATAAACCAACAAGTGAGACATGTGAGAATATCTTTCATTTTATCTACATTTCCTCAAAACGGCGACTTCACTTTAATATGATCTGATAATGACCAATTATCAAAATGATTTTTCATATTCAGAAGTGTAATTTAAAACATAGGGTTATAATATTTCTTGCAAGCTTGCAAACGGGCATAGAACAGTTGACTTTTTCAAGTCTTTTTTTTTTATTTGACATTAAAATTTTATACTATTTATTTTTCTTTTTTTATGACTTTGCAACGTTAATCATCTGTAGATCCTTTTTCTTTGTACGGTGGATTATTAAATTTTTGTAAATGACCTCTAATTGTGTGCTTATTATTGTTTGCTGTACTTTTATCATACAGCTGAGCTAGATGACTTTTTCTAATCTTAGGTTTCTTATCAGTTTTCACTATATGATGATTAGCATATAAAAATCAACATTTGTTAATGTTTAGACGATGATAACAAACCGCTAAATCTACATATCAATGGGGATACCAAGGGGTCATCGAAAAAAGAGGACTCACAGAGAAGTGATGGAGACGACGATGATGAAGATGATGACGCTTCATCAGACGAACAAGCAGAGGGTAAGTGGTGATTATTATTGTCTTAGCTGTGTATGGTAACGTACTTTTACATTCTTGCAACTAATACGATTGTTATTTTGTAATGAATATAAAGATGACTATTGACCAAAAACAAAAGAAAGGGAGGAATGCTATTAGCACATACTTGCGCTGACGTCATGTTAAAAACATATTGATATTTTACTGCACTCCGATTTCATAATACTGAAGTGTCTTTGTATCTTTGATATTGCAACACAAACGTTATGTCTCTTGGTGTCTTATGATATTGCCGCACAAACTTTATGTCTCTTTGTATCATAAGACATTGCCGAACAAACGTCTCTTTGTAACGTATGATTGTACCGTAGTGAGACGTTCTGTTTCTGTGTGACTTGAGATATTGCCCCACATATGTTCTTTTTTTAATTTTTGTATATGTTGACATTGTCATATAGGCGTTCTGTTTCTGTTTCATGTTTTTCTTTGTATACAAGCGGAAAAAAGGAAACTTTATAGTTTAATAATCTCATTTATATACGAAATATTATGTTGCATTATGTATATCATTATTTAATGTAATACATTATCTTTCAATTCAAACATCACTTCACGGGTTACGTCAATAATGGTTGATACGAATAGCCACTGAAACGAAGGAGTGGTGCAAAAACGCTTCACAAGTTTAATAGTATGTATGACCGCTATTTGCACCGATGCATTCTTCACATCTAAAAGGCACTAAACGAATCAGATTAAACAGAAATGTCTGGGGAATGTTTTGCCATATGCGCAATACACAACGACGCAAAGAGTTCAACGTAGCAGGAGGGGGAGAGGTGTTGAACTCTTGATGTAGACGTCCTTCCATTTTATCCCATACATGTTCTATAGGCGACTGACATCTCAGGCCAGGCTCAGGCCAGGCAACGCATGCGGGGTGCGGTTATGCGTTGTCCTGCTGCAGAATGACGTTATACTGATTGTTGTGAATGAATGGAATGACGTGTTGATGCACACTTTCGTCACGTTAGCGTAGGCCCCTTAAATTGCCCTCTACTATCACCAAAGGAGTCATTTCGTGTGTTCTAATTCAACCCAAGATCATAACGCTTTATCCCCGAATTGGCGCTTTGAATAACGCAGGTGTCAATGTAACGGTCTCCAGCACAACGGTAAGCCGGAACATGACCGTCACTGCTGTCGAGATAAAATCTTGACTCGTCCGTCAACAGAACTTCCGCCCAATCTCCGTTATTGAAATGACGACGTCTCCTACACCACGCTTACCTCGCAAAATGGTGACGTCGGAGCAGAACAGGATGGATAACAGGACGTCGAAGACGGATGTTGGCTTCTCGCAATTTGTTCCTTACGTGTTATTATACCCTTTCTAATGTTATGTGGCTATGACACTTTCTACACAACGTTTGTTCACATTCATGTATATATACAGCGCTGAATTATATATGTTTCGTCTTTATGTAAGGGCATTCACGGCGAGTGTGGCTAACCAAACAGGAGACGTTCAATCCTCCCGGGCACCTAGTTTCACTTCTGAATTTCAGGGGTACATGAATGCCCACTGTGGTACATTGTTATTAGTGCCATAGTCATGTGACACCAGTTACCTTCCTATTTTACACGAACGTCACACTTATTCCCTTTGCAGTGTGGAGCTCGTAAAAAAGTTCCCCGGGTTTGACTTAAGTGTTATTATACCTTTTTTCCTGATGGCACGTGGCTGTGACACTTTCTACACAATGTTTGTTCACATTTATATATATATATACACTGTGGTACATTGTTGTTAATGCCATAGTGATGTGACACCAGTTACTTTCGTATTTTACATTACGGTACGCGGACTTATCCGTCGATGCCCTTGCCGCTTCTAGCTGTCAAAGAAGCCAATTGTAATCGAATAGGCAAATGTGCATATTTATATATCTTGTCATCGTGACGTCACACGCGGGCATTCTAATTGTGAGTGGGCTCGAACGGTGCCACTTGGCTGATATCGCCTCCATAAAGCATTTACAGCCTTAATATGAACTCCAAGCTGGTTTTAGACATCCCAGCTCCCAGCATCCTAATAGCACGCAAACGATCATTTTCACTCATGCGAGGCATCTGTCAACCAAATAAAATTTTATTCCAAAAAACCAATATTTTTTCTGTTTCAATACATTGAAACTGTCAATGAATTCTAATCGATTACTAACCACATGTCGCTTAGGCTCGAAACTCCAGAAAAGCGTGTGATGGCCATCAGGGCGAATCGAACGCGATATTTAACAAATTGAGTTATCGAATTAGTATATTATATATGAAATCAAAAGCGATCAAAGAATACTTTTTATGCTTTTACTTAACTGTTCAGTATACATAGTTTCTTTCCTCCGCTAGTATATGTTATGATGTTGCCATACATACAGACATATTGCGTAAAGATGTTCTGTTTTCTTTCTTTCTTACTTTCTTTCTTTGTATATTATGACATTGCCGTACAGACGTTCTGTTTCTTTGTATCTTATGGCATTGCCGTACTGACGTTCTGTTTCCTTGTATATTATGACATTGCCGTACTGACGTTCTGTTTCTTTGTATATTATGACATTGCCGTACTGACGTTCTGTTTCTTTGTATATTATGACATTGCCGTACAGACGTTCTGTTTCTTTGTATATAATGACATTGCCGTACTGACGTTCCGTTTCTTTGTAAATTATGGCATTGCCGTACAGACGTTCTGTTTCTTGTATATTATGACATTGCCGTACTGACGTTCTGTTTCTTTGTATATTCTGTTTCTTTGTACATTATGATATTGCCGTACTAACGTTCTGTTTCTTTGTATATTATAATATTGCCGTGCAAACGTTCTTATTTTTCTCTTGGTATTTCAAGATATTGCCGTACAGTGTTCTGGTTTTGGTATTTTATGATATTGCCGTACAAATATTTCATTTCTTTGTATGTTACTATATTGCCGAACAGAGTTCTATTTCATAACTATATATGATAATGATGCAAAGACGTTCCTATTTTGTTTTCAGTAAATTTTACGTAAAGACCTCCTGTTTCTTTGTAATGTAAGCTATTGTCAAACACAAAGCCTATTTCTTTAAACTTATAAAATTGCTGTACAAACGATCTGTTTTTGTATTTTATGACATTGCCGTGCAAAGCTTGTAATGGTTAATTTTATTTTTTGTTTTCTTCTATCACTATTTTTAGAATTTTAAACAATTTCTATTAAATGTAATGAAAAATGATAAAATGTAGTTCGTCCATACCTGTGCTTTCTTTCTATATTTTCACATGACAACAATGTACCCGAATTTGTAAAGTTTTGTATATCTCGGGCTTGACCTGAATTACATACCATACTGATTGTAAAATATATTTAAAGATCATCTTCACATTTTTCCCACAGACGTTAATACCAGTCAGACCACGAAATACAATGACTATATGGACACTGTTACCAAGGAAACAAATGGTGTTTCATCTTTCCAGCCTCCTAATGGAGAGTTCCCATCAATATCGTCTGTAGAAACATTACTAGTTAATATACAGCGATTGGTAGAAGTTGCCACAGAGAACACCCGAAGACACGAACGGCAGCTGACAATAGAAAAAGGTAAGTTGTAAGGGAATTAAAATTTCGAAACCAAAGTTACACTGCATATACTCCATTATACAATCAGATATCATATACTGATCTTGCAGCTGTTAACTTACTTTCGTTTTTCACAATTTAATTCCTCTGGGCAGAGATGTTATTTTCGCCTCAATAAGATGTGAGTGTCGTGATTTGGTTCCCTGTCTCTACAGTCATAAACTAGTCTCTGATTAACCTACCATGACACACAATCTCATTTTAAAGAAATCAGTGCTCGTGAAATACGAATAAATTTATTTGGATTCAACAATGATAAAATCACCTGAGCGTAGAATAATGACATGCTGTAAACAGAACCAGTCTTTGGGGTAAACTTAAACTCTCCTCAATGCCTTATAATGCAGATACAAGATACACAGATGTGCTATCGTGTGTATCTATAAAACACACTTAAAGGTGTTATACCGGCAGACTACAAGTTACGTTCCGCCGAGAGAAAATCCAAAGCAATAATTTACCATCATTGTTTATGTTAGAACTATTTTCTGTCGATGTCATAACATCCAATATTGAAATAACAGTTTGGTTAGATCTGTTATATTTAACAGTTGTTTAAGTGATTAGTTCTCAGTGTATTTATTAATTATAAGTATGAAAACCATACAGATAAGTGGGTAAACTTCTGCAATCATATACAGCTAGGGCGACAAGTTCATCATTTGATTTATGATCATATGTGCATCCATAAGTTAAATATCTTATGTAATAAGAACAATTGCAGGGTTTTCTGTGCGTTATAACCCTCTCTTGCAATTTTGTGGCTTGAAATTCCCTATGCAAAGCTAGCCCCTTTCCTTATTTATACGTTATAGAAATGCTCTTGTATTTTCTATATGTTATGGCTTTTATGGCAGGTACAGTGAGCTTGGTTGGTTGATTGGGGTTTTACGTCGCTTTCAACAATATTTCAGTTATATCGCGACATGGAAGCAGGAGGTTACCAACCTCTTAAACATAGTGGCGCAACCCGGGAATCGAACCCGGATCGTCGGCAACGCAAGCCAAGCGCTTAACCACTACACCAAGCCTGCCCCCCGAGCCAAATAAGAGATGCTTACTCCTCCAATTCACTTGGCCTCACTTTCTCAATGGTCCTTGAAGGCCTGCTGTGTTACCTAGTTGGGATTGCCACTATCACATTTCTGTTTTAGAACATTGCATTCCTCTGTACAATACGTATATGAAGCTGTTATTCACTTTCCAATTACGTATATTTGTAGCTGCATTGAAGATGGAATTACTGAAAACCAAGGAGTCCAATGAAGGTCTCGAAAAAGAACTGAAAAACGAAAAAAGACATGCAGGTAAACTGACATTTTGAATGTTGAATGACAAACTTACACTTAAACATCTGGTTTCCTTTTTTTCTATTTTATTTTCATTGGTTTTTTTGTTTTTCATTATTCATATATTCATACTGATCTTACAGAAATACTCATAAAGAAATTGAAAAGAGAAAAACGCGAAAGGAAAAGGCTCCAAGAGAAGCTTATGACAAGGACAGAAGACGCCAACAAAGGCGATGACGTTGAAACCAAAGAAACTTCAAGCAATTATGACAGCGATTCTGACGGTATTGAATTAAACATGTTATGTTATCAATCACAGCAAAACCCTTTTATTCTTATATTGTGAAAACTTTGAAATTTAAAATTGACACAATTTTTACACTCACTTTGACTGGTAAAATCTCTTTTTTAGAGTCAATACAATCGCATTTTCGATGTTTGACTTTGTCATTTCCCTTGTCAGACTCTTAACAATGCGACGTCCTTGCTTATTTACGTTGCATAAAAGAAATATTCTGAATTCTATAACTTCGGCTTTTAACATCACTGACAAAAACATTTCTAATTTGGCCGAATGTATATCTGTTGCATTAAATGTATTTTCGTAATTTCTTATACATGTTATACCTTTATTTTCAATGTATTGTGTTTTACAGAATCGCTCCAGTTGAAACATAAACCTAGCTTATCTCCTGAGGAAGAGAAAAGGATAGGTGAGTTATAGTCAATTTATTATAAAATACCAATAACTTTCACTATTGTTATATATAAAACGTGCGAAAGCTAAAGTGTGTTTTAAGGTTGTGTGACTGGGCTTAACAAGGCCGGTCAGAATTTTTGTGTACAGGTTTAGACTACTTTAGCGTCGTTTGTATACTTTGAATTCATTCTCGGCGGATGCAGTCAGCAGACAGGAGTCTACCTACATTTACTGTATATTAATGCTTACAAATGTATATATAAATATCAGAACATACATACTTATATTAATTTTGTGTAACATTATTAATATAATTTTGGGTATCATTAGATTTATTCTCTCTCTCTCTCTCTCTCTCTCTCTCTCTCTCTCTCTCTCTCTCTCTCTCTCTCTCTCTCTAATAATCTGCACTTCTGTAGTAGCAGATAAAAATCCAAATTCAAACCTTAAGACCTGATGTTCTTTATAGACAGTGTAGTATTGAATTTATTATGTTATTAGGGTATGTGTGTCATGTGTATTATCATTGTATATCCTTTATGTGTAATATATGTTTACTGTGTATATATTAATATATCAATTTGGAATAAAAAATTGTGTATCATATGCACATTTCGACAATTTATATCTCTTCATCTATGCGCAAGGCCTAAACTATGGAATTCTAAAGATTTCTTTATTTGAAAAGTAAACTCATTACTACTTTGACTTAAAAGTAAAAGCCGAAGAGCTCGTCTAAGGACCTAGCTATGCATGAAGGAGATAATCTAAAGTTTTCGAATAATTTAAAATCCGTACACACATTACAATTATGTATTTCATGTCACCATAGAGGTACAGAAATATGAGACAGTTATCTTCTATAATGAAATAAAATGATTTCTGAGATATGAAGTTATTGATTTATTTTCTAAATCAATATTATGTCTTTACTATACCATGTTCTAATTTCAGATTCCAGTATGGAAAATAGGAATTTTTCTTTCGAAGATTTCATGTTGCAAGGGAAACATAAGTTAACTGGTGAATGTATTCCAAATTCTAAGGATTTCTCCTTCAGTCATTTAATGACTGGCAAGGTATAGAGTAACTTGTAGTGAAAAGTTTCTCGTATCTAAAATTGGACAACTTATACAAAACATTTACAATTTTGCCGTATTTAATGAAATGTTTGATTGACATTATTGCCTTCGCTTATACTGAATGTTGTTAGATGTATTTACATAAATGCGAAATAAATGCATGACATTAATATTCTTTTTTCATTTCATTGTGGTTTTGTAACTATACTCTCTAAAAACATCTTGTACCAAACATTATTGAACTCGATTAAGTTCTATACATTAGATGCAAATATGCGTGTGACAGGCCAATGAAAAGCACTCATTACTTTCTATATAGAAATATAACAGCGGATAAATTGTAATTGTTGTGTTAAATTTATATGAAAAATTCACAGGAAATATTGAATATTCACTGATAAAAAAAACTATTTGAGAAGAAAACAAAAGCTTTTTTACATTCCTTTCAAGAAAATGTTGCAAAACCCAACACATTCAAGGTGGAATTGAGATCATGGTAAATAATTATCGATCATCTTATTGTACATAGCCAAACCTAATTTAGAAATAGGTTAACTTTACCTAACGACTTCAGCCCTATAAACATGCTGAAACGTTCCTGGTTTTCATGAAATTTAGAAACATAGAATACCATTAATGATAATAGATTAGTAAGTACAAATCAAAGATATTGATCCGATATCCACAACTCGAAGTTAAAGAAACACGACAATACATATGTAAATAAAATATGGTATATAATAAAGCACATAGATATATATGTCATGACAAAAATCGTATAATGTGAAATATGTTTACAGATGGCATCAATCTTGTAAGGCTATTAGTTTAACTCGTGTTTCAAATGGATGTTTCAGTTGTCACATACTTGGTTATAATACATTTATCGGATAGCTTTGTCAATAATAAATAAGAACATTTGTCACGAAATCTGTTTCACTTTCCTTAGATATATCCATATGGAATGTAGCAAATCGATATGCCAATATGGAATTGTAACAGAAGTTCCAGTGTATATACATTATTCGAAAACGAATCCTATTCGATTTCTTCAACCTGGGAACCACATGAATAAACAAACAGACATTGAATATCTACAAGTAGATAAAGCTACATGATTACATATCAGACTTCAAATACATTCGCGAAAATACCTGAACTTGGCAATATTATTGCCATAAACGGATCTGCATCAATTACGGAAGTCGTAAATAATGATATCAGATGTCGTAAAAGCTTTACATTTATTTCCAAACACTGAACTTATTGTGATTCATCCATAAATAATTAAGTATTATGGGTGCACCTGTCAGACGATATGCGTATATATTCAGTTGTTTTCGGTCAGGTCTTTACGTGGTATGGGTACAGGTTCGTGGGGAGTGTACGCCCATCATAAACCATTCAAGACAACTGTCGACCTTTTACAAAACGACGTGACTGATAAACAAGTATTGAAATATGATTCGTATTTATGGTGTATATCTCCGATTGAATTGCTTAATAGAAATCATAATTACTGTTGTTGTGAATTGAATGGAGCTATACGTTACAGCACCACGCATCACGACGTTCTATACGTTCTATATTACATAGAATGACACCGATAATATCCAAGATTGTCAGTGATACCTAGGTGTAAGTGAATATACACAATAAACAAAGACATCCTTGTACAATAAAACTGATGTTCACTATTGATATAGTATAGCCTTAACTTACGCAAATCTTCAGACACTTAATGAATTGAATGATATTTATCACTTAATTGAAAACAAAGAAGAAGGAGACTTCCATGTAATTTTACCCTTTGGTAATTCTTTGTTGTTTACTTCTTTCGGGAATAAACAACTTACTAATAGTCTTCCTTTCATTAAAGTGCAACATTTAGCTACATTCCTTATCTAAATAGTTCTGTCGCTGTGCGGCTGTGAGTATTGCCATCTCCGATTTTTTCCCTCTGTATGAATCTAGAAATGAAAACCTTAACATTAGTATATCAGAATATCAATGTCATCAATATACAGCATAATAATCATAATTGATTATTTGGTGAAACTATCTAATACCAAGACCAAGAACTGACGTCTTTAAAATCACTTAGTTATAAAATACATTGTAGGAGAACAAGCCATATATCCTTTTCAATGTTCCTAGTAAAATTGGCTAGACTAAGAAATAATTCTTTGTCATTGTGGTATCAACTACATGTATTTAGATGTGGTAAAACATAGCATCTTATTCACTTTGAAGCACTTGACCGCCAAAATACCATGTTGTTATCTCACGATCCATAGCTGCTATTCCCTAAAAGCATGATTTCCAAATAAAGTTAATTTTGCAGTACGTTTAATAAGGGGGTGACAGTAACAAAAATCAATATCCAAGTTTCGTCAAAATAGACGTGGAAATGGATATACTGGAGGAATGTATCAAAACGTCTCGATTTATACCTTAGTGACATGTTAATTTAACTATCTTTGCTTGATCTAAAGTTGAGATGCTTATTTGGTTGATTTGTTGAGTCTACAGAATACCAGATTTATGGATGATAAAATATACGACCCAGATCCAAATGAACCCAGTCAGATTCTGTACTGACAGTGTCCTCTACAGCATATTTGATTATTGCTTTCTCGTATATAAAACTATCAATATTGATCTACAGCATGATATTTCAAAATCATCTAACTTTCAATGATCACAACGTCGTTTGGAAGACAAAAACGGAACAAACGAAACTCGGAAGAACGACTCCGAATGAAATTCTGAATTTTGAAATATGCATTATTGCATTATGTTTTGTATAACTGTCGATAATGCATACTATGACATTTGTAAATGAGTATACATAGCGCAGGTTTCTTCTGTCTATAAAAAGGTCGTAGATTTAAATCCCAAAAGTCTTTTTGTCTGGATTCTTGTATTTCGGGTAGGACGGCAAAACCAAAAATCCATGTCACACAAGAAATCCTGAAAGAATTCTGAAAGATTCAGGTAGATTCAAAAAATGTCATTTCAAAATTAAGTCAAAATTTGTTGCTCGCGAAGTAGATGGTAGCTTCACGTCTTTCTGGTGTCGTACCGTCGATTTATGTCCTCAAGCTGAATAAGCTAAAGAGATCTCACGGTTATTGTCGAAATGTAAAATTTCCTCTTTGTATCTAGTAGGCCCGTTACATAGGTAAACAACTTATCTAGCAAAGCGCCTGTCGGGTGCCGTCATCATACAGGTAGCATAAATTTAGCATGACGTTAACTTTAATCAATCAATTATCCGCAAGCAGCATGACAAGGCGGAATATTTAAGGTAAGGGATCAATGGTAATAGTTATCCAGGAACAGATTCATTCACTAAGACAAGGAAATGGGCACTTAGCAGTGAGAAGTATTGGCTTCTTTGTCTTATTTTGCGTCTAGTCTGCGCGTCGTGCTTCCTCTGCTGAACCCTATCACGCCAATAGAACCCCGAATTAGTGTCACTCCGCTGACTCACCATCATCATTACCAATGTCAGAACTTGTATCTACTACGATATATATCATACATTTGATGCTATTTAAAAATTAGATTATTTTCTATTTGATGAGTGAGAGGAGAGACCTCCAAAGTGGAAAGCTGTATCATATGCTATTTATAACAAAAATTAAATAAAGAATGGTTCATAGGATAATAAAACATAATTCAGTTATTTAAATAGTAGTCCGAACTTTATTTAGTTTACACATCTTGAGTTTTGGGTACATTATTCTTACATGTTAGATCAATGTGACCTTTCTAGGAGCCACACTCAACATATATTTCTTCATTCATCTCTGATCAATTACAAAGAGCTTTGTAAGTCATGATTGGTTCAAGATGATTTCCATGAATATCAACCACTCAAAATATAGAAATATGTAAAAGCTATTGTTATCAATCATTGTAGTGCAACAACATCCATTACAGCCATCCGAGTGATAGATTTATAACAGTTGGAAAGCCTTTATCATACAGAAGTATCTATTACGGCTAACGCCAATGGCATAATACCATTAGTATGAAAACGAAATTATACTGCATTGACAATTATTAGTAACATTGTTTTCCTTCTCACGATAAATGGTCGCCTAACTACTCCAACAATAGTTATTCTTTCAGACAATTTTGATATTACTGGTAACCTTATTGTAATTATCTTAGAGAAGAAACACGAACCTCGATCCAACGCGTGCATATCATAATCTTATATAAATCTATGGTATTTATATATCATAAAGTATGTCTATCTAAAGCACTGAGAAGCCAAAATCAAAATAAATAATATTTAACAAAATGACTACTTTCACTATAAAACATAAATACATTATAATAATTGCGCTTATTCCTTTAGAGCACCTGATGTCATCAGATACTCAGTTTAGTTTTGTTTGTTGGTCTTGATACTATAGACCGTCTCCATATAGGAATTAACGATGTACATTATGATGCCATTAATTCTTTTAAGACGTTCTCGTGTTTTATAACGTATTCTTCAATGGTTAGATGGGACATATATGGTTATTTTATAAGGGTTCAGTTTACTGGACGATTTCACGTTTTTGCAAAGCGAAGAGAATTTTTTAAGGTTTTTGTTTGGTTTAAACAGTTGCCTTGGCTATACGGCAATAAATTATGTTTTTCTTGAGCATATGATTCTGATTTACAGCCCGAATTCCCGGAGAGATTCAGGCTCTCTTTTCGACATTAAGGTAATTGTTGCTTTTACTTTTTATCTCTACTTTATCCAAATACGGATCTAAGTATGAGGATAGGCGTAAAAGAGACATAGTATACATATACAACTCATCATATATGTATGTATGTATGTATGTATGTATGTATGTATGTATGTATGTATGTATGTATGTATCCAAAGTGCTCTCTTTAAATGATCAATTGCAACTTTTTTCTTAAAACTCTTCACTTTATATTAAGCTTTCGTCAACATACCCACGAAGACGATGGGGATTTATCCATTTCTTTATTTATGTCAAAAACAATATCAATCTCAATCCGTAAATTTCGCAGGTGTGGTTCAACACCATCGTTTTTACATCGGAAAAGTGTGAATGTATCAACACGTAATCTACTAGACAATCTGTAACGAAAATTCATGGACAAATTAAATTCACAGAGACTTAAATATTTTTCTGAGGTAGGTGTTACATCTGCCAATTGATCTTATCTCTTCAATCGATTAAGATAAAGGTAAATAAATCTGGAGTCAGCGTGAAATCAACAATAATGATGGAGATCGCTAGATGGCAGGTTATAATACACATCTAGGCCAGATTGAGGGGTACCACATCCGCAGTTCAATGCACACAAACAGATTTCTTTTTTAAATGTGTCAAAGCGAGGGTCTCAAGCACATATCTTGATTTATAAACATCAAAATATTGTAAAATATGGTAATTTTAAATACAAAAGGAATGGTTATTATACAGTATCATGTTACTATGTAATGTAACCCTCACAAGTTGTTGTCGTTAAGATGAAAATTCTTGATATATGTTTTATTGCCAATGAAACCGAATGTACTGAATGCACTTCAATACCCAAACCTTCTTCAAAATTTAAGAAAAGAGGACCATGTTCGATAAGATGCAGACTGTCTTGTACTCATTCATTTAAATTCATTGACTACGTATGTGTGATAAGTATAATACATCTAAACCAATATCAATTTAGTGTACAAGGTCACATTAATAACTATCCAAATTATGTATTGGAACTGTACCATAAATCTTTATCGGTGCCGTTTTTAGAAGTGGGCGAGGAGCTGGTCCTTTTCAGTCAAAAGGCAGGAGCAAAACTTCAAATTTGGCAGCAAAACTGGCTAGGTAATTTGATGAATACTTGACATACACATGTGCCCCTTCTTTTTTCGGTAGTCTTGGATCCGCCACTGTTTATGTCTTTTTATGTATGTCCTTGTCGATTTCTCTCATATTGCTGAGTTTTGGAATAGAGTCCAAAACATTTAGGGAAAACGCCTAAAAAAATGAATAGTTTACTTTGAGATGATCACACTCATAAAGACAAGATATATCTGTATCTCCTCCCTCACATGCAGTGTTCATCATTCTGCCAATAATAATAATAAATGCAAATCATACAAACTGTATATATTATTATCAGAATACGCATGGGAATGAAGGAAAACAATGATACTGTTACCATTTTTGTATCTTAAGCAGCACTTATGTGTCATATTTCAAAAGGATAGTGTATTTACATCGTAACATGTACAAGTGCCACATGTACAAGCACTGGATATTGAGTGCATATCAAACTGAATATTCCTGCAAAGTTTCTGATAGAAATAAGCATATGAAAAAGAAATCTAGGTATATAGATATGTGACAGGGAGAAGATATGTACATATTTATTTATATATTCTTATACAGTGAACAAATGAAATGGCAACAAATAAATTTACATACACATTTTAGAAAAAACATATGTACAAGTGTCTGTGTTGTTTTTGTCGATCATTTTATTATAAAATATGTCGGTGACGTGACTTATGACAGCGGAATGATTTGTTATTTAGAACTGCATGTATACATCACAACAATAAGCAAATAACAAAGACATATACATAAATTGTAATGTGGATCGTAAACTGAAGAGCAGATCAGAAACACAAATTCAATGTTAACGATATTAAACATATAGGTAACAGCAAACCAGAAAGAACCATTCGTCGGAATATTTACACATACATATATATCACAACCAAACAGAAAAGCATATGTGCATATGAAATGTCAATTACGTGGAACATATGCTATGCTAAATCTGTTGTGCATACACGTAATAGTAAACTTGTGAAATACATGGGCTGTTTCATTTAGCATATTCAAAATATTACACCACAAAAACTGTACGTTGGTATTCCGTTAAAGCATGTGTATAATAGATGACGAGATTAATATGTGATGCGAATCATCAGAATGATGTTACATACAATAAATTAGGGCCAAGTCTCTGTAGAATTCACATCACATCTATGGACCCCTGTAAATCAAAGATATCCCCTGAAGGAATAGACTTTTCCCTGTTGGCTATGCGCCCAACAGTGATCGACCAAAAATGTATATACGGCACACATTGTACTTTTAAAGAAGCATATTCTAAATAAACATGAGTCAAACAGGTTGCTTCTGAATAAACCCATGCAAGATGAACTCATTATAGTATGAACAATTCTTAAGTACCATCCAGACTATGTAATATTAATCAAAATAAGCTTACATGTCAACATGGCAAAAACATTTATGAAATCTATAAATAGCTGTGTGATAAAAAAGGATATCAAATAGACTTGATTGACTAGATTAATTTTTTGTTAAATCATCTGAGGAAATAAACAAGGTGTGAACGGCAACATCTTAGCAATCAATCTTGATTTTGATTTAAATGTTCCTTTCACTGCATTATCATTTCCTCTGTGATTGTACAAAAATATCATCAGATAAAACGTAATAACATACATAATGTAAATTGTCATAATAATTGATTTGAATACCACAAAAACCAATGAAATCAGGAAAATAAGGGAAAATATTTAAGGACATGCCTCATGAACGACAGTAATGATACAAAACTGATAGAATAGTTCGGATTTTTACAATTGAATAATTGTTTTTGATGTTCGAAACACATGTCAGATTCTCCTTTATAATGCTGTGGAGAATCTCGTTTGAAGACTATGGCATATGCCCTCACATAGTATCATGAGATGATAATGTATCGAAGCGGAAACAGAAATTGAAATGTTTATTTTTATTTTTTCTAAAGCTTTTCTGTTTTCAGCAAACATTTATCAGAATGCCAAACGCAAACGTTGGTTGATTTGAAATTGTAGATCGTATGTTTGTTAAATTTCGACTTCATTAAAATCCATTTGACATTAAGTACAGTTTTATATTTTCGCTCAACCTAATTGAAATTTTATTTTTCATTGTACTACGTATTCCAGTACGGGATTAATTGGGGTTTTTTTCTTGAAAATTATATAGAAATGTATTACTTTGCTTCCTTCTTTTTATATGAGTTTAAAACACCATATGAATTACATTTCCAGTACATTGCTAAAGGCTTAGATATTCCATCATATATCATAGTCAAAGTATTAATGTTTATTTCATTTGCAACCAATTCCCCTAATACATTCCTTACAAAAATCAATCTTGCTTTTACTAAAACAAAAACAAAACCGAAAGTAACTGATATGATTTGACAGTATAGTTTAGAATAAATCAATTTTAAACTCGACGATACAAAGACTAAACTATCTCATAAAACGACGTTAAATTATTGAAATTAATAGTAGTTGAAACAATTAAAATGAATAATAAGGGTATTGATTGATTGATTAATTGATTTTTGTTTAACGTCACACCACGAATATTTCACGTATATGGTGACGGCATCTGCCCGATGCGGGGGATGCAAATTTTGACCTTTACAACGGACCCACCCGAAGCAGTGATGGATCTTTAACGTGCCATGCATACCACGACACGGAGCCTCAGTTTTTACTGTCTCATCCGAAAGACAGGACACCGGCATGACCAGAGCGGGAATCGAACCCCGGCCTCCCGATTAGGAGTACAGCGCGATACCACTAGGCCATGCCGGCTTACAAGGATATTCAAAAGGTTTTACCGTTAACAATTGTAACTGCGGTTATACCGTTAATTATGGTGACTGCGGTTATAGCGTTAATTATTGTGACTGCGGTTATAGCGTTAATTATTGTCACTGCGGTTATACCGTTAATTATTGTGACTGCGGTTAGGCCGTTAATTATTGTGACTGCGGTTATAGCGTTAATTATTGTGACTGCAGTTATACCGCTAAATATTGTAACTGCGGTTAGGCCGTTAATTATTGTGACTGCGGTTATACCGTTAATTATTGTGACTGCAGTTATACCGCTAAATATTGTGACTGCGGTTATAGCGTTAATTATTGTGACTGTGGTTATACCGTTAATTATTGTGACTGCAGTTATACCGCTAAATATTGTGACTGCGGTTAGGCCGTTAATTATTGTGACTGCGGTTATACCGTTAATTATTGTGACTGCAGTTATACCGCTAAATATTGTGACTGCGGTTATAGCGTTAATTATTGTGACTGTGGTTATACCGTTAATTAATGTGACTGTGGTTATACCGTTAATAATTGTGACTGCGGTTATACCGTCAATTATTGTGACTGCGGTTATAGTGTTAATTATTGTCACTGCGGTTATACCGTTGATAATTGTGACTGCGCTTATAGCGTTAATTATTGTGACTGCGGTTATAGCGTTAATTATTGTGACTACGGTTATACCGTCAATTATTGTAGCTGCGGTTATACCGTTAATTATTGTGACTGCGGTTGTACCATTAATTATTGTGACTGCGGTTATACCGTTAATTATTGTGACTGCGGTTTTACCGTTAACAATTGTAACTGCGGTTATACCGTCAATACTTGTGACTGCGGTTATACCGTTAATTATTGTGACTGCGGTTATAGCGTTAATTATTGTGACTGCGGTTATACCGTTACTTATTGTGACTGTGGTTATACCGTTAATTATTGTCACTGCGGTTATAGCGTTAATTACTGTGACTGCGGTTACAGCGTTAATTATTAATATGTTCACGAGTTTTACCAACTTTAACATATTTATATCATCACGGCAGATATGGCCTGTCAGCAGGTTTGCTCCTAATCATATTCCTAGTTCTTCCAGGGGTATATAATTGTCCCTGTTTGTGTTTTGTATTGAACTGTACCCCTTTCACGTCTAAATAGGACTCCTTCACAAATCAGTTATAACAGTTCTCAAATTGAATCATGTCGAGTTGTTGCTGCTTGTTCTCCGTCCAAGTGTACTATAATGTATAGATTTTTAAGTCTATTTCCATTTGATTGTTCTTCTGATGTGGTCAGAAAGTGGGCCCATAAACCGACTTACCATAACAATAGAGTGAATGTAGGCAATCCAATTGACTTTATAATCAAATGTAGTATTTTTCGATATCTTTTAATGTCCTTAGTCTTGTTTGCTATGTATGGTTGTGGTATATTTTATCATACAGGTCTGTAATCCTTTCTTAGATCATCAATATGATCAAACTTCATACTAAAATATAACGAATGAGTAGAAGCAGCGACACTTCATGGGTAAACCACAGAGTAAATGGAGAGGAGACAGAAGTGTAACTGTTATATTGTAGACGGCGAATGAACAACGATATTGTTCAGCAAAAGACAACAAAATCCTGAAATTACATGAATAGTGCACTTACTTGATGGACAGCTATTAGACTATATAGATATACATGTACAGTAAATTACATGACATTTATTACACTTATTAATTAGAGAAAACTAAATATAAGGAGCATTTAAAGTTTTTCATCGGAATATCGAGGCTTTCGTTCTGCATAGATTTTCAATAAATTTCCATTATTCTTGTGGTTTGTATAAATGTATGTTACTATGTCTGTTCTCAATTGATTTCCCCTGATCGTGTTATCGGCAAATGTTTGATAATAACATATTACAGAAGATGTCGCCACATATGTTTAACATTATAATTATACCAGTTTATGATTTTGCACTGGATCGGTTCTCTATTCATACACAATCTTGACTCTTAAGAGGTTTAATTACTTTTCAACAGTCCTACTCACAGAGTATTTAAATCATGTAAAAGTCATCGAGGAAAACAAACAATTTCATTCCTACAACAAGATTTAGATTGATTTCTGCCTTTTAAACTCTACTGATGTTATTAAGAAACAATAAAACGTACGAGAAGAAATTAGCAGTAGGAAAACTTACATGTTCGCCTTATTGCAGTTTTATTACTTAAGCAATAAAATTAATTGAATTCGACATCTCCATTAGTGGTACAACTAAACGGTAATCATTCGAAAACATGACAAGGAGGAAAAACATTCCTTACTTTAGAATGTCGTTTATATTCTGTCAATTCTGACTACTGTGTTACAAGACATGAAAACATATTTGGACAGGAACTTGAGCGATAAAATTCTAGTGTTATTCTAAAACCAACTTCCTATGAATGTTTGCATGTTTTTTGCATCTTTGCTATTTATATCTAATTATTTATTAACTACTTCAGTCATATTTTATGTATTTATATCTGGAGGAGGGGATTTAATTAATATATATATATATATATATATATATATATATATATATATATATATATATATATATATATATATATATATATATATGTGTGTGTGTGTGTGTGTGTGTGTGTGTGTGTGTGTGTGTGTGTGTGTGTGTGTGTGTGTGTTAACATGGACATCAGCTTCAACAATTAACCACAGTAGTAATAAATTTTTGTAAGGCCAAGGTTAGAGGAGTTTTATGCCAAAATCACCGTTAAGATATGATCATATATATTCATAATTATAAATTAACCACCACGTGACAATGTTCGAGATAGAATTACAAATCTAAGTGAAACTGTGAAAATAATATAACAAAACAATTGCCAGAATTTAACTGATTAGAGACAGATTCTGTGACGACATCCCCTTAGCACGTTAATGTAGATGGTGCTATGGTAAGCAAGGCAATTGAAACAATAAAAGAAACACACTGCCCAGATCGCAGTGCACATTTTATGATTTATTCTCTTAGCGTGATCGAACCATATCGTTCTAAGGGTTCACAGGAAGAGTTACCAAGTACATGGGGCAATGTTACATTGCGTTACACACAGAGAGGATATAATGAAAACGTGGTTATTGTAAATTTATCGTAGCATTTGAAGTGAACCTCTCATGAAATATTTCACAATAGAGACATGCCAAATGTTGGAATACTCTTTCTATCTGTGATTATATTTTGACTCCATGGGTGGTACTGTTTGTATGAGATGCATACATCAGGACGAAGATATATATACAGAATACAAATATGAGAGGTGATAGAGCAACATGCTTCATCATTGTGTCATGTGTCAAAACAATATAGTTATATGTACATGCATGCGTCATGTCCCATTCAAAATCTTTTAACGGATATTTTAAACTTTAATATTTATACCTTCCGACACGATAAATCGAATTATTGATTATGCACTTCTCTGAAGCATTGAAAACGACATGATTTTGTACACCTTTATCGATACAAACATTCCAGCAAATCTTTAATAAACAAACGTATGTAACAAACTTTCTTGTATTAACATTTTATAGACATTTAATAATAGCGATTGTTTGTTTATTTGTTTTCTATTTGTTTTCTTGTTGCTATTTTTGTTTTAATATTTATCATTGCTGTTCTTGTAGTCCTCTATTTCATGAAACAATCAAATATGTACCTGGTAGTGACATTCAGCACAATAGATATGGTTTCTTCATATCATATGACAATATCAAAAGTTAGAGACAAAAGCAGCGCGACTAAAACTCGACAAGATCTTTATGCGCTTTGTGGACAAAGATTTGTCTAAAGAGTATTTAATGATATGATTGATATTGTGGGATTTGGTGGAATCGGAACTAAATCAAATCTACTGCTGTATCTGTCACACTATCTCAGACTCCGTCTGCTTTATTCTGTCACTAATCGGACAGAGGAAATCCGGAACGATCTCACATCATTCCGATTCTAAAGAGATAGAAAATACTATCTGTGTTCTGCGTTTATTTCTCCTCACCACGTTAATATTCTAAGTATTCGACAACAGGTTCAGGATAGCCACTAAACAAATCAATTATTCCATGCTCACAACTATAAGTCCTTCGTTTGGATGACGTCATGGCTATCGAGTGTTTTGTTATTTTAATTTCCAAACGAAATCGGTCAATTGATGCATGGATTTTCAAGTGTTTAATTATATTCAGAGAAACACTGAAATGTCAAATACTCATGAATAATTCAACAGAAAATCAAATTAATTAAGACTCTGTTTCATATTTTTTAAATTGCACTTTATAAAAAAAATGAAAACAATTACTATGACTTTTTATCATTTCAAATAAGTAAAGTAGTATTAGTAGTAGTAGTAGAAGTAGTAGTAGTAGTAGTAGTAGTAGTAGTAGTAGTAGTAGTAGTAGTAGTAGTAGTAGTAGCAGCAGCAGCAGCAGCAGCAGCAGTAGTAGTAGTAGCAGCAGCAGCAGCAGCAGCAGTAGTAGTAGTAGTAGTAGTAGTAGTAGTAATAGTATTAGTTGTTGTTGCTGTTGTTGTTGTACCAATAGTAGTAGTAATTGTTGTTGATGTTATTGTTGTTGTTGTCGTCGTCATCGTCGAAGATGTCGGAAGAGAAATACCATGAAAATATTTGATAATGGACAACACTATACCATTTTATTGACAACACCTATACACTATACTACAAACGTTATTACAGACAGCACAGCCTTATATAAATACTTTTCAATCTCAAGACAGATATAGCTATACCATTGTTTTGCTTCATGACGACAGACATTTCACATTACTATACCAATGTTACTCAATTTTATGGCAGACATCATTATTCCAATTTACTTGTGCACCAAATAGCACCAAACCGCAATTCACTAAGCCATTATTGGCAATATATCTTTGACAGACATTTATGCTCTTTGATACACTTGTGAATTCGATTCTAAAATACTGAACAACGCTCAAATAAACAAAAACAAACATTTATTTCCATTTTGATATTGTTTGGCGATATTTGGCCATGACTACACTTAAATGGAGCCAAGACCCAAATTGGTGTCTTATGGGCATCCAAATTAAATAAAGTTGAAAAAAAGAAATTTGTAGTTATGATGACACAATTGACCCGAGATCATAGATACAAATTGCCATAACAAAGTGAGCATGTTGGAATGTTAGCTGATGATTGAGATACTTTATAAATTCAATTCACTTCAGACAATAAGCGTTACTGGTAAGAGCATCAATCGCCATATTCATTAAAATAGCAGAGCGCGGAGATCAGCCACTCTAAGTAAGTCCATCAGTCACCATGCTGCCGTGACGAATATTATACATACATAAAGGGGGGGGGGGGGGGGGGCTGGCAAATATGGTCGAGTCAGATTATTTATTTTCAGATATTTGAAGGATAGAATATTTATTTCCTCAATATCCTTGAACAGATTATTTATTTTCTTGACTTTTTGTGGCCAATAAATACTTGTTAGAATTGCATTGTAATATATGTCTTTAACAAAACACATGCTGATATAAAGTAAACTCAACATATAATATGCAAACACTACTTTAATTGCATAGGTCTTTATACTACTACTTTCTATAGTGAAGTGTATAGTCTATTTCAGACTCTGGTATCCAGGGGAAGAATTTCCACGTATCACTCTAGAAGGATGTGTAAGGAAATGTTGCTGTTTTGTTTCCAGTCCTAATGATAATATTTTATTTGTTTTTTACTTACCATGAACTATGGTATTTAAATGCAAAAAAAGCATTTCATGAATATTTTTGTTACACTTGATATATTGATTTTTCACATTGTAAACTTTGTCTTCACTACTTCTAGAATAAATTTGAAAAAGCTTGGTAGATATTAAGCAAAGATGTTCCTCATGTACAATTTTACATGTTTTAAAAGTTTTAAAGACACTAGAGACTTATAGCCATCTACAATCATTGTTCATTATCATTGTGCAATGTTTTCATGTTTTCGATGATGTCTAAGGTGAACAACATCGGCCCATTTGGGACTCTTTTTACTTTTGTTATCATGTATGTTAATTGAAGATACACATTTTTGTTGATTTTACTTTTGTTCTCATTTTAAAGTTATGTTTGTGTTTTTTACTTTTGAATGAGTGTGTTAAAATCATTTGACGAATGTCCTGTTGCACTGATTTGAATGAAACTTAAAAGGAATCAAATCCTGTCAACAAATATGGCCACCATAGATTTTGAAATGCACATGATTTAATTTAAACATCAATTTCGCATATGTGCTCAGGAGAGAGATGAGACAAATTCAATTAAGACCCTTTGTGGCCACCCGCCTTAACGTAAAATATCGGTGTATGAGGGGAAAACAACACAAGGGAAAGTTGGAGAAAAGGATTCGAAATTGGCGGAAAGGGGACGCGAATGATACTATTCCAAACAAGAATGAAGAGAAAATCTCTCAGAAAGCAGATTGTAAAGCCCTTGTCTCCTGTCTACCCCTCAAAATGGACATGCAAATATACTTTTTAAAGCAACAATTCTATTAAGTTTTGTTGAACATATTGAATAGCACAATTTGTACAGTGCTAAAATTCCGCTTAAATATGAGTTATACACTTAAACTACTACACATTATAGTAGAGAAAGCAATCTGGCCAGCGAAGCGAGCCAGATAAAATCTTTTTTATTTTCTATAGAACATTTAGCTTTATATTTTCATGATCTGGTATAATATATGCTAGTAGCCAGAATATTTATTTTTATTTCAGTCAAAGCCAGAATTTTTATTTCCAGCATTTTCAGGGTCAGATCATTTATTTCCAAAAAAGTACCAGCCCTCCCCCCCTTTCAGAATCAAATGGTCGTCCCCCAAGTATTTATGACATTACAGGATCTTCTGAAAGTAGAAATCAAACCTCCAAGCAGAATCATAGTTCTTAAAATAGGGTTATTATTGTTGTGTTGCTGCTGTTGGTCTGGTGCTTGCTGTTGTTGCTCTGGTTGTTGTTAATGTTGTTTTTTTTTTTGTATTTCCCAATTGTCTCAGTCCGATTCGATTCCAACTGTAACACAGATAAAATACCTCAGTGAGTTTATATAGATACTACCTTGATACTGGTATATAACATTTATATAGATACTACCTTGATACTGGTATATAATATTTATATAGATACTACCTTGATACTGGTATATAATATTTATATAGATACTACCTTGATACTGGTATATAGTATTTATATAGATACTACCTTGATACTGGTATATAATATCTAAATATTTTCGAGTGCAAAGTAACTGGCTTCACATGTTATGTTGATAAATACTTGCTATATTTTGTTGGTGTTTCTAAATACAAACTGGAAGATACACATAAAACTATATTTACATGATTATTCAAAATACTATAAAATGAAAACATTAACAAAGAAGTAATGAAATATCCTATTTTCATATACATTAGTTTGTTATGTATACCAATTTCTATGTTAATATAAATAAAGAAATGAATAACATCATTTGATCATTATATAGCAATAAACACGAAACACATCGTCGTCGTCATCATCATCATTATCATCATCATCATCATCATCATCACTGTATTTTGTATCTTTTGGATTACGATTTTCCTTTTTTATTTCTAAACTCATGGCGTAACTTAAGTAAACAAATGATTGTACAAACTTTTACGCGAATCTTACAAGTAAACTAAATGCTCACTTGTGAAATACATACATCAACAAATCCAGCTGCTATTTAATTTTATAATTTCATGTTTATGCTTTCAGGATAATTGATAAATACTTCTTATATATGTGGAATCAATTAGAATAATGAAAGTGAGAAACAGTGAAATACATTATACTTGATCAGGTAACGTTTATACTTGATTAATGATAATAATCTCTAGGAATAGGTAATGACCTGAAATGTGTGTAGTGAATCTACTGCAGAAAAAATCATCCAGCAGAATTCAGACCGGTAACATTCTATCCAAAAGATAGGATATGCGTCAGTACACGAAGCAGATAAGAAAAAGATTTATCAGATGTATAAAGTTACACTTTGAATAAGATATTGTAATTAAAATATGGATATGGATAATATTATTTCAATACCTAAATTCCAATTGCCACAAAACAAAGACAAAATTTGGTCCATGCGAGTACTGAATAAATCATGTCATGTTCACTTGCCGTCATTTTGTTGAAAGCAATCCCAATGACCTTTAGCATATGCCTTCGGGCAAACACTGTGATTCATCATAAGCCTACGGAAAAACACTGTGATGTAAAGTCCCGATGAAGTACAAGAGACTTTGTAATGTATTGATATCTGAAATACTAGTATATCTCAAAAGTTTACTTTGTATATATATCTTAACCGTTAACAGTGTACGTATATCTCAAAAGTATACCATGTGCGTACATCAGAACTGTTTACAATGTACGTATATCTCAAACGTTTACCTTTGAGTATATGTAAATATCTCAAATGTTTACATTGTCCGTATATCTTAATTCTTCGTGTGTGCATTATACATGTCCTTTGTGTGTACATTGTGAATATGTCTTTCATATGTACAATTTACATATGTTGAATGAACACTAAAATGTCCATTGCGTGTACATTGTACACGTCATGCATGCGTATACTGTACACATTCCCGGTGTGGTACGTGAGATGGTGGGGCTGTCACCAACCTGGCTTCGTGGGTTTTCTCCGGGTACTCCGGTTTCCTCCCACACAAACGACACCCTTACGCCAAGATCCGTGCCAACGAGCAAGATTTATATAAGTTGTTAACTTGTTTCTTAATCGTTGTAAAATAAATAAAGTTTAAATTTTTTATATCCCTTGTACATATACAAATGTTCGTTTAGGGAGCAACCATGGGGGAAGGAAGATTTTCTCCGGCCTGAATGATTTTTTTTGCGCAATTTCAGAGCCGGATTACTTTTTTTTATTCATTTATTTTTCCCCCCAAATTTGAGCCGGACTTTTTTTTTGCAAAGTCTTCCTGCCCACCCCATAAAAATCAAATGGTTGCTCCCTTAAGTCCTTCGTGTGTCTATTGCACTTAAGTCCTTCGTGTGTGCATTTTGTATATGTCCTTCGTGTATATGCGAGAGGTACATGTATACTTTGTATTGAAATATATCTTACTATTTTAATGAAATAAAGAAATTAGTTTACAAAACAATACAGGGTATTAGTATACATTCCGAACATGTCCTTCCAACATCTTTAGCAGTGCTAATATATCATTATATGTAGAAATGAAAATTCTGTTATTTACCAATCTACATATATAGGTAACAGGAAATACGTTTATATACCGAAATACCAGATATATTCATATTGTTATATACTAATTAAGAGCTTCTAGAAATTATGTTCTTTATACACCAGTATATAGGGTATCTGAAATGCTATAATATCTCGAGATATGGAGTACTTTAATTACTACAATATTGATATATTGGGTAATTGAAATACTACTATATATCGAGATATGGAGTACTTAAAATACGGTTATATTCCGATATATACTGTACTTGAAATACTGTTATATACCTATATATAGTGTTATTTTCATAATTTTATATACCAATATATAGAGTACTTGAATTCTGTTATAAACTAAAATATGGAGTACTTGAAATACTACAATATACCGATATATGGAGTAGTATATAGTACAAGACGACATGGCGACACCTAACACCAGATACACGAAATACTAAAATATACCGATATATGGAGTAGTACATAGTACAAGACGACATGGCGACACCTAACACCAGATACACGAAATACTACCATATACCAATATATGGAGTAGTACATAGTACAAGACGACATGGCGACACCTAACACCAGATACACGAAATACTACAATATACCGATATATGGAGTAGTACATAGTACAAGACGACATGGCGACACCTAACACCAGATACATGAAATACTACAATATACCGATGTATGGAGTAGTACATAGTACAAGACGACATAGCGACACCGAACATCAGATACACAAAATACTACAATAGACCGATATATGGAGTAGTACATAGTACAAGACGACATAGCGACACCTAACACCAGATACACCAAATGCTACAATATACCGATATATGGAGTAGTATATAATACAAGACGACATGGCGACACCTAACACCAGATACACGAAATACTACAATATACCGATATATGGAGTAGTACATAGTACAAGACGACATCGCGACACCTAACACCAGATACATGAAATACTACAATATACCGATGTATGGAGTAGTATATAGTACAAGACGACATGGCGACACCTAACACCAGATACATGAAATACTACAATATACCGATGTATGGAGTAGTACATAGTACAAAACGACATGGCGACACCTAACACCAGATACACGAAATACTACAATATATCGATATATGGAGTAGTACATAGTACAAGACGACATGGCGACACCTAACACCAGATACACGAAATACTACAATATACCGATATATGGAGTAGTATATAGTACAAGACGACATGGCGACACCTAACACCAGATACACGAAATACTACAATATACCGATATATGGAGTAGTACATAGTACAACACGACATGGCGACACCTAACATCAGATACACGAAATACTACAATATACCGATATATGGAGTAGTACATAGAACAACACGACATGGCGACACCTAACATCAGATACACGAAATACTACAATATACCGATATATGGAGTAGTACATAGTACAAGACGACATGGCGACACCTAACACCAGATACACGAAATACTACAATATACCGATATATGGAGTAGTACATAGTACAAGACGACATGACGACACCTAACACCAGATACACGAAATACTACAATATACCGATATATGGAGTAGTAGATAGTACAAGACGACATGGCGACACCTAACACCAGATACACGAAATACTACAATATACCGATATATGGAGTAGTACATAGTACAAGACGACATGGCGACACCTAACACCAGATACACGAAATATTACAATATACCGATATATGGAGTAGTAAATAGAACAAGACGACATGGCGACACCTAACACCAGATACACGAAATACTACAATATACCGATATATGGAGTAGTATATAGTACAAGACGACATGGCGACACCTAACACCAGATACACGAAATACTACAATATACCGATAAATGGAGTAGTACAAAGTACAAGACGACATGGCGACACCTAACACCAGATACACGAAATACTACAATATACCGATATATGGAGAAGTATATAGTACAAGACGACATGACGACACCTAACACCAGATACAAGAAATGCTACAATATACCGATATATGGAGTAGTACATAGCACAAGACGACATGGCGACACCGAACATCAGATACACGAAATACTACAATATACCGATATATGGAGTAGTATATAGTACAAGACGACATGGCGACACCGAACACCAGATACACGAAATACTACAATATACCGATATATGGAGTAGTACATAGTACAAGACGACATGGCGACACCTAACATCAGATACACGAAATACTACAATATATCGATATATGGAGTAGTACATAGTACAAGACGACATGGCGACACCGAACATCAGATACACGAAATACTACAATATACCGATATATGGAGTAGTATATAGTACAAGACGACATGGCGACACCTAACACCAGATACACGAAATACTACAATATACCGATATATGGAGTAGTACATAGTACAACACGACATGGCGACACCTAACATCAGATACACGAAATACTACAATATACCGATATATGGAGTAGTAAATAGAACAACACGACATGGCGACACCTAACACCAGATACACGAAATACTACAATATACCGATATATGGAGTAGTAAATAGTACAAGACGACATGGCGACACCTAACACCAGATACACGAAATACTACAATATACCGATATATGGAGTAGTACATAGTACAAGACGACATGGCGACACCTAACACCAGATACACGAAATACTACAATATATCGATATATGGAGTAGTACATAGTACAAGACGACATGGCGACACCGAACACCAGATACACGAAATACTACAATATACCGATATATGGAGTAGTACATAGTACAAGACGACATGGCGACACCGAACATCAGATACACGAAATACTACAATATACCGATATATGGAGTAGTAAATAGAACAAGACGACATGGCGACACCTAACACCAGATACACGAAATACTACAATATACCGATATATAGAGTAGTATATAGTACAAGAGAACATGGCGACACCTAACACCAGATACACGAAATACTACAATATACCGATAAATGGAGTAGTACAAAGTACAAGACGACATGGCGACACCTAACACCAGATACACGAAATACTACAATATACCGATATATGGAGAAGTATATATTACAAAACGACATGACGACAACTAACACCAGATACAAGAAATGCTACAATATACCGATATATGGAGTAGTACATAGCACAAGACGACATGGCGACACCGAACATCAGATACACGAAATACTACAATATACCGATATATGGAGTAGTATATAGTACAAAACGACATGGCGACACCTAACACCAGATACACGAAGTACTACAATATACCGATATATGGAGTACTACATAGTACAAGACCGATATATGGAGTAGTATATAGTACAAGACGACATGGCGACACTTAACACCAGATACACGAAATACTACAATATACCCATATATATATGGAGTATATATAGTACAAGACGACATGGCGACAGCTAACACCAGATAATGAAGACGACACACCGACACATTGTATAAGATAATGACTCTAAGTAGTAGAGTAAGACAAGTCGGCACCTAGAACCAAGGTAATGATCCTACACAGTACAAGACGATATGTTGACACCTAGTACAAGATGATGACTCTAGATAGTACAAGAAGACAAGTCGGCACCTAGAACCAAGGTAATGATCCTACACAGTACAAGACGATATGTTGACACCTAGTACAAGATGATGATTCTACATGGTACAAGACGACACATCGACACCTAGTACAAGACGATGATTGTACATAGTACAAGACGATATGTTGACACCTAGTACAAGATGATGATTCTACATGGTACAAGACAATATGTCGACACCTAGTACAAGATGATGATTCTACATGGTACAAGACGACACATCGACACTTAGTACAAGACGATGATTGTACATAGTACAAGACGACACGTCGACACCTAGTACAAGATGATGATTGTACATAGTACAAGACGACACGTCGACACCTAGTACAAGATGATGATTGTACATAGTACAAGACGACATGTCGGCACCTAGTACAAGATGATGATTGTACATAGTACAAGACGACACGTCGACACCTAGTACAAGATGATGATTGTACATAGTACAAGACGACACGTCGACACCTAGTACAAGATGATGATTGTACATAGTACAAGACGATATGTCGACACCTAGTACAAGATGGTAATTCTACATAGTACAAGACGACATGTCGGCACCTAGTACAAGAGGATGATTCTACAAAGTACAAGACGGTATGTCGACACCTAGTACAAGATGACGATTCTACATAGTACAAGACGATATGTCGACACCTAGTACAAGATGATGATTGTACATAGTACAAGTCGATGTGTTGGCACCTAGTACAAGATGATGATTGTACATAGTACAAGACGACATGTCGACACCTAGTACAAGATGATGATTGTACATAGTATAAGTTAATGTGTTGGCACCTAGTACAAGATGATGATTGTACATAGTACGAGACGACATGTCGACACCTAGTACAAGACGACATGTCGACACCTAGTACAAGATGATGATTCTACATAGTATAAGTCGATGTGTTGGCACCTAGTACAAGATGAGGATTGTATATAGTACAAGACGACATGTCGACACCTAGTACAAGGTGATTGTACATCGTACTAGACAATGTGTCGGCATCTTTAAGATAATGATCCTACACAGTGTAAGATATGTCGACACCTGGAACAAGATTATGTCTCGTCGCCTAGAAGATAAATGTGCCTCAGCATCTTGTACAACTTATAGTTCGGTATTTAGTGCAATTGATGGTAAACATGCACAAAGGAATATTTCGAAAGAGACTGTAAAATTCGTCACATTATGGAAGATATGATCATCTTGTTTACTTCAATGGAAAACTTTCAATTGCCGGAACTTCAGGTGTAATTATGGGTGGTGTAGGTTGTTTTGAAGTGATAAGACACTAAGATCTGAAGCACCCGTTCTATCTGATACACAGTATCACAAAACCATAATAACGTATTGTGTTCGCTAATCGAAATGCTGTCATACGTGAAGAAAATTTAATATAAATGTTAAATCTAAATGATTTTGATTAGTATCGCTGTCAGGTAAATGTTTACTTCTTAAAAGAGAACATTTTATACGAGTCTTGATCCATTATACCTGCTCAATAGTGTGAGAAGTGGAAATATATTCAAAATATTTCATTTATATAAATAACCTTTTAATATGTAATTGAATGTTTGTTAGGCATTTTTCCTGATGGTTTTGCTGTCTATTCACACGAGTTTGTGTTGATCATGAAAATTAATATTGACTGTGCTAGTGTTGAACACAACCATTTAACGCACTGGCTTTTGACCATATCACCCTGGAAGCCATGATGCGAATGGCTATTTCAGCATTCAAACTCCCTCTGTTACATTTATCACTATTGAAACTTACCGTAGTTCTTTGTGGGATTCACTTGATCAAAAAGAAATAATAATGGTGACTGCTAAATAATGGAAAACGATTGTATATAAATAGCATTGCATATATACACATAATGTAGACGACACCAATAATCAGTTTATATATTTATATTAATAATGACGTCTCCTCTAGTTTTACACTTTGTATATGAGTGCGGTGCTTATAGCTTTGATATCCTAAATTGACCTTGGAGTTATAGTTGGTAAGAGATACCTACTCGCTCTGAGAGTTTGAACTCATCGTCGATTTCAGGTGCATGTATCCACTAACCATATTTTATAATGACTTTCACTAAGCAGGGATATCGTATAGTTTATTTTGATTCCAACCTTGTTATTTTTGCAAAATATGACGCATTTCCGAAATGTATTAAATATAATTACTGTGGATGTAATGAATATCATTTCACTGGAATTCTTTACCTCGATACTTTATTATCATCTACGCATGGGGTAAACATGAATTTACAAAGTAGGAGGCAACAGAAATCTTTAAAAATTCTGAATTTTGAAATAGTTAAAATATGTTAAATGTACTTATATATTTCTTTTAAATTTTAATAAAATTTGGTTCTGCACTTGTTTCAGCGTTAATCGCAAAGTGCAATAAAGACTGTCGGTATTTATAATCGGTATATATGCAACTAATGAGGTGAAAAATATACTTCCTACGAACTCGTAAACGCCATTACGCCTAGTTTATTCAATTATTTTTTCTACAACTTAAAATTACAATATTAATAAGTATTATATTATCTATGTATTTCTGCATTCATATAATTAGCACTCATCTGCATACCTCTACATATTATGTCTTTTCTTTGATGTATGAAAGAAATAATTTCGATTATATTCGTATATGATGTTAACGCTAAATAACTTTACTAAATATTAACTATCCTGTTTATTTCTCCAGGCATTTATTGTAGTGAGTTAATATGATGACTGCAACATAAACAAAGTGTGTTTGCGACACTAATGCCCCCGACGGCAACAAAGTTTTAAAAAAAATGCGTGAAGGTCACTGTCAAGGTCAAAAGGTAAACGACCTTGGTGTCATTTGAAAGGACTTCGTTAGTTGAATAAGCATATGAAATATGGAGTCTCTATCTTTCAC
This sequence comes from Pteria penguin, assembly GCA_035048485.1. Taxonomy (NCBI): domain Eukaryota; kingdom Metazoa; phylum Mollusca; class Bivalvia; order Pterioida; family Pteriidae; genus Pteria; species Pteria penguin. The sequence continues at coordinate 21,820,544 of CM068585.1, forward strand.
GGTTCAAAAGTTATGACAAAGGTTGAAGTTGACAACAGAAAAACAAACGAACAAACAGTTTTGCGTGAAGGTCATTGTCAAGGTTAAAAGGTCATCGGCCTGGTTGTCATTTAAAATGGCTTCATTGGTTGAGTGCGCATGCGACATATGAAGTCTTTATCAAAAGTAATTGCCAAGGTTAAAGTTGACAACAGATAAACAAGAAAGCAAAAAAAAAAAAAAAGCAGACAGACAGACAGGACAAAAACAATATGCCCAATCTATCGATCCGGAGGAATAAAAAGTAAAAGTCAAACGAGATACAAATAACTTGGGTTTTCGATGTCAAATGTGACAATGACCTTTAATCGTATTTTACATTATTGTCATACTTATAAATCCTCTACCATCAAAAGCGGAAGAGACTAAAGTTTTCCATTCTGTCTGTCATTGGAGTAAGCCGGAGCTCATTATTACAGAGAAATGGAACTTGTTCTGGAGCTCATGTCTGATGAGTAACAGACATTACATGACTTTGGTCTTACTTGTCTACTTTAACCCGTATCACTGATGTGGTCCGGTGGAGGACATGTGCTTCAGCAATACTCGCTTAAATTTGCTTAAATTATCATTTATTGATTAAAAGTAGATATATGTGTTGAGTGTGGGGATTTTCTTGGTATTCATGGTGGTTGCTGGTATCCAAGCAGTAGATGTTTACTCCTCCTCTTGGTCAGCTGGTCTAACGTCTGACTGATAGAGATCTGTGAATGTCTATGAACGATTTTTAAGCATCGTAGTGGCATATGATATGTTAAGCACCTTAGTGACATGTGATGTGTTAAGTACAATAGTCACATGTGATGTGTTAAGTAACTCAGTGACATATGATGTGTTAAATACTATACTAACATGTGATGTTTTACGTATCACAGTGAAACGTGACGTAATAAGTACCATAGTAATTTGTGATGTGTTAAGTGCCAACATAGTGACATGCGACGTGTTCAGTGCCATAGTCATACATGACGTGTTAAGTACCGTGGTGGCAATATAATGACTATGATGACATTTGATGTTTTGATTACCACCTAGTCAGCTGTGATGCGTTAAGTACCATGGGGACAAGGGATGTGTTAAGTACCATGATGACACGTGATGTGTTAAGTACAATGATGACCTGTGGTGTGTTAAGTATCATAGTGACATGCGATGTGTTAAGTACCATAGTGACATGTTGTGTGTTAAGTACCATAGTGACATGTGGTGTGTTAAGTACCATAGTGACATGTGGTGTGTTAAGTACCATAGTGACATGTGGTGTGTTAAGTACCATAGTGGCATGTGATGTGTTAAGTACCATGGTTATATGTGATGTGTGAAGTATCATAGTGACCTGTGACGTGTTGAATACCATAGTGACTTGTAATGTGTTAAGTACCATGGTGACCTTTGATGTGTTAAGTACCATGGTGACCCGTGATGTGTTAAGTACCATAGTGAGATGTGGTGTGTTAAGTACCGTGGTGTGATGGGTTAAGTACCATAGTGACATGTGATGTGTTAAGCACAATAGTGACATGTGATATGTTAAGTACCGTGGTGTGATGGGTTAAGTACCATAGTGACATGTGATGGGTTAAGCACAATAGTGACATGTGGTGTGTTAAGTACCGTGGTGTGATGGGTTAAGTACCATAGTGACATGTGATGTGTTAAGCACCACAGTGACATGTGGTGTGTTAAGTACCATAGTGACCTGTAATGTGATAAGTACCATGGTGTCCTGTGACCTGTCATTATTTAGTAACATTGTGACCTGTGATATGTTAAGTACCGTGGTGTGATGGGTTAAGTACCATAGTGACTTGTGGTGTGTTAAGCACAATAGTGACATGTGGTGTGTTAAGTACCGTGGCGTGATGGGTTAAGTACCATAGTGACATGTGATATGTTAAGTACCGTGGTGTGATGGGTTAAGTACCATAGTGACATGTGATGTGTTAAGCACAATAGTGACATGTGGTGTGTTAAGTACCGTGGTGTAATGGGTTAAGTACCATAGTGACATGTGATGTGTTAAGCACCACAGTGACATGTGGTGTGTTAAGTACCCTGGTGACCTGTGATCTGTTAAGTACCGTGGTGTGATGGGTTAAGTACCATAGTGACATGTGATGTGTTAAGCACCACAGTGACATGTGGTGTGTTAAGTACCGTGGTGTGATGGGTTAAGTATCATAGTGACATGTGATGTGTTAAGCACAATAGTGACATGTGGTGTGTTAAGTACCGTGGTGTGATGGGTTATGTACCATAGTGACATATGATGTGTTAAGCACAATAGTGACATGTGATATGTTAAGTACCGTGGTGTGATGGGTTAAGCACCACAGTGACATGTGGTGTGTTAAGTATCGTGGTGTGATGGGTTAAGTACCATAGTGACATGTGATGTGTTAAGCACAATAGTGACATGTGGTGTGTTAAGTACCGTGGCGTGATGGGTTAAGTACCATAGTGACATGTGATGTGTTAAGCACAATAGTGACATGTGGTGTGTTAAGTACCGTGGTGTGATGGGTTAAGTATCATAGTGACCTGTGACGTGTTGAATACCATAGTGACTTGTAATGTGTTAAGTACCATGGTGACCTTTGATGTGTTAAGTACCATGGTGACCTATGATGTGTTAAGTACCATAGTGACATGTGGTGTGTAAAGTACCATAGTGACATGGTTGGTTGAATGGTGTTTTACGTCGCTTTCAACAATATTTCAGTTATATCGCGACATGGAAGCAGAAGGTTACCAACCTCTTAAACATGGTGGCGCAAACCGGGAATCGAACCCGGATCGTCGGCGCCGCAAGCCAAGCGCTTAACCACTACACCACGCCTGCCCCTCCATAGTGACATGTGGTGTGTAAAGTACCATAGTGACCTGTAATGTGTTAAGTACCATAGTGACCTGTAATGTGATAAGTACCATAGTGTCCTGTGACCTGTCATTATTTAGTAACATTGTGACCTTTGATATGTTAAGTACCGTGGTGTGATGGGTTAAGTACCATAGTGACTTGTGGTGTGTTAAGCACAATAGTGACATGTGATATGTTAAGTACCGTGGTGTGATGGGTTAAGTACCATAGTGACATGTGATGTGTTAAGCACCACAGTGACATGTGGTGTGTTAAGTACCGTGGTGACCTGTGATGTGTTAAGTACCGTGGTGTGATGTGTTAAATACCATAGTGACATGATGTGTTAAGTACCATAGTGACCTGTTATGCGTTAAGTACATTGGTGTCCTTTGATGTGCTAAGTACCATAGTGACATGTGGTGTGTATCATAGTGACCTGTGATGTGTTAAGCACCATATTGACCTGTTATGTGTTAAGTACATTGGTGTCCTTTGATGTGTTAAGTACCATAGTGACATGTGATGTGTATCATAGTGACCTGTGATGTGTTAAGTACCATATTAACACAGCATTAGTTGTTGTCCTAGGTTACATTCCAGTCATGTTGTTAAATCAATTAAACGACAGGTACCGCCATTGTATTCTTGACAACAAATTAAAGCATTGCCGAAACGTAACTACATAAATTGTCTTTGATACGAAATCCTTTAATAGAAAGATGTTTGTACTCAAAACAGCTGATCATGACATTACGCCGAGAAAACGACAGAAGTTGTTGTTTTTTCTGTTTCTTGCATTTCCTCTATTGCTTTCTTCCATACAGTACTTAACTTTCATATCGTGATTCAATATTTCTACGAACTGTGGTAAATCAAACATTTAATTGCTTATAATTGCCTCTTAAAGTGTGCAGCGGGAAATGTTCAGAGCCGGCAGATACACATCTAGAGGTGGAATCCAGTGCATTTTCTGAAGGCTATAACGGTTTGCACTGGGTGATGAACGCTTCTGATATCTTCAAGCGTTTGGTTCAATGATAAGAACTTTATTTATACTCATTATATAAGAATATATGTAATGCAGTAGATATGAAATAAATTCTCTTCACGTTCAACTTTGATTCATCAAAGACAGAATATTCAAAGCTTTCTTCTGATTCATTTTCACATTTATAGAGATTCAATGTTTGTTTATTACTTGCTTCATCATGTCGGACCGTAATTTGACATTAAATTCATTTGATTATAAAATCTCATTATTCAAACAGAATTTTCTAGAAATGTACTTCATTGTAAGTGCACAAATCATAATTTTAAGTTTTTAGAATAGATAAATAATTTCTATTTGAAATTAAAACTGTCATTGAGACGCTTGATTACGAATATAGCTTTGAAGTAGAGGAAGATTTATGCTGCGATTTATTTGTAATTACCCCGATTCAAAGAACTTTTCTTTCCAAAATCTAAATTATTCCTAGTAATCGTGTATTAAAAGGAAAGGAATATTCAATACTTTTTATATGTCACGTGACAAGATGATGTATCACTGCATCGACATTCCCTAATTATTTCCCTTTCAAACCTTTAATAAAGGGGATGACCAGCTGAGTATAAAAGCAATACCAATGCTACAGATAATTTAAAAGGGAATATAAATCATACATGTTCCAGTCATTTCCTTTATATCCGTTCTACAAACGTCATGAAAACGAATCAATCTTGGAGACTGACTGCGTGGCAGAAGGAAATGCATTAATAACCATTTGTGTGTTCTATCCGTTACAACAGAAGACGCGTAACACACCTGAAAACAAAAATAAAATATCTGTCAACTCGTTTTGTTTTGCATTAGTACGTCCATTAGAAGGAATAGGAGGGAGAAAGTAAGAGAATTTTTTAGTTAGATTGTGTTTTAAAGCAGTGGCGTATCCAGTAAATGGGTCCTAATATACATGTACATAATACTATGAAATATGTTAAAAAAGAAAAAATAATGGAGGTCAAACAAAGGTTGAACATGCTCTAAAACTCGGTAAATCGCGTACAATTTGACACCTACTTAATGTGTGACTTACTATATCTTTGTCTCAGGAAAACAATAAATATGATACCTCTTTATTGTAAAAATGAAAAAAAGAAAAAAAAAAGAGAAAAAGGTAACCGGAGTTTTCTCACCAAGAAAAAATTGTTACTCATTAAATTCGTCTACAAATTTGTTAAACGTCCTGCACCATTTAAGGTCTCATTCAGTTTGTTGCGATCATGTTCAAGTATGTCAATGATATGTTACCTATATATCTATAATACCACAGACATTTTTTTCCATAACTCAAATCTCCACGCTAGTCTGTAACTAACGGATTCGGAAGAGACACCAGTCCCCCCCCCCTTTTAAATTCCGATTTTTAACTGCACATCTGTCTTGTTGCTCAATCTGTACATAATATGCTATATGTTTTAATTTTATAATTTTCTTTCCGAATAATAAATGCTGTTTACATAAGTCTGTATATATATGGGAGTACACATTTTGTAATAATCATGTAATAATGCATCTCGAATTCCGTTGGACCACTTTTTTGCTGGAAATTCCTGGACCCATCACTGAAAAAAATGTATCGAAAAAACCATTTCATTTTTCATATGTCGTATTGCGTCAGAGCTTCATATACGACGGTGTATATATTGAATTGCTACGATTACCCTAGGAAATCTTAATAAATTCTATAGAGAAATCAGTAAATTCATTTACATTCATCCGTTTCTCGAGACGTTCACCTTTACATAAACATGGGGGGGTTTTTTTTCGTATTACTTTCAAATAGTCGTAAACCAAATGAACACCATCTGAGATCTTATTCTCGTTGATTCATGTTACCAATGCAGGGCGATAAGGTCCACTGCATGCACAGACTAATGTTACATTCATATATTTCAAGCTACAGAGGTACAATTAATGTACTGCTCAAGGTTTGAATGTACAATGCTAGTGATACAGAGTCCGAACCCCAGATCGATGGGACATTACGTTTAAAATGTCGACTATCCCATGTTGACATGTCGCGGAGTAATAAAGTGATAAGAAATTTCCCATCAAATTGCATCAATATACCTCAAAGATATCAAAAGATATCCAGCTCATACAGTTTCAGTGCTTGATATACCTCTATTTTAATGTGTACCTGGGCATATGATCCTAGGGAATAACATGAAAATAGTGGTAAAATACTAATAGATTGTCTTTAAAAATTAAATTTAAACACGTTCCAAGGTAGATTTCGATAGCATCATCTACACCTATTTTCTTCTTCAATGGGGGTGTTTGTTTGTTTGTTTTTGTTTTTTTTTTTTTTTTGGTTTTATTAGTTTATTTGTGGAGGGGGTATTGTTTTATTTATTTCTTTTATTTGTTTTATTTTATTTTGTTTGCTTGTATGTTTGTTGGGGTGTATGTGTGCATGTGTGTGCGTTTGTGTGTAGGTGTAGGTGTGTGTGTGTATGTGTGTGTGTGTGTGAGGGTGTGTGTGTGTGTATGAGTGTGTGTAGAGAGAGAGGGGGAGGGGTTGTGCAACGAGGGGTTGTGTCGAACTATTACTTAAATTTGCCGTGTGTGGTGTGCGGTTGTGAACCTTTTTAACAGTGTAGGTCTACATTCATCCTACAAACACCGTCATAAAATCTTATTTGTTATCTATATGTTTTGTCCATTGTTGGCACAAGCTAAAAGGGAAACGCTTACTCCTCCAGTCACCTTGCCTCATCTCTGACATCAAGTGTCCAACAATGCCCACAGTAGTGCGTGAACTCCTCCCAAACACTTTGTCTCATCTCCGACTTCCAGAGGCCCATCAATTCCCACTAAAGTACATGCACTCCCAAGCACTCTGTGTTATCTCTAACTTCAAGGTGTCCATCAATGCCCACTAGTGTAGTGAACTCCCCCCAAGCACTTTGTGTCACCTCTAACTTTCAGGAGCCCACAAAGGCCAAGTAAAGAACGTGAACTCCTCCCAAGCACTTGGTGTCATCTCGGACTTTCAGAAGTCAACCAATGCCCACTGTAGTGCATGAACTCCTCCCAAGCACTTTGTGTCATCTCTGACTTCTAGGTGTCCATCAATGCCCACTGTAGTGCGTGAACTCCCCCCAAGCACTTTGTGTCATCTCTGACTTCTAGGACTCTATCAATGTCCACTGTAATTTATTTACTCTTCTGGAGCACCTCGTCCTACCATTGACTTCAACGAGTTCCATCAATGCCCACTTTCATATATTTACATCTCTATAGCACCTTGTCTCATCTCTGACATCTACGGGTCCATTAATGCCCACTTGTCTCATCTCTAACTTCTAGGGGTTCCATCAAAGCCCATTGTTGTACGTAAATCTAATCCTCCAGAGCAGCTTGTCTCATATTTGACGTCTACAGATTTATCGATGCCCACTTATCCCAAATCAGATTTCTACGAGTCCATCAATGCCCACTGTAGTCAGTGTAAGTATTACAGAGACACGGCACCTGTTACTTTGGTATTTGCTTTAATATTTCAGATATAACCTTGACTCAACGCCTCGGTTTACACGGTCTCGCACACAGCGCATGCGCGTGATAGGTGTAATTATATCAGAACTAATGGTATTATTTTATGTATCACAATTATAATATCAGCGCATTTTAAACGAATTTACAACATATGTGTATGAAGGTACGCCAGCCCATGTTTATGAGCCTGATAGATTATCTCAGATATAATCTTGGTAATGTATGTGACCTTAAACAGTAAAGAAAACCATTGTGTTTGGTAATGCATAATGAATGAAATGAAATCTTTTTAAGTGCAATGAAATAAAGTTCAATGGAGCTTCCAATCTTTCTATTTTACAGCAGTAACATATAATGACCGATTCCATTTACACCTATACGACACAGGTACACCTATCATAAGTCAGACAGATTGCTCCGTCAGAGGAAGATTTTTATATTCTTTTTTAACTTTATTGCTGTGGTGGTGATAAAGGCAGTTTTATTTGTTGTAAATTGAATGTAAATTTTAATATTGAATCTGGTTGAGGTAAATTTTCGAATTATTAATACCTTTGCGACAAAAGGAAATTGTATTCAATTTCAAACTGCAAGGTGTTTTATTTCGCATGGTGAAATTTTAAATATTTAACTAATGCCGTGATCCTAGGGATAAGCACCTTCAAATTAACAATTCCTTCATTATTGTTTTGTATTGGTGTGTTAGATCATCTTTATAATGTATTCTCAATAATACAGAAAACGGTGAAGTATGGGTCTTGTCATCTCAATAATTTGGACAGTCGGAGCACGTTGTATAAAAACAATTACTACCCATATCGAAAATAAATTTCTCATAAAACGGGACTGGAAAAAATGGGTTCCGTCTTCCCTCCCAACTTTTTCACAGTATACACCTATTTATTTACATATAAATATGATATTTCTATAAACATAAAACTGTTGCAGCTATCTTCGGGATTTTTGTTTCTCAGTCGCAAATCTGTTTCTTTTTCGTTAATTTTTTCTTAACAGTTGAGAGTTGCAAGTTGTGTCCCGTACTTCAAATACTTTCAGACATCTCTACGTCACTATATGATAATAGCGTAGTTTACTTACATACATTTCATTCAAATGCAGATAAGTTTTTGTACTTAAATTTAAAAAGTACAAGAATCGTACATTTAAATGCAAATGCAGATACGACCATCTAACGATCATAGTCATAATAATACCTTGGCGGATTTACAGGGCGTAATATTGTATAGAAACGTTGTTATAAATACAAGCATTGTCCCGTCCCTCAATTTCTTGTCCCATCCCCTTCCTCCCTTCTCATCCCTTTCTAAACTCAAGACCACCTTTCTGTTATTTCACAACACATGTATGTGAAAATACAGTCGACTGAAAGAGTAGACACATGCAGAAAATATCGGTACACCTTTTCGATCAGTCCTTCCAATATGATAAATATATAGAAAACATAAGAAGTGTTTTCTGTGGATCTGTCCTCACTGTGTTCAAAGTTCTCGCATAATTAACATCCTGACACTGAAGTTTTTACATTGGTGTATAGCATTCAATTTGTAAAATCATAATGAAAGTAGAATTATTTCTATGAATCCCTAGTAGCTGCGGTCGACACTCTTCAATCAACCCTCGATGAATAACTTTAGGATAAAAATTTCACCAACCACCCCGCAATGCGGTCATTTTCTGTAATCTAGTGTAATGAGAGAGAGACAGATTCACAGATAGTGTGACTGACACATCTGTAAATTGTATTTGTTTCAGATATCTTACTACAATCCCCCGATCAATCATACCATTTAAGTCTCGTTAAGAGAAATCTCGCTTTGTTGGTTTCACGAGACTACAAGATAAAGAACTGACTATGCGACATCAAATAGAAATCACAGAAGTAGAGAAAACACAAAAATTCAAATAAAGAAGGAATGATATTCAAATATTTGTAATATCTGTAATTTTAATATATATATATATATATATATATATATATATATATATATATATATATATATATATATATATATATATATATATATATATATATATATATATATATATATATCATTGCATAAAAAAACCACATCTATCCTACGCAATACGAGTACAGATAACGAAAGTTGCAAGCACCACAAAGTGCAAAACAGTTGAGTACTATTTTCGTTAGCTCTAAAAGTTAGCAGCACTAAATGTTATATTTCTTTCTTTTATGTGCGGTATGTTTACGTTTATGATCAGGAATCAAAGACGACTGTAGTAACAAGCAAATTATAAAAGTCTAAAGCAAGAATTGACAATTAGTAACGCTATGAAATGCTGGAGAATTTTGTCTTTGATAACGGGACTACAGGTCGTGATAAATGACGAATGGATGAAAGATAACAAACAAGGAAATAGGAATTGGCATCGCTGATATTCTCTATCATTTTACTAACAGGGATATTGCGGAATAACCAATGTGAAGGAAATACACTAACTACATCTAATGACTCTACAATCATCCTAACTTCGTTTGTGCCATCCATTATCCACTAAAAGTGTTAGATTTTACAAGCAATGAACGTAAATAATTCTGTTTTCATTTTGATATCACACATCCAATTTATTAAACTTAACCTTATGAAATTCATGACATAAAATTACTGTAAATTTCCAAGATTAGTGAGATTTTGTCAATGGAGAGACAGGAACCTTTTTAGCCTTTACTCATCATTAGATTACATATCAATTCTAACACACTTAATGACATTGTCTAAGTAAGTAAATATTGTCTCCAAGACCAACATCAGCACACCAACAATTCCTAACTAGCTCAGAATCACATTTCATGATGTGCTCAATCAATTCAGGAATTTGGAAAAGATGGAAGTTGAGACACGTGATTTAAGTACATTACAGAATCCTTGACATCACAAAAAGAAATAGACTGGTATCTAATAAAGAACAACACACACATGAAAAGGACATCATAATTCAAACTCAGGACAGTCCTTTGATAAATTTTACGGACTGACCGTCGTACAATATCCACTATCAAAACCCAGCCACAATAACATCTGATAAGTCTATATAATATATTACAAGAAGATAAAAACATCAAACAAGTTGAAAACATTTTCTGACAAGTTTACATTATTATTCAATATGTAAGGAAATAATTCTATTATACAGGCCAAATAATTAAAAATTATGATAATGTATGTATGTATGTATGTATGTAAGTATGTATATGCGCAGATTAGTGGATTGTTGGTCCCAGTCCAAACTGAGTTCTGACTTATTGAATTTTTCATTGTACTTTTTGTTTGAAAGCAGCCAATTATACACTACGAGACAGAGTTCGATCCTTTTTTAGAAATGATGCCCCTGTCAAAATACATGTACTTGTGTTAAAATCAATACTGGTATTGTTTATTTATCACAAGAACCAATCTGTATTGTATCATAACTACATGCTTACAGAAAACCTATAAAACACACTGACGTTAGAATCTTTGTCTCAATATATATATCTTATTATTGCTTTATTTTGTTTATTTTTATTTTCACTATATTGATGTATCTTAAAGGCGTTTTTTTTTTTAGTTCTAACTCGTGTGTTCGCGTTCAGATTTTCGTCTGTATGAAGTTGATCACAATTGATGAGTAACTGAACATTTATAAAAATCTTATATAAACACATTTAACAAGATTGATAATAACGAAGACATACTGATTACTGACTTGTGAGATAGCTCCATGTCTCTCAAGGAGCTAATGCCAAAGCCTTCTAAACGAACAGAGTACACGTTATAATAACCAAAGGAACCGAGACAGATATACGAAACATTTATCATAAAAAGAAAGTTCCATTCAGAGAGTTCGCTAGCAATTCCGTTCAATCCTTTATTAATTAGACCTTACATTATATCAGCATAATATAATCACGAGCAAATTCCACAAAGTATACGCAAAGTATATGCACAAAAGCAATACTTAGGTGTTATTACCCCTATACTGATGTTGTGTGGGTTTCACACTTCTAAACACATTTATCTCATGCGCATTGTTTTACAATTTGTGTGTGTACGTGTAGGTTTTTGTGTTTGTAAATTAATGGTGGGTATGGCAAGACAAGCAGGAGATGCTATGCCTTCCTGGGTGCTTGTTCTCATCTCTTGTTTCCAGGGCCCATGAATGTACACCGTGACACTGTGGTTATACTGTCCAGTGTGAGTCTGCATCTATTACGTTTGTGAGAATAAATTATTGTCATTATCATTGTCATTTTCTACAGATACATGTTTGTATGTAAGAAATCAATATGTCTCGATTGATTATCAACGCCAATCTAAAGTTTTTAGAAAACAATAGATTTGTAAATAATCAAGATGAAATAGAGAATATGAATCATGACAAGATTTGCACTGTAGTATGTTAGATTTTAGTTAAAATGGACCAGAACACTCATCCCATCCCTTTCTATACCCGCTTACAAATCGTCCTATATTTTGGGGGGTTTTTTTATCATTATTATTTGCGCTTCTATGGCATCGGCGTCTGCCTGATACATCACACAGAATTTTAGACCTCGTACCTCCTACAGAGGGACAGGCTTGGTGTAGTGGTTAAGCGCTTGGCTTGTGGCGCCGATGATCCGAGTTCGATTCCCGGGTTGCGCCACTATATTCAAGAGGTTGGTTACTTCCTGTTTCCATGTCGCGATATAACTGAAAAATTGCTGAAAGCGACGTAAAACACCAATCAACCAACCAACCTGCTACCGAAGCAGTGAAGAATCTTTTATGTGTCACGCTTACTGTGACTCGTAACCTCGGATTACACTCCAAAAGCCAGGTCACCGACGAGCCAACGACAGCACTCGAATTCGGGACCTCTCGTCACGAGCCATGCATTTAATCGATAGAGGTATCCTGGCACCATCTATATTATAATATCATACAAATCTGTATAACAACACACATAGTCATTATCGTAGCTACAATGTACTCGATCAGCAGGCAGATGTACACATTTATAAATTTACGCTTCCACAATGATACCAGGCGACAGCGCGCCGGTTCTAAGAACGATAGTTATTGGAATGTTCATTTCTCGAGATAGTTGTAATAACATATGATATGAATTGACGAAAATTAACTAGCACTTGAAGGAATTCCTTCAGTCTTTTCCCTCTCCAACCAGTGCAAGTCATCAAATCCTATAATTTTTGTTTTTATTGGAATCGGCAAAATCCATCTTATGAATGCATAGCGAATCTATGAAATGTGTTTTTATGAGGTTTGTCAATTACGAAAACCTCTCTTATCTGGGTTCCAGCTAATACTCATTTAAAACTGATTGCATCGTATCACATAGAGGCCTATTTATCGGTTTGTATGCAATCAAACAATCAGAACATCCTAAGTAGCGTAATGGCAGTGATAACGTTTACGACTTTTGATCGAAAATAATTGTTTACAATATCTAACACTGGTATCTATATAGCATTCCTTCAAACTCAAATCTTTTTCAATTATTGAAACTCCACAGGAGTGAGGCGCGAGCAAGGCCTGAGGAGACAAAAATAACTTTGTATGTATGTTTCTTTTATCTCCGTGCTCCAAGAAGGATAACTCGTTTTAAACTGGATTCATTAGCAATGTCATCGATGGATTTACGCCCTTTGCTTCTGCCTCGATTTTGGTATTGGATTCAATTCGCATTAAGATTAACTTATATTTGTGATATAACTACCATATAATTAATATGTAAAGATGCCCAGTGATGGTGGCAGTCCCAAGGTCAATATGCAGATGACGATACCCACGGTAGGCATGGTAACTATTGAAAGAAACATGGTGTTTTACCTCGCTTTCAATAATTTTAAATTTATATCACGATATCGAAGCAGGAGGTAATCAACCTTTTAAACATATCTATTATATATCTTTCTTTTTCTCTTTCTTATTTTAAATCTTGTGAAATTGATATTTCATACTTTTTAACTTACGAGCAAGTCTTAAAAAGATCATTTGGTGCATTATAAATATCTTAATTAATCAGTAGTGGATCTTAGGAAGTGGTACACCCCAATCTACTAAAATGTGTCAAGTATAGATATACATATTATATAAAAAGTACAAAATGAACATTTTTACATTTCTAATTAGCGGTATATGAGGATATTTTTATTGAATGCATAACTATAAAATATAAAATTCAGAAACTGAACAGATTAGTAGTTCCAATAAGGAAGGTAAGGAAATTATAGAAATAACATGTGTCATAACATGTTTATGAAGTGACGCTTTCCAGTTTTGCCTTGTCACCACTTGCAAGCGTTTAAAATATGACAACTGATTTTAAAGTTACACATTTAAATATGACAAATGATTTTAAAGTTAAAACATTTAGATGACAATTATTTTAAAAATTTTGATCCATGCATTTTGCTCTTGGGATCAAGGAAATAGTTCTAATGCAGAAAATGAAACTTATATATAAAAGTTTTCTAAACAAATTTCGGAATGCTTTAACGCTCACCTATAAGCAAAAATTCCATGTAAAATATTCTAACTATGTATATAAGTTTATTTGTTTATTTTCCGATTTTAAATTCCAGGACCAAAATAAACAAAAAGGTTTTTCAAAAGTGCGTTCTTGAGTGTAACGAAACATTTCTACAAGGTCTTTTATTGAACAATCTTAATGTCACAAGTGGTATTGATGTGGGTGCCAGGGATATAGTTTTCGTCGTTTTTGACAACGGATTTTTAACCTATCCCCTTTGTAAAAAAAAAAAGAGGATGCCCCTGAAACGGGGGCAAATATTACTACACAGCATTCCCTTGAATAAACATGATTCAATATAATATGCTAATAATGCATGCTAAATATCAAGTCATTGTGGCTCTCGGTTAATGAGTTCTTGAAAAGAAAGTTTTTAAAAATAATTCTTGTGAAAGCTTATCTAAAACTGTTGCCTCCTACGGCGGGCCAAATATTACCAGACAGCTTTCTGTGGAACAAACTTCATACAACATACTGATGATATATGCTAAATATGATACCATTATGGCTTGAAGTTCATGATAGAATTTTGTTTTGAACATATATTGTCTATGTAACTCTTTCTAAAAGCCACCCCCTCCCCCTTTCCACTGGGCGGGTGTAATATTGCATAAAATTTTCCCTTTCATAAGCATGATACTACATGTCATATTGATGTTATATACCAAATATGAAGTCACATGACTTACGGTTCTCGAGAATCAAATTTTGATTATATTTCCTATATATATATATATCCATGCGAAAACTGTTAGCCAAACTGTTCAGAAGGGCCAAATATAAATGTAAGGTCTTCAGTCGAACAAGCTTGAAACACGTCAAAATGATGGTGTTATGGTGGTAATTTATGAAGTCATTACGGCTTGTGGTTTTAGAAATAAAGACAGTCCGAGGTAAGTCTGTGTAAAATCTGTCGGCTCCTGAGCCAGAGCCTTTGAGCCAAAGCCTTCTCTTGAACTAACATAACACCTGATCTCACTCCATCATAGGGGATCACATATGCCCTTCAAGTAGACATATTTTGTTACTTTCCACTTGGTTTTCATTTTCACTGATTTTGTATGTCCTCTGGTTTCATGATTTTCGGACTTTTGGTTTGGATTTATCCATCATCTTTACATACTTCTATCATAAAGTCAAAAAATCTTAGTGGCTTGTGGTTCTTAAGAACATTTTTTTTTAATTTAGCTAATATTTGACCCCCTGTGAGGCAACCACTACCATATAAAAAATTCATCTACTCTCCCTAAAGATCATATGTGCCAGATTTTGTTCAAATCCGTGTAGCAATTTACACGAACTGAAGCATTTTTGGAAGACGGATGACGTATCATCACAATAGCTCGTTTGAAAGTTCGGCTCAGGTGGGCTGAAACCTTGGATTTGAATTTGAGTATGGAATGGAACACAAAACACACACTTCTCAAGAACCCTCTTATGTTATTCTCATATATTCTATTTGTTTATCTACTTGGTACGCAGCTAGTCCAAAGAAGATATTTGTCAGAGGTGGATACCCTGTGATGTATATGCCACTTCCTTATGGATGCATCCCTTGATTGAGCTGAATAGAAAATAACAGAATTCGAGGGGAGTTCTTCAGTACTTTATTCTTACGAAGTTTCATTAAAATCCTTCCATCAGTTCTGTAGATAGCCATCATATCTTTATATGGCATACAAACAGGACACCTACCGTTCCTTTTTATTTTAATCTTCGAAAAAAAAATCCAGACTTGATTTTTCTTTGCTTTCAAAAGTTTTACATTCATATCTATTCACGTAAACATCAGTTTAAATACTTCTGTATAAGCATCTTTAAATGAGAAAATCAAACAGTTAACATAAAAGTGTGCAAAATTACGAAGTTAAAAGAGATGTCAAAACCGTCCAAAATTTGATTTCGAATTTTAACGAAAACTTCACACTTTATCCACACAACTTTCTAAATCACTGTGGTGCATTTAGTTTCTCATTGTATCAAGCTCATCTTGAAGAAGATTCTCAAAGGAGGATATACCCTTTGACCTATTTTGTCCACTCTGGATCTACCCTTGGAGAAATCTTGATCAATGCATAAAATTAGTTGAGATGCTTGAATACTTGTTGCCAAGTTTTAACGAAATCTCCACAGTCATTACAGAAGAAAAGATGATTAATTAAAAAAAAAATAAAAAGCTGACGTCGTACGAGGACGACAACAAACAACAATCAATTTTTTTATTATGACGTCAAAATTTTACATCATAAATCATTATTTGCCAACCAAAACGTCAGTCGCGAAGTAATAATGAAAGGGTCTGTGGAAGGAAAACACAGAGGTATCGAAAATCCGCTGAATATCACTAAATATCAAAATAAACAGACTCTTCGATTATTACGTCAGACTGAGGAATGTGAGGGCAAAAATCATAACTTTATTTTTGGCGCTTTATCTCTTAGTCACTAAGGCGAATACAGTTCGCTAATACCATATATGATGTCACCTGTTAGTAGGTCTAAGAAATAATGGTTCTTAAATCAATTATGCACTAGGTTAATAAAATGCTTTCATAGTATTAGTGAGCATGCGTAGTCTATATGTCCGAGGCATCATTACACAAGACATGGATATCAATAATTTCTTCACTCAGGTTGTTCGTGACTCGAAAGCATTTTGTTTAAGAATTTTTGTCGTTTCATCTATAATTTACATAATAATGTCACAAACATAAATGTTGTATAAGGATATCGATCATGCCTACATAATTGATTAGCCTGTGTGTGTGTGTGTGTGTGGGGGGGGGGGGGGGGGGGGGTGTGGGGTGTTTTTTTTTTAGCTGGTATTATACTGAAGAGAGAAATATTAACTTCAAATGTAGCTATGTTACGTCATTTCGTGACGTTGTGAACTGTAATGACGAATATGATGATGATGAATCGTATTAAGATTAATACTGTAGTCAGTTTCCTAACGTTTGGATTCATACTTCCGTTTTCGTAGCAGCTACCCTTGAACTGTCAAAAGAATCATGAAGCCTGTTCTACTAATTATGGTAAGAACCACCACATTCTGTGAATGTTAGAAAAAATATGTGCAGCAGCAGCAGCCTTCAGGAGTACAACTCTTGGAGGCAGAAATCGAACAACAGAGGCAGTTTGTAAAACTGCATGTTCAAGTAAAAACTTTGAAAATCCGCTAAACTAATACAGATAACGAAAACTCTGTTATGTCTGACGATTGTGTTGTAGCAGTATGGTTTACTCCTCAACATTCATTCAAATAAAAAGTGTAGTCTAAAATGTTTAATGAAATTATATATATATATAGCCCCAGATGTTTCACTGATACTATTTGTGCTTTATATGTTTATTTCTTTTTCAGTGATTGTATTCTTTCAGAGGAACCGCCTACGTTTAAGTCGGGTAAATCCCTTCAATTTCCGCGGCCGTGTTGTCATGCATGCGATTAGCTAATGATTGGCTATTAAAGCTCTATTTTTGTGGAGTTCGGGTAGCTCAGTTGGTTAGAGGGTCGGATGCATGACGGCTAGGTGAGTCGGTACCATAGGTCGTGGGTTCGAGTCCCAGACAGGGAACGAATATAAATTAAATATAGGATGCCTTGTCAGTGTCTTTGTGCTTTATATATATATATATATATATATATATATATATATATAGATATATATATATATATATATATATTACAACACTACAAGAAAGAATTGGAAGTTGCAGCAGAGAAATATATACAAATAAGTCTCTGGTTGTAGTAAAAATCAAACAATTTTCCTTCCCACCTACTTTTTGGAAAGTGATGTAATCAGCTTCCCTAAGCCGCCGTCCATCCCTCGTACATTTGTATGTACCATTAATTAATCAAGTTGCCCCAATCAACAAAGGTAACACATGATACTAACAAAAATAAAACTGCAACATGGCTTCAGAGAAAAAAGATCCTGCGAGACCCAATTAATTATGCTAACTCATGAACTTCTCCAAAATCTGCAAATAAGTAAGCAAATTGACTTAATTCTCCTCGACTTCAGTAAAGCTTTTGATAAAGTATCCCATGAAAAACTTCATAAATTACACAGCTACGGGGTTAAGGGCAAAACTCTCTCCTGGATCCAAGCCTTTCTCAATAACAGAACCCAAACAGTGGTCATTGAAGGTAAGTACTCGCATACATGCCCTGTCTCCTCTGGTGTACCCCAGGGGTCGGTGTTGGGGCCCATCCTTTTTCTGGCCTATATTAATGACTTGCCCGACAACATCACGTCACAAGTCAGACTATTCGCTGACGACACAGCAGTCTATGCGACCATATCAAGGATGGACGACTCCCTCGCTCTACAGAGTGGCCTTGACACTTTGCAACTTTGGGAACGCAAATGGGCTATGGAGTTCAATCCCAGCAAGTGTCAGGTCCTCCAAATTACAAGAGCAAACCAAGTACTTCCTACATAATCAGGAACTTGAGGCCACTAACAATGTTAGGTACCTAGGGGTAGACATCTCAAACAGCCTCTGCTTTAATGGCCATGTTGACAGCGTCTGCAATACCGCAAACAAAAACCTTGGTTTTCTTCGCCTAAACCTTAAAGTTAAAACCCAAAAGTTAATCAGGCCACTGGAAGACCAGCCCTGGAGTACTGCTCCAGCTACTGGGACCCTAACACCCAAAGGAATATTCAAAAAGTTGAAATGGTGCAGCCACGTGCGGGTAGGTGGGTGAGGAATGACTGGAGGCAGTCTTCCAGCGTCAATGCAATGCTAGATCAGCTCAACTGGAGGACCCTTGCCCTTCGTCGTGCAGACACCAGACTGACAATGCTGTACAAAATTCTGCACGACCTAGTGGCTATCCCCATCCAGCCCTACATACCCCTTGCTACTCGTGTGTCACAGGGACCCCGCTCACATACTATCCCTCAGATTCAAACAACACGGGACTACTTCAAATACAGCTTCTTCGCCATTACAATAGTGCAGTGGAATGCCCTCCCGCCAGCCATCCCAGCAAATCGGACCCTGGATGGCTTCAAGAAAGCTGTGTGCTCCATTGAGCACATCAGCCTCAGGAAGTAGACACCGCTGATTTTTACCATCTTTCCTCTTCTTTACTCTTACTCTTCTACCTCTCTTGCCTTTACTTCTAACACACCTATCCCCTTTTCACCCTTTACTTTATCAAGTTTTTACTTTCACTCTCTTTCTCAGCCACGCATTGCGGTAGCAAATTTCCTGCCATTATACTCGCGAGTCGAGGAGTCGGCAGTATCGGAAGATAGAGAGAATACGGATCATAGGGTCAAACAGCCGACTTATATCCAGTAAACTAATTACGTTGGTTGGTTGGTTGGTTGATTATTGTTTTATGTCACTAACTAATTACGTAACATAATACATACGGCTGTTTAAATTTTTTGCCAGAAGAACCTGGGGATACAGGTGACAAACCTGCTTTACACCCATCACAAAATTTGACCAAATTTGACTAATGTCTGTTAGTACTACCAGAGACATATATGTCTTTGGTACTACAAACTACAACTCTTCAGAAACACGAAAGACACAACCATATGAATAATTTAACTAACAACTCTATGCTAAGCAGTCAATAATTCATAAATATTCATAAAATTAAAAAATACATCTCTAATGAACGATGAGATTCAAGCACATTACCACATGTCCCCTATACCGCCATTTGGGGGGGGGGGGGAATCTCGGGAAATCCGCTAGGGGTCGCGGAACTGGAAATAGGTCAATTGCAAAACCGATGTAACCCAAGTGTTTTCCGCCCTAAACAGTAACAAAAATATAGTCCCTAAACAAATCATGTGATACTTACATAAATTTCAATTATAGCAACTTAGTTGAGGAATTTGTGCTCAACATATCGAAATTTGCGAAGATAGATATGCCTAGTGTATTCTTGTTTATGAGATAAAGTTACATGAAAAATATTCCTGCGCTATGTCGGTAAAAATGTACACGTTTATGCATTAACCATGGGTATCTTTCGCTTCAGGATAGATCGATCGATCGATCGTTTTGTTTTCTTTTGTTTTTAATGTATCTGATATACATATACATCTTCACTTGGGCGCATGACCTCGTTTATTTATTCGACTAAACAGCTTCTATATTGTAGTCTATTGCCAGAGACATATATCTCTGTCTATTGCAATGTTTACTTATATAATTAGTTAGAGGTTCCAAGTCGTCTAAACTAAGTATAAGGGATTATAGATGTTTCGATGGAAGACATTTCGGTACATGGTTGTTTCTGTATAGAAATAAGACGTACAAGTAGAACAGATTTTGAAGCTCGAAATGGTTGTTCTGGTTGTTAAAACTATTCTGATACATACAGTTGTATTGGAATATACTGAAACATCGTGTGCATCAAAATGAACAATTAATGGTATCAAGACATAATAATCATGTTTATATGCACCAGGTGTTATATACGTCCCTGTATGCAGCGAAACACCGTACTGAAACCTTGGTCGTGCATGTCGTTTGTCAACATATAGGACTATTTCACACACTGTCAAAGTCATTTCATATACGAGGTATTCATAACGAACTTATATTTCTAGTGAATAATTTAACAGCATTTATACTATTTGTAAGTCGGGTGCGTTTGAGCTATTAATATATGTATATAAAACAACTTTGGAAATTACTAACTATAGGGGTGACCGGAATTTCCGAAAAGACGAGTAAAATATCGTGTTTTGATGTTTAAACACACCTATATACATTGCTATATTGCTATTATATACGAGTACATAAAAGAAATATGGGAGTGTCACCTGTTTAGTTAACTTTAATTTCTTTTGTTATTTTTAAGATCTTTCGTATGGCAACGTAGAAAGGTCACGAAGAATTTTGTTTTAAGTTGTACAAACGACTTGCTATGTCGTACAAACGAGATACTAAGTCGTACAAACGACTTACTAAATCGTACAAACGAGATACTATGTCGTACAAACGACATACTAAGTCGTACAAACGAGATGCTAAGACGTACAAACGACATACTAAGTCGTACAAACGAGATACTAAGTCGTACAAGCGACATACTTAGTCGTACAAACGACTTACTACGTCGTACGTACGAGATACTAAATGGTGCAAACGACATACTAAGTCGTACAAACGTGATACTAAGTCGTAAAAACGAGATGCATAGTCATACAAACGACTTTCTAACAGACAAAAGTAATTGCATGTAAGAAAGATGTAATGTATATATACATATATATTAACTATTGCACAAAATGGTGTATAGCGTTTAGTACCATATCTCAAAGACATATGTCTTCCATTAGATATCTATGAAATGAAAAGTAAAACGGCTCACTAGATTCTTTTTTACATTCACTGTTGTTTCTGTTCTGTCTTTATTGATATTATTAAAGTAGGTGAAAACGAACACTTCAGGAACAATACGTATTATTAACTTAGAATCTGCCATTTCAGGGTACAAGATAATATAAGAAATATATAACAGTTTTAATTTATTCTAAGTTTATTATTATAGTTATCATTATTATTTGCTAGTTAAGATATTGATATGTTATTCTTCCCCATATACATATACGATATACATGTATATACATAGTGTTGAACATATTCGCCTTTGGCAAGCTCTGTTTAACATTACATGTATAATAGTTAATATCATATTCACAGTGCCGTTGCTAAGAAGACTTCAACTTATTCATTCTGGATCACTGGTCAAAAATTAAGGTCTTTCAACCATATCGAAAAACATTATGCTATCTTATCCGTGAAAGAAATGTCTGTGCAGGAACACAGAAATTATTGGTCGAGGATTGGCGGATAGGACTTGACTTTGCTGAATTGGAATTGAAATGAGGTAAATGTCATAAAAATGTCATGCTTGGACGTATTCTGGGGGAAATTCAGAAATGAAAGGAAAACAATCTATGTGATATTGCGTTGGGCGAAGTGAGCTGGAAAATATTTGTATAGAACAGTTAAATATGGCGAACGAAGCGAGTACAAAAGTTTTGAAAATTATATATTCTATGCTAGAACTTGAGCAGAATTAACTCCAAACTATTTATGTTCTAGTCAGAACTAGAGGACATATTATTCCTTTTCAAGTTTTTCGAGGCCAGAATATTTATTTCGCAAGTAAAAAAAGTACAGATTTTACCGGCATGGAAGATATTTATGTAAACATACAAGATAGACATAACCAACATACATGTTAGCATAATTAGATTTCATGTTGAATAAAAAATCATGTATGTCTACATAATATAAAGAAAACTAACTTGCATGTAATTCAGACAGAAAAATCCAGTTAAGCAAGATACATGCAACGTCAGTAAATGAAAAGTTCCAGGTGCGATTTCCTTATGTATCACACTCTGATCTAGTTTCACCCAATGATCGACGTTTCTGTATAACCGTCACATGACATCATGCCATGAAGGAAACAGTGGTTGCAAGAATATTCAACGTTAAAACCATATTCCATCCCTTGATAAAGGTTCTCGATGTCATGATAAAGTCATGGTCACAGTTGGTCCTGATGTACTCTCTGCCTAATGTATAAAAAGTGTAAGAGATTCTTTGGGGGTACGCTTTTGGATTTAAATACATTTAAGTGACCTAATCGAGTTGGTGGTATGTGGTGTCATCTACTGGAATTGAATATGTGATATCGCTTTTAATACATTATATACCATACGGTGCCTCATAGATTTCAACATTCTGGCTTACATAAGTAATTCTCCTGTAAAGGATCCGAATGGTGACCCGGACAATTTAGTGGTTAGAGCGTCGGGATTGATTCCCGTATTCGGTCGCAACTTTTTCTCCTGCCGGCTACACACCTACTCAGAGTAAGAGGTACGTCGGAAGCAAACCATACTATACTTTAGTGACTAGAGGTCAATGCTTGGTTCAAAGTGGTTTAACGTCACATTCAGCTATATTTCATCTTCATAGTAACGGAACATAATCGTTTAACTGAAATATGTTTGTCCTGCTGACAGGCACCCAACTCATGGACAGCTAGGGATCTGAAGTTTTAACATTCCCGCCATAAGATGTACACGCTCTCATTGTAATCCCCTAGTTGGGATCGAACCCATGGCCCTCGAATAACTAGTCCGACGCGCTATCTATTGAGTTGGCATACTTGGGCAGATTCCGATACCTTACTTCAAACCAGACGTGTCGCTTCAAAATATGTTGCACATGCTTGTGTTTTGTGGACGTGAATTTAACAAAGCAATGGGATTTTTTTTTTCGTTTGTCTTGTTTTGTTTGTTTGGTTGGTTTATTTGGGGGGGAGGGGTTGTTTGTTTGGGGGTGTTTTGTTTTGTTTGTTTGTTTGATTTGTTTTTTTTTGGGGGGGGGGGGAGGGGGTGGTTTTGTTTTTTTTAATTGAAGGCAAAGTAAGCATATTTGATGTTTTATCACCGGTTGGTGGAATGGAAGTGAACTTTCATGTTGTTTTACTTCAACATATCCGTTTTCTGTCTCCCGGTCGGCTCGAACTCTCATTGGGACGCCTTGCCTTTTGTCAACAGCGTTGATGAAATAGATTCCAATTACTGCTGGTTCGATACGCCTCCAGCCAAACTACGTGCCTGGAAAAGACGTCTATCCATCCATTAATATATATTCCATACGGTTTCAGCTTGTCATAAGAGTCCATGTGCCACATGAAGTTGGGTCCAGGGTTCGAATATTGCCTTCTCTTCAAACGTCACCTGCGTCCATTGTTCACGCCAGTTGGATCTACCACGTGTATCAACTGTCTAACTGCTTCTTTGGTAACCACATATCATTTCTGAATGCATTTCAAGGGAAGGGTATAAACTTCTTTTTGTACGACTTAGTAAGTCGTTTGTACGACTTAGTATCTCGTTTGTACGATTTAATAAGTCGTTTGTACCACTTAGTAAGTCGTTTGTGCTTGATGTTGTTGTGTTGTAAGTAGGTATCATGGCAAAAATAAAATTGACCTGCTGAGATAAATAAAACCTGATGACGTAATGAAGTCAAAAAGTTGCCGTAAACTGTCCTTAAACGAGTCTTTTTGGGCAACTTGTCATCTATAAAACAGTTGATTTTCTTTAAGTCAAGATAACTTTATGCGATTTTCCTCATGTCAATTTTAAAATAAATCGTCGTAATAAAGTTGCTTTTCCATGAAAATCAAGAAATATTGACATCATTTTTGTTGATATGTTGGAATAAGCATGCTACTAACGAGAAATTTATGTCGAGTTCTTGTTTTAAAAATACCAATTCGAGCTTTCGTAAGTCAATTTTTCTTCGAAATCGAGTTATCAAACTAGCATTTGTATGAATATCTCGAACTAATGACTTTGTTGAAGTCTTACGAAATCTCAAATAGGTATTTTTAAAACAACAACTCGACATAGAATTTTCGTTAGTATCATATTTAATATCCAAATCCGCAAATTAAGTCATTAACTCCCAAGGATAGTATTGTATATACTTTAAGCCATTAATTCAACATTAATTTCAACACTACACACTCACCCTCACACACATACACGCATACACACACACGCACACACACACACACCTACACACACAAATCATCTAGTACTATCGACGATAGTTCTACCCGTTACTTTACAGACAAGTCTGCTCTAGTTTTTCTAACTTCGTTTTTCATGTAATCATGCCTCTGGCTTCGACATGATTGAAATATGCCAAACATACCATGTGTACATATGAGTTGTATTCTGATAAAAAAAATTACTGATTAATTCAATGTATCAAAGCTGAAATAATCGCTTTTATCTTATTTATCTTGATATATCCGAGGTGACCGCCCGATAGTCCGACAGCCCGATAGTCCGACGGCCCGATAGTCCAGCAGCCCGATAGTCCGACGGCCTGATAGTCCGACAGCCCGATGGTTCGACAGCCCGATAGTTGGACAGATTATGAAGCTAAACGTACCTGAACCGTGCAAACAGTTTTCGGAGTGCAAAAAATTTTCCCGGCTAAGCATCACAGAAACAGTTTTCGGAGTGTCCCTCTACCCCTCTCTACAGAAATCAAATCAACAACCTGTTTTGCAATGCAGTCTTTTGCAATTTTCTCAGCTCACCTTTAGATTATGTCCAACATCTAAAAAATATTTACACTTCCAATGTATTTCCATGCTACAAACCATTGCAAAACTTGAAAATAGTATGTAATCTATTCAATAGGTCACATGACAATTTGACTTCTCTTTCCCTTGTCAAAATCTCGAGATCGGTTCAGGCGGGCCCTTACATTCTACCTTGACAAAATTCCTGGAATCGCGCCCGTGACGAGAGGCGATTTTTTTCAGTGACTACATTGAGGCCGGTCTTACCTCTTCTCAATAGATGACATAACAATTATATTAGATTGCCGACCAGCCCATGGAATATGCTTTTTCAATCCTCTTCTCGTCGTCAGAGTTATCCGCTAAAGGATTGGCCTGATATTCATTTACGACTTTGCAACCCGACGGACTTTAGTCAGCAATTTTGATAAGTTTCTGACGTTCATTTAATAATGAAATACCTTCAGCTCACGCGCATGTCTCACGGCATTAATTAATTAATCACGAGAATTAAGCGTGTCATCCACTTCATGCAGCTTCGATAAAATTTTCATATTGCCCCGATATTGTACTTCATTTCCTTGTCGCTTAAGTTAAATTAAATTTATGTACACTCAACACACTTTCCTCCATTTTGTTAATTTGATTAACAGAAAGCTCTTTTTGTGTTGACTCCATTGAAGAGCGAAAGGATTCAAAATCATGGACTTCATATTTAGAATTAAAATTAAACTTTACTTATTTTACAACAATTAAGAAACAAGTTAACAACTTATATAAATCTTGCTCGTTGGCACAGATCTTGGCGTAAGGGTGTCGTTTGTGTGGGAGGAAACCGGAGTACCCGGAGAAAACCCACGAAGCCAGGTTGGTGACAGCCCCACCATCTCACATACCACACCGGGAATCGAACCCGGGTCGCATTGGTGAGAAGCGAGCGCGCTACCAACTGCGCTACCTGGCCCCTATAATTGATACAAGATCCTTCATTTACAAAGCACGGGGTGCCCGGTACTCATCAGGAATATGAGACTCCCCACGAGACATTTTTAAAAAGTGAGGTGTTTTCTGTTTAGCGGCTGGACTAGAACTGACTACGCTTACATTTATCGCCAGAATCAACGGACCATTACGAATCGGCAAGAAATTATTATCCGCTTTTCTACGAACCGCGGAAAATATGAATTATTCGCCAGACGGGTGAAGTACTTACAGTACTGATAGCCGGGCTTGCAGTAACTGGTTATATTGAACTTAAAATAAGTTGATAACAAATTAGAGAAAACATGTTACACATTTCACTATGGAAGGACAATTCTTAAGTAATAGTGAAATGAAGTATATCATTGGTTAATTTTGATATAATATCTCGTGAGGCATGGTATCTTACCCTTGATCATCATGCCTGAAACCATAGATTTATTACTATTTAAGAAGTTACACTGTTCTTCATATGCTTTGTTCTCTTGAACATAGAAGACGTATATCTGTCATCTCCTATCGCTATAGTGGGCAGAATTACCGGTTTTAACTTTCTTCCAGATTGGTGTATTTTGCCCAAAAATAAAACGCCTCCCCCCCAAAATAGGAATAATTTTATGCAAAAGGCAATTCATTAAAATGTCAAATTATTCGTCCTCTTACTATCTGTATCAAGTATAATCTAAACACTAGGTGAAAAAAATCTATTTTGAAATCAAATTCGATTTCCATTATCAAAATATTACAAAGTTGGGCCGTTTTGGTAAAAAAAAAAATGGACCGTTTTGGCGTGGGCCATTTTTTACTTGGGACGTTCTGGTGTGGGCTGTTTTGTTTTATTTTGTTTTTCTTCCGTTCTGACTATAACTCATTTTTCTTCATGCATTACTCTTCGAACTGTCGGCTGCTATCAAGATATGCTGAATTTCTATGCTAGATCTGTTGAACTGTACAATTTCACTACTTGCATTGACAATCTATGCATGGTTATGAAACCTACTCTGTTTAGCAGGATAGTCTACATATCCTTGAAAAGTTCATCAGATCTTGCCAATTATCGCCTTTTTTCTTTTTTTAACAAAAATTACATCATTATTTTTATGCACTAACCATTATAAATAGCTGGGGCATATAGCTTTACCATGTTCCAACCTTTCAATATTCTGTCATCATTTCGTTTCCGAGCTCTATTTCTGTATATTGTGCAAATTGAAATGAAATTTGATATACTGAGTCTGATACATCACGTCGAGATACTATGATCTGGCTACGATCAAATTATTTAAAAGTTAATATTAACACGTCTCTGTTTTAGAATATTTGCAGTTATTTACAGTTTCTGTGTTCTATCTCTGCAATGAAGGCACAGTTTGACTTGAAATTTGGTATAAAGATACACCATGGTTTTAACGAGGTCAAGTTATAATTTGGTACCGGTGTCACATAGTGCCCCCCCCCCCCCCGATATAGTAGGCTTTCCCCTGGAAGGCTGACTATATAGTAGCTCTTCCCCCATATAGGAGGTCTTCCCCCCCCCCCCGGAAAACTAGCTGTATAGTACTTTTTCCCCTTAAGGAAAATTGGCTATATAGTAGCTCTTCCACTTTAGGGAAAATAGGCTGTAGTAAATGTAGAACATATATACCTTTTAATTTTGTGCACCAGATGCCCATTTCGACAACTTATGTCTCTTCAGTGATGCTCGTGGCCGAATGGTTGGAATACTCATATCATATAAATATTTGAAGAGCAGTATTAAAACCAAAATGACCGAAAAAGTGAACCAAAGAATCAATCTAAGGACAGAGCTATGCATGAGGGAGATACTCCTTAGTTTTATATTGATTTACAAAATTTTATGACGGAAAATTTAAGTATATATTTCATGTCAGTACAAAAGCACTGAAAACTAGACTTATGATGCCCTCGGGAACTATCAGTCCACCAGCAGTGACATCGGCCCAGTGGTTATAATAAATGTAGAACATATATACCTTTTAATTTTGTGCACCAGATGCGCATTTCTACAACTTATGTCTCTTCAGTGATGCTCGTGGCCGATTGGTTGGAATACTCTATAAAGTAGATCTTCCACATTATCAAGACTGCAAATATTAACTATTGCCTACCACCTTTTCAAGTCTGCAAAGATTAGCTAGACAGTGGTTTTTTTCATATGGCATGATAATGGGAGTAAGGTGATCATATTGTGGCTTTTCTGTCACAAATAAGATTTCCTTGTGGACTATTATGAAGTGATCACCTCAATGTCGACTACCGGTAGCTTCAGTCACAACTCCCCGTGCATGTTTGATGATCCAGTGTGTGCTATGGACTTTACTAGTGCATGTTTGATGATCCAGTGTGTGCTATGGACTTTACTAGTGCATGTTTGATGATCCAGTGTGTGCTATGGACTTTACTAGTGCATGTTTGATGATCCAGTGTGTGCTATGGACTTTACTAGTGCATGTTTGATGATCCAGTGTGTGCTATGGACTTTACTAGTGCATGTTTGATGATCCAGTGTGTGCTATGGACTTTACTAGTGCATGTTTGATGATCCAGTGTGTGCTATGGACTTTACTAGTGCAATATGTCGTAGTTGATCTTAAGTGTCACGCACGTTATAAAATCTAGACACAAAACTCTGATTTATAAAGAGTTCCCATTGAAATTAGGAACCATGGTACTTCAGCTACATTTCATAGTTTTGTTGAAATCAGGGGCTGATCCGGGATAGGTAGTGGTGGGGGCGATGTCAAACGAGAAGTCTGGGGACCACCAGGGACCGCTAGGTCTAAAGCTTCCTCTCCCCTCCTTCCCCACCCCACCTCGAAACACGCAATTTGGCAATTTTGGGGCCTGAAATTTCACTTCAACTGACCGTCCTCAGATGGTATCGCGCAGCTGCCAAAGCTCCCAAACGCCTTTCCCCCAACGCACATCCCCTCCCTTACGCCATGTCTTCACCCTCCCCAAATGGAACGCGCTTCACACCTGCAGTTTTGTTGATTTTCCTATTCCTAATGCCACCCCCTTTAAGAATGTTGAAGTATAAAGAACTTATGACTCATTTTGAACTTAGACTGTAATTCATAAAGCAAGACTGAAATATTCATGGAATAGAAAAATCAGGAGAAATCGAGTAAATTATCACATAATAGGTCTGCCACCTCTCTCTCTCTCTCTCTCTCTCTCTCTCTCTCTCTCTCTGTTTTGTTTATGATACCAACTGAAGACGGTCAGTTGAAGTGAAATCTTTGGCCCCAAATTCCCAAATTGCGTGAGTTTCCGGGAGGGAACGAAGCTTTGGACCTGTTGGGTACTTAGGTGGTCCCCAGACCTCTCGCCTGAAGTCGCCCCCATGCTAACGCAAATCTTGGATCTGTCCTTGAGTTCAGCAAAATTATGGAATGTGACTGATGCACCATGGTTACTAATTCCAATGGGAACTCTTTCTACATCAAAGATTTATTCAGCAAGATTTCTGATAAAGCAAGAGACCCCATACCTATTATATGAAAGATACTACTGTTTGCTGATTTAGTCGTGCGCACGACATAGTTATCTAGTGCGCACGACTTACTAAGTCGTGAGCACGACATAATTATCTCGTGTGCACAACATAGTCTGTAATTTAATGTCTATGCATATATATATTAAATTCACTTTAATTATTTACAATGAAACTTAGTTCAACTACAGATCAGAATATATAAATAAGCATATTGGAAGCAGAGTGCTCTACAAAATTTCTACAGGGGTTATAAATCTTGGCCTAAATTTGCTGTTCAAAAATGTTTTGTTGCCGTCGAGGCATTAACGGCGTATTAGCACATCTAGTTACCAATTATTTTGAATTTTTATTTAACGGAAAGCTCGTGCTGTGATATGTCTCTCGATGAGTTTAACTCTACGACAGCAAATTGCTACAAATTATACAAGAAGAAATCACTGAAATTTGTATGGTGATAAAGAACTTTGCTAGTGATGATATCATTTTACTTCAGACATACAATATACATTCACTCATGGTATGACAGAAACCTTTAAAATATTGCCTAGCTTATTTACCACTTACAGCTGTATTTTATGGTTGGGGGTTTGACCGTGTGTGTCAGTCTTATAAAGAACTGAAACATTTGTGTGATTAATATCTCGAAAGACTTTTGATGCAAATTTATGAAAAGCTACATTGTTAAGCCTTGGACATTATATAGCACACTTGAAATCATTTTGACCATGGAACGGATTCAGGACATCTTGTCTTTTGCTCATACCCAGAGATCAATGAAAGAGATTTCTATTTAAAGTGCCCACTCCACTATTAAAGTTTTTTGAGTTGACAGTTCAACCTTTTGCTAAAATAGTTGCCAAACGGAGCATAGTGTTTCATAAGCGCATCTTGTTTTAAAGGCATTGGGATTGATTGAACTCATCACTAAAACTATTTCCTTAAGTATTATTTCATGAATATCTCGCGGAGTATATGCTTATGAACAAATTACATATGGATGTGATAATATTTTTTTTTTTCAAGAAGGGTCTTTCACTTTTAGGAGCCATTTCTCATTACACATAAACTACGATGATAATTTCAATGTTTTAGGCAGCATTATTTACATTACAAAGAATCCGCCTCATGCAATGATTACTTATCGACGCAGTATAGACTTATATATCATGATTACATAGTAGAGCATTCTTTTCATTCATGTCAACGTTTTTTACTTTTATTATACGCCTGGCATAAACGAACGTATTATGATATGGTGTTGTGGGTCCGTGGGTGTGTCGGCACATTGTTGATGTAAACAGTATTTATTGTGAAAAAATATACATAAATTTGATATATACATATGCATCAATTTATGGATTGAGCAGCAAGCAGATAGCTTATATAAAGCTCTCTCCATTTGTACAAAATTTTTATTACGTTTATGATAGGCCGACGTGAATAAAGTATTAGTATTTATACAGATACAAATACACGTAGAAACGTGTAAATATGCAATCACTAGTAAATACAAGTATAAAAGTAATGGTAAACCAGTATTCAAATACAGGACAGAAATACATTTATGTATATTAACAGTTATACATAGGTACATATGTAGACATTTGTAAGATATAATTAAGTCGGTTTTCCATGTACACATAGCATGCTACTTCACATAGGTACAAATATGAAAAAAAAAACATGTATAGGCCTATATGTAGACATATATATATATATATATATATATATATATATATATATATATATATATATATATATATATATATATATATATATATATATATATAAAAGCACAGGTAAGCGATAACGATACTAAAACAATTTAAAAATTGCCAAATTTTCGAAGCAATCTGCTTCTTCTTCAGGACACACACAAACACTCACACAAATATAAAGACACGAAATGAAAGATAGAAAATATATACAAAGCACTAGTCTAATAAAAACTGGTTTCTTCAATTGGCTACATATTGAGCGTTTCTCTATGCGCTATCTAATAGGAAATGAGCCAAACACAAGCCGACAGCTTGCTTACAGGTCAAGTGGCGCCCCCTAAAATGTATTTGCATTGACCTACTGAAGGTAATTAGACTAGGTGATAAGAAGTTATAGATAGAAGGACAAAGAAAATAAATAACAGAAATAAATCGGAGTGAAAAACAAATAAGTGATAAAATAAGTAAGTACAAAAAAAAAAACCAAAAAAAAAAAAACCAAAAAAAAAAAAAAAAGAAAAGAAAAAAAAAACTGTCAGGACAAGTGGTAGTATTGGATGGCGAGTTACATGACAAGTATAAAGACACGGATTCCTATCGTCTGTCCATACCAAACCCTACCCAAAAATGGGCATCTCCACAAAAGATACGGTGTTTGGGACAAACAGACGCAGACTGCTCTATTTCATAATATAGGATGCTGGTGTCAATACTTCTTGTTCATCAAAAGGACATCTGACACTTTGTTTAGACCGCTTGGTTCTATAGTGTGAAGCCTATGTTGCCAAAAGCCCTCTTTCGCCACTCGGTCATCTACTGTCCACATCGCACTATGGTTAATGGCCACAACAATCATGTCCTCCCAAGAATGGTTGTCCATGTTAAAATGCTTGGCTACTGGCAGATGCATTTTCTTGGTTTTGATGGACGACCTATGGTTGTTCACTCGCATGTTCAAAGCATCTTCTGTTTCCCCAAC
Source organism: Pteria penguin (assembly GCA_035048485.1). Classification (NCBI taxonomy): domain Eukaryota; kingdom Metazoa; phylum Mollusca; class Bivalvia; order Pterioida; family Pteriidae; genus Pteria; species Pteria penguin. Next base: position 21,852,860 of record CM068585.1, read on the forward strand.
ATACTGTTTTTTACACACCTTGCATGTGATAAGGTAAACCACATTTTTGGATTTACAGGAGAGTTTATCCAAAATCTTGTACTCCTTACCGGTTACAGAACTTTTGAAGGTGGACGTAGTGTCTGAGTGGAGGCACAGCTTGCAGCGTTTGTCATTGCATGTTGTGAACGAACCAATTGGTCGTGGATTGTCAAGCCTTGATCTGACTACATGATCTTTAATACTTTTAGGCTTTCTGTAGGCAACCATAGGAGGTGATGGGATGGCCTTCGCCATACGTTTGGAATTGTGGAGGGTAGGCAGGTGCTTGCGTAGGATTGTAGATAGGCCTTGCAAAGCTGGGTGGAAGGTGATGACTAAAGGTATTCTGGGGGCAGTGTCCTTAGTTTTGTATTTCAGCAAATCTGCTCTACTGGTTGACATGGCATTGGAGATAGCTTTGTCAACGGAGTTCTTATTATACCCTCTGTGGCAAAGTCTCTGTTTGAGTTCTGAACTCCTCGTCTTATACAAGTCATCAGTAGAGCATATTCGTCGTAATCTGGTGGACAAACTTTTAGGAATACCTTTGAAGACATGGGGCGGATGACAACTGTCCGGTCTAAGGTAGAGGTGTGCATCTGTAGGTTTGGTGAACAAGTCAAAAGTGATGTTTCCGTTGCACAGAGTGGATCTGGTGTCCAGGAAGACATTGGTGGTTTCTGAGATATCGGCAGTGAACTTTATGGAGGGATGAAAGTTGTTGGCAAAATTAATAAATTCATCAAGTTTTTCTCTACCTGCTGTCCTGCTGCAAGCTGTGCCCCCACTCAGACACTACGTCCACCTTCAAAAGTTCTGTAACCGGTAAGGAGTACAAGATTTTGGATAAACTCTCCTGTAAATCTAAAAATGTGGTTTACCTTATCACATGCAAGGTGTGTAAAAAACAGTATGTTGGGGAAACAGAAGATGCTTTGAACATGCGAGTGAACAACCATAGGTCGTCCATCAAAACCAAGAAAATGCATCTGCCAGTAGCCAAGCATTTTAACATGGACAACCATTCTTGGGAGGACATGATTGTTGTGGCCATTGACCATAGTGCGATGTGGACAGTAGATGACCGAGTGGCGAAAGAGGGCTTTTGGCAACATAGGCTTCACACTATAGAACCAAGTGGTCTAAACAAAGTGTCAGATGTCCTTTTGATGAACAAGAAGTATTGACACCAGCATCCTATATTATGAAATAGAGCAGTCTGCGTCTGTTTGTCCCAAACACCGTATCTTTTGTGGAGATGCCCATTTTTGGGTAGGGTTTGGTATGGACAGACGATAGGAATCCGTGTCTTTATACTTGTCATGTAACTCGCCATCCAATATTACCACTTGTCCTGACAGTTTTTTTTTTTTTTTTTTGTTTTTTTTTTTTTTTTTTTTTTTTTTTTTTTTTTTTGGTTTTTATTTATCACTTATTTGTTTTTCACTCCGATTTATTTCTGTTATTTATTTTCTTTGTCCTTCTATCTATAACTTCTTATCACCTAGTCTAATTACCTTCAGTAGGTCAATGCAAATACATTTTAGGGGGCGCCACTTGACCTGTAAGCAAGCTGTCGGCTTGTGTTTGGCTCATTTCCTATTAGATAGCGCATAGAGAAACGCTCAATATGTAGCCAATTGAAGAAACCAGTTTTTATTAGACTAGTGCTTTGTATATATTTTCTATCTTTCTTTTCGTGTCTTTATATTTGTGTGAGTGTTTGTGTGTGTCCTGAAGAAGAAGCAGATTGCTTCGAAAATTTGGCAATTTTTTAATTGTTTTAGTATCGTTATCGCTTACCTGTGCTTTTATATTGACCCCTTTTTCTCGAGCGATTTGCATTAACCTTCATTGAGGTTGATCCGATACTTATGAATAGTGAATGTTGTTACAATTTCCTTTTTTGTGCTTTTATATATATATATATATATATATATATATATATATATATATATATATATATATATATATATATATATATATATATATATATATATATATACATATATATATATATATATATATATATATATATATATATATTCTACAAATTAACAATTATTCATATGAACACATATACTAACACATACACATACATGTACACATCCTTGCACATATACATGCATTCACACACACTTACACATACATACACACATCACTGTATACATACACACATATACATATATTCACATTCAGTTATATTCATATGAGTCCTGAACTTATAATGGAATAAGGTACATTAACCTAAATGGAGAAAAAAAATTGGTTGCAGAGCAGATAGAGTATTAATCTACTAGGTAATATTAGAAACGTTTACTCTTTATAATGAAGTTGTGCACATGTTTGAATATCTCCTCGTTTACATCGTTATTATACATAGGGCACCCAGATAGTAATATATCAATGTTTGTATTAACATGTATAGCATGGATAGTTGATGACTACGAAAGCCGATTAGACTCACTTACTAAGAAAATTTTTATATATTATCTCGTTATTACGAGATAATTAACTCGTTATTTCGAGATATTTTCTCGTTATTACGAGATAATTAACTCGTTATTTCGAGATCTTTTCTCGTTATTTCGAGATAATTTACTCGTTATTTCGAGATAATTAACTCGTTATTTCCAGATCTTTTCTCGTTATTTCGAGATAATTATCTCGTTATTTCGAGATAATTTACTCGTTATTTCGAGATCTTTTCTCGTTATTTCGAGATGATTAACTCGAGTTAATTATCTCGAAATAACGAGTTAATTATCTCGAAAGAACGAGAAAAGATCTCGAAATAACGAGATAATTATCTCGAAACAACGACTTAATTATCTCGAAATACCGAGTTAATTATCTCGAAATAACGAGAAAAGATCTCGAAATAATGAGTTAATTATCTTGAAATAACGAGAAAAGATCTCGAAATAACGACATAATTATCTCGAAATAACGAGTTAATTTTCTCGAAATAACGAGTTAATTATCTCGAAATAACGAGAAAAGATCTTGAAATAACTAGTTAATTATCTCGAAATAACGAGAAAAGATATCGAAATAACGAGTTAATTATCTCGAAATAACGAGAAAATATATAAAATTTTTTCTTAATAAGTGAGTCTAATCGGCTTTCGTAGATGACCGAATGTTGTCATATAATTTACAATCATAGAAGTAATGAGCGGCTGTTTCTACACCTCCACATATACAAATATCGTTATCTCTCAGGTGGTTTTTATATAAGTCAGAGTTCAGAGAGCTGCATCCCAATCGTAGACGAGTATGGTGTATTTGACACCATCTATCTCCTTTGTAATAGTAATTTGGAATTTTGATGCGGTCTTTTTCTAAATAAGCTCTAAAGGATGATAACGAATCTAGTGATCTGGTCGGTTCAGGTAGTTAATTCCAATCAGTTGCTGTTTTGTTAATGAAAGAATTTTGATATAGAGTAGTTTTACATCTTTGTATATGAAAATCGTTTCCAGTTCTGAGTACGCGTTGGCTAACCTGATGAACACTGATGAGCACATTGTTAACACGATACAGACCATACCGTTTAGGCTACAACTTTCAAACTTTGTACACTTATTTCTTATGACATGAGGACGAACCCTATTGATTTTCAATATCAAGGTTAAGGGTCAAGGTCACTTTAGGACAAAAACAAAAAAGAAATTTAGAGTGAAACTTGTAAACAAGATACAGACCAAACTGTTTACGTTAGAAGTTTTAAACTTTGCACATTTATTTCTTATGACTAGAGAACAAACCCTATATCGATATTCAAGCTCATATCAGCAAGGTCAAGGTCACAGTGCTTATGCCATTTAGATTCTTGTCCAGGTCATAACTTTTTACATTATGCATGGATTTGAATAATATTTCACAGGACTGTTGCCCTGAACCTAAGGGTGTGCCATAACTAACGTTATATCTGCAAGATCAAGGTCACAATATATATGATGGGTAAATTTTTGTCAGGGCCATAATCTTTTACCCTTTGCATAGATTTGAGTAATATTTCACAAAATTGTTGCCCAGGACCTAAGAATGTGTCTTGACATTGAACCAAAGTTATATCTGCAAGGTCAAAGTCACAATGCATATGATGGGTAAATATTTGTCTGGTTCATAACCTTTTACCTATTGCACAGATTTGAATAATATTTCACAGAATTGTTGGTAATGGGGGAATGTTTCTATACTTTAAAATTTATCCCTTCACGCTAAGCGATGGACATATTATGCCACACTAGGCGTTGCTATTGTTGACTATACAGTATGCTTCATTAATCACCTCCATCAGTACTCTCAGTACTTTGATTTTATTATGTCTCGCCATCGAGAAAGGGGGAGGGTATACATAGTGTTACCTGCGTCCTTCTGCATTCTGTTCCCGCGCTACAACTTTTAATGGGGTTCACTCTCATCCGCTGAGATAATACAGACAAGTGATTTTGCATGGGTTATACCCATCGGGATTTTCCTGCAGTTTCTAAGTAAAACCTTATTTTTTTCGATCTATCGTTTCGTTATGGTAATTGCCTACAATGAGAAAATAACTAAGAATATTTCATCCATGTATGCTTCTCCATTGAATGTAAATGCTAAATACAAAGATATTATTAAATATATGACTGAAAATTTACGATAACACTTATGACAAAAGCAAAGTCATATCCATTAATACTTTGCGAATGTTTCGGATCTCTTGTCATTAAAGAATCAGACATACCGTACTGTAAGCGCATTCGTATAGCCAATGAGCCCCATTCAGTAATATTTTACATGTATGTTGAACACTAATATCTACGCTATGTTGGGCAATTTCAATCACAATGCGGTGCCATAAATAGAGAAAACACTTAATTAAGCCAGAATCTGGATTTTATTGAGTTTTATTCTATCGACAGATGGAATAGATCACTTGCCGATCTTGATAATGGCTGTCTTTTTGTCCGAGCTAACAACTCTTAGCGTTGATTTTCATAGTGACGTCATAATACGTGACATAAATTTATTGTAACGCCATAACGAAAAACAACGCCAAAAGGTATTAGCTCGGACAAAAAGACAACACTTATAAAGATCGGCAAATGGTATATTGACTGATCGTCAAATGCCCAACATCACACCTTTTGACTCACTTTTTCATTATGGCGTCATAAATAAATGGCCCGTCATACATGATTTTAACTGTGACGTCACCATGAAACTACGTAATGGACGTGGTTAAAGTTGGATCTGGCGATCCCTCAATACACCGTACCACTTCGTCAAAAGTCAAGCACTTTAGCGCAAAATCTGACTATGATGACGTCATGCAAGGTTGGACAAGTCCGACATTTGATTATGACGTCAAAAGCATAACAATAAAAAATCCGCTAAACATTGTTTTCTATGCTGAAATGTGGAACGGTATATTAAACCATTCTGCATGACAATTTATTTGAACTTTTGATAATGTAATAAATCAAAATGAAATAATAGACCATATTCTGGTTTTGATAAATGACGACTTTTTGTCCGAGCTAATACCTTTTGGCGTTATCATAGTGACGTTATCATGAATCTATGTTATACGTTATGACGTCACTATGAAAAACAACGCTAAAGTGTATTAGCCCGGACAAAAAGACAGCAATTATCCAAACCGGAATATGGTCTATTGACTTTTTTTTTCTCAGTTTATGGCGCCGGACCCAGAGTCGTGGCTCTTTCCGTGCAATATTTGTGTTTTGCGCCAAAATTGTAGAACACTTTGATATAATTAAATATGAGCTGCATGTCTGATGAAATATTCAATACCTTTGCCAATAATTTTCGACATATTTTACCAAAGATATGATCCATTGTGGTATCAGAAATCAAAGAAAATTTGGTTTTCGCATGTTGACTTCGAAATATACATATGGAATTGCATGATATTTTGTCAACATGTTTAGCAAATTTTAGCCTCTTTACAGACTTCATCTGTTTTACAATTTATGGAAATATGGGGTTTAAGTACATGGCCTAGAGGAACCGATACTAATTGGGATGAAGTTTATGTTAACGGGTATATGTTTGTTTATACATTTAGGCGGGAATTTAACAATATAAATGAACTTCACTATGCAAAATGCTTAAATGTTTGTGATCATTTTCTCATGAATAGATAGAGGTACGCAAATTTGGCTTATTGTTAAAGTACGAGTAGAAGCAGTTCATCTCTTTGCTTGGCTCTCGTCAGTTAGTTTCTAGCAAAGTTATATCCCTTGCACTTAGATAAATAGTATTTTTCTCCAGTTTTCGCGTTCTGTACAGTTTCACAAGAACTCTTACAAACATAGCCGCAAGTAGTGGCCCTAAATGAATGATAGCTTACCCCCGATCTATCGATTGAAGGCTCTACACACATTTTTTCTCAACCTATTTCAAATTTGCCGGTTTCTGTGTCAGCCATTCGGTCTCGCGAGATTTCGTTAGAAGAGACCCCACAAAAAGAGGCGGAGCTGACGAAAAACACGTGGTCATTGTTATTTTTATGTAATTTCTCAGTTTACATTTTATTTATCGGCTAGTTATTTATGAAGAAGAAAATTAAATTGAAATTGTCAGAAATGCGGTAACTAGCCGATAAATAAAATGTAAACAGAGAAATGACATAAAAATAACAATGACCACGCACCCATGACCACGTGTTTTTCGATCTCGCGAGACCGAATGGCTGACACAGAAACCGGCAAATTTGAAATAGGTTGGGAAAAAATGTGTGTAGAGCCTTCAGACGACAGATCGGGGGTAGGTTACCATTGCCGATCGTTTGTTTTATGTTTATATATGTTAGATATTTGCTCCATTTGATACCGAAATGCGTAGAATCGTGCCGACCATTCCGTTTATCAAAAATGCAAGTTTACGCAACGTAAGGAATTGTGGCCCTATCATTCATTTAGGGCCACTACTTGCGGCTATTACAAACATAGTTTTATCGCCGTATCTTCTGAGTGCTCCACCAAACCTGTATTAACATTGCTTACGAAAATACTGACCAGCACCAAACATGGTCTTCCATTACACTATGAAACAACATACCCCAGAAGCGGAATCAATTAGATGTGGATCCTGAAGAATTCTAAAAAACTTTTAGATAATCTGAAATCCCCCAATTTTAATCATGTTACCAACATACAACCTTTTAATTTCTCCACGCTCTACACTTTCATTTCTCACCAAAAGCTCAAAAATAGACTGACCAAGATAACCCGAGACTCCTTTGGAAATGGAAATCGCAGACACAAATATCTTGTTCTAGGACGGTAGGACACCTATTTCGTGAAGGAACACTGATTCAGACAAAAAGTATAATGAAGACGACATCGTCAAAATTCTGGAATTGCTTATAGACAATATTTACAGGGTGTTTGGAGGAACAGTTTTTTAGCAAATCTTTGGCATTCCTATGGGTACCAATTGACATTTTCTTATATTCATACGAAGCGGAGTTTATTTAGACTTTGTTCTCAACAGGAAGAAACCACTTTGCATTTCAGTTAAATTTTACTTACAGATACGTAGGTGATGTGTTGTCAATTAATAATCCTAACTTTAAGGATTACCTTCACGAAATCTATCCCCACTTACTAGAGATCAAAGAGACAACGAGGGTGACAGATCTGCCTCGTACTTGGATATACTTTTATCTTTCGATGATAACGGTCACTTGAACACCTCCCTGTACGACAAACGTGACGATTTCAACTTCCATATAACGAACTTTCCTTTTCTGATTAGCAACCTTCCTTCATCTCTTGCCTATGGCGTTTTTGTATCCCAGTTTATAAGGTACGCCAGGGTATGTTCGAAATACAATGGTTTTGTCACAAAGGCTACACGGCTAGCTAACCGATAAGCTACTTGTTCAGGGTTATATTTCAGAACGCCTGAAATCGTCACTGAGGAAGTTCTACGGTCGCTACGGTGATCTTATAAGCGAATATTGGGTCCCGCTTAGCAGAATGACTCAATGCGTTCTGGAGAGTGATCGAACGACTGTTCGACAAATACCTATTATGACGTCACCTTCACCATTTATGTACATTCCTGTGTGCATTGGGACCTTCACCGAATTTGACGTTCCCCTATTGAGTCTTTTCGTTATACAGAGTTATTTCTCATATGAGCAGGTATCTGACGTCAAACCATTGTGACGTCAACCAGTTCTATGGCAACTGGTGTAAAATTACGGGAAGTGATATAGACATTGTATGACGTCACAAGGGTTTGAAGACCCAATAACTGTTGCGACGGGTGTTGCATGCAAACAGGAAATGCTCATTCTCCCCGGGCTGTTGGTCTCACCCCGGAATATTGTATTTTCCGGGGTTCGCAACGGTTTGTATGGGACAATTTCATAATTTAGCCTCCCCTTTTTGGACTTCGACACTTAATAACTGATCGGTACTTCTTTGTTGTTTATTACTAAAATACGACCACATTTCCTACGAAACCAAAGTCTTCCCTACATCATGATTGCATTCCCTACTAATACGATTGTTGTACAGTGATTGTATCTATCTGGTTTAGTGTGGGGTTACGTAACGGTATAGTGGGACTGAGTACTATTGTTAAACAAAATACTGTAAAACAAATTTTGTAACTGAAATAGGGGGTATTGTCCCATTTTTTTTCTAGTTATGTTTTGAACACTTTAGTTCTAAAATAAGAAAATAAGCTGTACAAATAATAGCACTATGTCAAAGCACATAAGATCAAAATAATTTACTAAATCTAAATTTAGAAAAATTTTACGTCCAGTTTTGTAAATTTAGATTTAGTAAATTATTTTGATACTTCACTGTGTGTGAGTAGAGTTGTATGTTGTGTGATTGGGTGTGTTGGTGTGCTCTGATATAGTGTTATTATTTGTAGAGTTTCTTTTCAAACGACTGCCATTCCTACAATACGAATGTCATCTCTACAATACGAATGTCTTCCCTACAATACGAAGATCTTCCCTATACAATACGACTGCCATAACTACAATACGAATGTCTTCTCTACAATATGAATGTGTTCCGTATACAAAACGAACGTCTTCCCTACAATACGAAAGTCTTCCCTATACAATACGATTGCCTTCCCTACAATACGAATATCTTCACTGCAATATGAATGTTTTTCCTTCAATACGAATATCTTCCCTATAATACGATTGTCACCCATACAATACGAATATTTTCCCTGCAATACGACTGCCATCCCTACAATACGAATGTCTTCCCTACAATACGACTGTCATCCCTACAATACGACTGTCATCCCTACAATACGAATGTCATCCCTACAATACGACTGTCATCCCTACAATACGACTGTCATCCCTACAATACGAATGTCATCCCTACAATACGACTGTCATCCCTACAATACGACTGCCATCCCTACAATACGACTGTCATCCCTACAATACGACTGTCATCCCTACAATACGAATGTCATCCCTACAATACGACCGTCATCCCTACAATACGAATGTCATCCCTACAATACGACTGTCATCCCTACAATACGACTGACATCCCTACAATACGAATGTCTTCCCTACAATACGAATGTCTTCCCAACAATACGACTGCCATCCCTACGATACGACTGCCATCCCTTCAATACGAATGCTTTCCCTACAACACAGCTGACCCCTTCCTAGCCGCAAGTAGTGGCCCTAAATGAATGATTAGGGCCACTACTTGCGGCTAACCCCTTCCAAACAACTGTCATCTCCACAATACGAATGTCTTCCTTACAATACGAAGGTCTTCCCTATATATTACGAATGTCTTTCCTATACTATACGAATGCCTTCCCCTTTGATATGAATGTCTTCCCTACAACATCTTCCCTAGAATACATATTCCATTTACAGATTACCTAAATGATGTGTTTTATCTAGACATTTTTAACATTAAATACACGATTGCAGATGGTTGTTAAGCCGGGGTGGCCTAGTGGTATCGTGCTGGACTCCTGATCGGGAGGCCGGGGTTCGAGTCCCGCTCTGGTCATGTCGGTGTCCTGTCTTTCGGATGAGACAGTAAAAACCGAGGCCCCGTGTCCTGGTATGTATGGCACGTTAAAGATCCCTCACTGCTTTGGATAGGTCCGTTGCAAAAGTCAAAATTTGTATGCCCCGCATTAGGCAGATGCCGTCACCATATGCGTGAAATATTCGTGGTGTGACGTTAAACAAAAATCAGTCAATCAGATGGTTGTTTATCCTACGCTGTGTATAAATAAACTCTTACAAAAGTGAGAGGAGTGTCTTTTACGTCCATGCATATTTAAATTAGATAATTTGAATTACATCATACACTTACAGTGTAAATATTACCTACAAATATACCTTTCCTCCTACTTATATAACTGTTATTCAGGAAATGTTCAAATGACATTATCATGTTATTAACATTAATCACAACTAACCGGAAGCACATTCGAACCCGAATGAAGCTGAATATTCCTTCAGGAATATAATGACATTTTCGGTACTACATTTCATTCCTCATTTATAACGTGATACAGAATACCATCAATTCACACAGTATCGGTTTTCAACAAAACCTTTTGCGACAAATTAATTATTTAAAACTACAGTAATTTAACGAATTTGTTTGGGTTGCTCATATTTAAAACATAAATGTATGCATAGCAGTATATATGTATATAAAGATATTGTGGATGAAAAAAGATAATCAAGTCGTGTTCTAATATGCTTTACTACAGACTGGTCCTTACAGCTATGGCTTTGCTGGTATTGGCCAACTATACGGATGCATTTAGTGGTAAGTAAAGTGATCATATTTGGAAAGTTATAATTAATAAGGAAAGTAAGTATACCTGATTGATAATTGTGTATGATAACTCTCTTGTTAGATGGGATGCATGAATATACACCTGTCTGGAATGTTTGATAATTCTGTGAAATGTGCATTGCCTATTCTTGTTCATTGTCTCTTTGCTCCTGAATAAGAAAGCTTCTGCCAAAACAAAGGGATTTCCGGAAATAAACATATATTTCAGCAAAGTTGGATCACTTGTTACTTTCAAATTCATTCATATATACAGTGCCGATTTACATTTGTTTCTTCGGGGATCTCGACCAATCCCGAGATTCTGCGAAAATTACTTTTCTTGTTATTTTTTTTTTTCCTATGTAAAAATAAGTTAGATCACTTGTTACTTTCATATGCTGATTTAGAGGGATGGACCGGGGTCTGGAACCACCCTAAGATTCGGGGGGAAATACTATTCTTATAGACTCCCTCTCGGAAAATTCATTGGGATCTACCCCCTCTCAACAAAATTTCTAGATCCGCGCCTGACTTTTAAAATGAACGTGTCGTCAGATAGAAGAAAGGAGATTAACAGTACAAAATTATAAATCACACACACACACACGCACACACCTACACACCCACACACCTACACACACACACACACACACACACACACACACACACAATGATGATTGATTCTTTCAGTGAAATGTTTGAAATCTGATTTTTTATGCTAGAGATTGGGTTTAGGAACAAAATATACTCAAACCGGAAAAGATCTGTGTTTACTGCCAACAGTTTCAGAAAACAACTGATTTTCAACAGAAATTATTTGTGTTGAATAGTATCATAAATCCCAGCTTTGATGTATAATACAACATCATACTTCAAGTTGTATTAATACACGTGTGATTTGATGTTTTTTCTTTAATAGAGTCAACATAAATCAATATTGATTTTATTAAATATGTACGGTATATGCTGGCATTCGTGATGACAATGCTATTACAATTATATAAGCATTGGGAGCTGTTTGAATCGAAGTTATAAATTACTAGAAGCGCAAGGGAAACATATCAGATGATCACGTGATCGTATAGTTTATCCAAATTTTGAAACCTTAGTATGTATTGTAACCGGAAGTTCCCATGCTCTGTGACAGAATTGCTGTAAACCATGTGATAAAGGTGCGAGAGAATTATGGAAGATTTCTCAGGCATTAATATATACAGAACTGATTATAGGAGCGGTATATTTAACGTGACATGTTAAAGTCTTACAAAAATAATTGTGTAATAATAGGAAAATTTATTCCGAACGTGAACCGTATTCGCTCTGTGCCATTACCGTGTCATAACTCTACTGGAAATACTTTTTACGAAAATGACAAATTAATTTTTCCTTGTTGCCTAATGATGAATGACGTTTAGATATGACTTATGATAAGCATACATTATTTAAACACAGCAAATTTGGAAGGCTACCGCTAACTCTACATGGTCACAAACCGAGGTTTGTGGAGAACGAGCAACCCAGTTGTTTCACATGATGATTTTAAATCAAATTAAAAAAAAAACCTACTGCTAGATAACTAAATCATAAACTTTTCACAGATGTATTACCGTATTGATTATAATTCATTTTAACAAAAGACTTATCATATAGAACCACTGAGACAGAATCACTGCATCTACTCCTGTCTGCCTTATAGGTTATATATATACCGAAATTATTATACCCCACCCAGGTATGGCAGGGGGCATTAAGTGTTTGCTTTGTCCGTCCTTCCATCATTCTGTCTTTCCGTTTCCGTCACACATTTGGTTTCTTGATGATAATTCAAGTACCTTTCATCATATTCAAACCACCAAATTTGGATATATGCTTACATATTAAAAGAAAATTTTGGGGTCAAATACCAAGGTCACAACTGACGAAAATAGACTGTAATTATTGACTTCCTTATGATAACTAAACTACCTTTCATCATAGTCAAACAGAGTTTGAATTTATGATTATATATCAAGAGAGGAAGAACCCCTTTGATTTTGGAGTCAAAAGGTCAAAGTCACGGCTAACAAAAATACACTGTGATTATTGGTTTCCGGGTGATAATTCAAGTACATGTACCTTTCATCATATCCAACCCGAATTTAGAAGTTTGCTTACGCATTTAGAGAGAAAGAACCCTATTGATTTTAGGGTCAAAAAGTCAAAGGTCAAGGTCACAGCTGACAAAATAGTCTGTAATGATTGGTTTCTGTACAATAATTCAAGTGCTTTTCATCATATTCAAATCGAAATTGGGAATATGCTAACTTATTAAGAGCGAAAGAATCCTATTGATTATGGGGTCAAAAGGTCAAAGGTCAGGTTCGCAGCTGATGTAAATAGACTGTAATTATTGGTTTCCGGATGATAACTCAAGTACCTTTCATCATTTTCAAACCGAATTTGGTATTGTGCTTACTTGTTAAGAGAGATAGAACCTGCTGATTTTGGGGTCAACAATTCAAAAGTCAATGTCACATGTGACGAAATCGACTGTTATTATTGATTTCTAGGTGATACCTCAAGTACCTTTCATCATATTCAAACCAAATTTGGATATATGCTTACTTATCAGGAAAGGAAGAACCCAAAGTTTAAAGTTCAAGACTACAACTGATAGAAAAGTCTATATTATTTCTTTCCAGGTGATTTTCTTATATATCATTAACTTGATCATATTTCACATAACTTACAGGTTAAGTTCATTTACACAGAGGTAATTAAAAATCTTATCAAAAGGAAAAAAATGCCTATAGATTTGAGGGTCAAAAGGCAAGGTCACTGCCGATGATATTTATAGGAGTTATGGCCCATGAGCGGGGTCATATGTTTTACAAACACGCTCTAGTATAGATGCTTGTGTATTAATTATACTGATTCGTACATGACCAATCACTTATAGACAATGACAGTTACGGTCACTTTATAAAGTGGACGGTGAAATTTATTCACATTAGTAAAAAGCTGTATGGTGTCAATAAATTCCAGATTTCTCAGTGACATTCGAATCGTAATTTCCTTCACTGACATGATGCACACTAGATACTAATTTTATTTTGTATCGATGGTACGGACGATACACACATTTGTACAAACGGAACTCCTCGGGTGTCTCGCACTCTCAACACCTACCTCGTATGTAATTCGAATGCATCCATGACGAAATATTTCCAATATGGTTGCGGTGTCTATAGCAACGCCATTATAAGTAAGTTACTGTAATTGTTGTCTTATTTGTGCCTATTCTTCTCGGCGACTACTCATTTTCCATAACAAATAAAATTAACACCATGAGTATGTTTTGAACTATGTTTTATATTTGATATTATACTGCGCTACCAGGTCACAATTACTACGCCGACCGAATTACAATGTATCGATTTCACTCCTGGCGGTTAATGCCTTATATCCGAAGGACATGTAGTTATTGAGTGTGCGAGACACCCAAGGAGTTCCGATTGCACACATGTGTTCAGAAATTTCCGAAAACGAAACAACTTTCAATGTTGTTCGAAGGCAAATCGGTTTTCTCAGATTTTAACATATGTATTTGCATAAATTTAAATAAAAGCATACATACTACTATCTGTGTGTGTGTGTGTGTGTGTGTGTGTGTGTGTGTGTGTGTGTGTGTGTGTGTACAATGTTTGTAATTGTATACATACTACAGGGGGTATTCTATGCTTCCATAAAATAAACAGGGTATTGTTATTCTGCAGTTTCAAGTGGACTTTATTATGCCAAAAACCAACTGAAATGTGTATCAAAAAGAACAGCCAATAGCCATCTGCAAAAGGAAATAAGTCGTCTGTCTCAGCTGGTGCAGTCACAAAACACCCATCTGAAACAGTTGCAAGAAGAAAATAAAAGACTGAAAATAAAATCGCTTCTACAGAATTTATTACATAGTCTAAAGAGATGATGACTTTCATGAATGGATTTGACTGTAAACTGAAATAATCGATATATGGGCATTAGGTACCAGATTTATATATTTTCTCTGAGGTGAATAAATGAAAGATTCTATATAGTAATATACATATTGAACGAATGCAAATGAATTGTATTTTGTTACCTTGCTGGCATTAATAAATAAAAACTTTCTGTATCGTCCATAGACTGCAATATTGAAAAATTAAAAATACCATACATTCATATCTGTATTGTTAGTTTTCGTTTTTAATTATGGATACTGTTGTGAAAGATTTATAGTTGTCATTCAGATCATGGTACTAGATTAATTATATATATATATATTATAAGCTCGTGTAATCTCTCTGTAGAATTGAGTAGTTGATCTTTTTCTCAAAATTTTGTAACAAGATTATATTTTAGCATGACATGAGCATGAGCGTATGCTATCATCCACTCGGCGTCCAGGTCCACGTCCGTTTTATTTATTCAGTATGAGGCATAGGATTTCAAACTTGCACCCATGATGCACCTATATGTGTTAAGGAGGAATCTAGTCTCAGATGCTGTGCCTGACCCATATTTTCTGGTTGACAGAGCATGTTTAGTATATTCTTACAGTAAGGCCACAATAATTTGATCTTTCGCTCGTCGGATTTCCTGCTTCCGTTTTGCTCTGGTCAAAATATTTTTTAAAAATAAATACTTTTGTTTCGGGATCGACATTCCAAAATTTTCAAAAGCGGAAGTCAAGTACAAAAGAAGCACAAAACAAGCTTAGCTTTTAAAAAAGCTTAGATTGCAAACCCTGTAGCATTTTTGATTGCGAGGAAAATGGTACTAGTGGGTCAGTTTAAAATGAAGACCCTTTTGTATGATGTTAGCTAGGTTGTTGTCTAAATATTAGTTAATACCTCCTTTCTAATGTTTATTTATGTTTAGACTTGGGTTGGGAAAGCTGACCATATTCGTCGGGATGTCACCGTTTAGACATTTCGTACAGTTAGACATGGAAGAAATCATACAAACTACGCAGTACTTGCTCCACCAACTTCAACACCTAAAGAACACGAACTCCCCGTCGAGGCCTCTTGTGCCCAAATAATCGCTGGGAAAGTTTGCATAAGTACAAAGAATGTTACAAACTGCGCAGTAATTGCTCCACCAATTAAACTGCTAGAAATCCTTGATACTCCTTCATTTACTCGGAACTTTTCGAGATTTTCTATAGCCAGATAATGTACATACGCTAAAAGGTAAGAACATCTAATTAGTATTACGCGGGAAAATTCTGTTGGATTATTCCACTGCTGCCGTGGGAAAGGTTACACGAATGTTGATTTCCAAAATATGAATATCCTTCATATCTATACAAGTTTATGTGGCATCCATTAATTTATCTAGAAATAAGTATTTTAAAGTATTTTTTTAGCTCACCTGAGCGTAGCTCAACTGAGCTATTGTGATAGTGCAGCGTCCGTCGTCCGTCGTTAACTTTTCTACATTTTCGACTTCTTCTCCAGAATCGCTGCACAGAATTTCACCAAACTCCATAGGAAGTAAGTACTCAAGGTCTTCTACAAAGTTTGTGTTTTTTATTCCGATCCGTGATCCTAGATGGCAGCCATTGGCTCTGATTGGTTGACACATTTTCGTCTTCTCCTCCAGAAATGCTACACAGAATTTCACTAAACTTCATAGGAAGTAAGTACTCAAGGTCCTCTACCAAGTTTGTGTTTTTTATGCCGATCCGTAATCCAAGATGGCCGCCATTGGCTCTGATTGGTTGACACATTTTCGACTTCTTCTCCAGAACTGCTGCACAGAATTTCACCAAACTTCATAGGAAGTAAGTACTCAAGGTCCTCTACCAAGTTTGTGTTTTTTATGCCGATCTTTAATCCAAGATGGCCGCCATTGGCTCTGATTGGTTGACACATTTTCGACTTCTCCTCCAGAACTGCTGCACAGAATTTCACCAAACTTCATAGGAAGTAAGTACTCAAGGTCTTCTACCAAGTTTGTGGGGGGGGTTTTTTTTTTTTGCCGATCCGTAATCCAAGATGGCCGCCATTGGCTCTGATTGGTTGACACATTTTCGACTTCTTCTCCAGAATCGCTGCACAGAATTTCACCAAACTTCATAGGAAGTAAGTACTCAAGGTCCTCTACCAAGTTTGTGTTTTTTATGCCGATCCGTGATCCAAGATGGCCGCCATTGGCTCTGATTGGTTGACACATTTTCGACTTCTCCTCCAGAAATGCTACACAGAATTTCACTAAACTTATAGGAAGTAAGTACTCAAGGTCCTCTACAAAGTTTGTGTTTTTTATGCCGATCCGTGATCCAAGATGGCCGCCATTGGCTCTGATTGGTTGACACATTTTCGACTTCTTCTCCAGAACTGCTGCACAGAATTTCACCAAACTTCATAGGAAGTAAGTACTCAAGGTCCTCTACCAAGTTTGTGTTTTTTATGCCGATCTTTAATCCAAGATGGCCGCCATTGGCTCTGATTGGTTGACACATTTTCGACTTCTCCTCCAGAACTGCTGCACAGAATTTCACCAAACTTCATAGGAAGTAAGTACTCAAGGTCTTCTACCAAGTTTGTGGGGGGGGTTTTTTTTTTGCCGATCCGTAATCCAAGATGGCCGCCATTGGCTCTGATTGGTTGACACATTTTCGACTTCTTCTCCAGAATCGCTGCACAGAATTTCACCAAACTTCATAGGAAGTAAGTACTCAAGGTCCTCTACCAAGTTTGTGTTTTTTATGCCGATCCGTGATCCAAGATGGCCGCCATTGGCTCTGATTGGTTGACACATTTTCGACTTCTCCTCCAGAAATGCTACACAGAATTTCACTAAACTTATAGGAAGTAAGTACTCAAGGTCCTCTACAAAGTTTGTGTTTTTTATGCCGATCCGTGATCCAAGATGGCCGACATTGGCTCTGATTGGTTGACACATTTTCGACTTCTTCTCCAGAACTGCTGCACAGAATTTCACCAAACTTCATAGGAAGTAAGTACTCAAGGTCCTCTACCAAGTTTGTGTTTTTTATGCCGATCCGTGATCCAAGATGGCCGCCATTGGCTCTGATTAGTTGACACATTTTCGACTTCTCCTCCAGAACCGCTGCACAGAATTTCACTAAACTCCATAGGAAGTAAGTACTCAAGGTCCTCTACAAAGTTTGTGTTTTTTATGCCGATCCGTGATCCAAGATGGCCGCCATTGGCTCTGATTGGTTGACACATTTTCGACTTCTCCTCCAGAAATGCTGCACAGAATTTCACCAAACTTCATAGGAAGTAAGTACTCGAGGTCCTGTACCAAGTTTGTGGGGGGTTTTTTTTGCCGATCCGTAATCCAAGATGGCCGCCATTGGCTCTGATTGGTTGACACATTTTCGACTTCTTCTCCAGAACTGCTGCACAGAATTTCACCAAACTTCATAGGAAGTAAGTACTCAAGGTCCTCTACCAAGTTTGTGTTTTTTATGCCGATCTTTAATCCAAGATGGCTGCCATTGGCTCTGATTGGTTGACACATTTTCGACTTCTCCTCCAGAACTGCTGCACAGAATTTCACTAAACTTCATAGGAAGTAAGTACTCAAGGTCTTCTACCAAGTTTATGTTTTTTATGCCGATCCGTGATCCAAGATGGCCGCCATTGACTCTGATTGGTTGACACATTTTTCGACTTCTCCTCCAGAACCGCTGCACAGAAATTCATCAAACTGCATAGAAAGTAAGTACTCAAGGTCCTCAACCAAGTTTGGTGTTTTTTATGCCGATCCGTGATCCAAGATGGCCGGCATTGACTCTGATTGTTTGACACATTTTCAACTTCTTCTCCAGAACCACTGCACAAAATTTCACCAAACTGCATAGAAAGTAAGTACTCAGGTCCTCTACCAAGTATAGGTTTTTCATGCCGATCCGTAATCCAAGATGGCCGCCATTGGCTCTGTTTGATTGACACATTTTCATCTTCCTCTCCAGAACCCCTGCACAGAATTTCTTGCTTGCTTGTAAATATGCACTTTGTGCTCAGGTGAGCGATATAGGCCCACTTGGGCCTCTTGTTTTATTTTTAGAATACATTGCATGTAAGATTTATTTATCATTTATATGTATTCACTAAAGAAAATCACCCCCAAGTCATAATGTCTATCCTATTAAAATCTCTATCCTCATATACTCCTCTCTGCGTTTGAAAGTACGGTAAATACTATTCGTTTGGAAAGCTCAACTGTAACATTGATTTAGTAATGAACATTGCCTTTGAAAGCAAGGGTATTCTTCTTTATTCCTTTTCCTTTTAAGCGCATTAGAAATATCGATGTCATGGACAATACAAAACGTATACTGTCTGACCTCGTAAAGTAAAGCAACTACTTTTTGGAGGCTATGTTTTCCCAGCATGCAGCATAATCATGTCGCACATGCGCATTTCCAGATTAGACATCAACGTTATATGCAAACCCCCGACGGGGTTTGCAATGACTAATCAAGAAGTGATTTTAAGAGAGTAGACTTGTTCATACTGTACTGTGGGGATAAAGGTCACTTGTTGGATGACAATGATAAATATATTGAAAACCTGCATGAGGATTTTTCTATCGTGCGTCCTCTGTGTGGATCAAACAGAGATAAGGTGCTTTATGGAAAGACTTGGGGGAGAAAGTAAAAGGCAGTGACTCCCCATACACGTGACGTCCCTATATTATATCATCCAATCGCGACTCTCGTTAATTACCTGTAGCTCAAAGAACAGTAATTTGATTTATTAACGAGAGGCGTGATTGGCTGATATGATGTAGGGAGAGAGGGACTACTATTTTACTGTATCAGGAGCTGTAATTGGATGAGATTATTTGATCAATCTATACATAAAGATTGATTCTGCTGTAAAATCATGAATTTTTATCACATTCCGCTAATGTAAAAATGTTTTGACCTAAAAGGGGTGGTGGTTTACACTTAAATTTTGGCCAATTTTTGGGGGTGACCCCGTTCCAGCATGATTTTCTCGAAATTAAGTTGGATAACCTATGGTAAACTATTAAAATTCTGATAGAGGACGGTCTGACAAACATTTTGATATATGGTTTATATACAGTTAAAGCGTAGGATGTTGTGTAAATCTTGCCGGAAGTTTGGTAATTTAACATGGGACCCTATGGGAAATGGAATAACTATGTTTTGAATTGTAGGTCAAAGAACAGTAATTAACGAGAGTCGTGATTGGCTGATGTGATGTAGGGAGAGAGGGACTACTATTTCAGTGTATCAGGAGCTGTGATTGGATGAAATTATTTGATCCATTTATAAATAAAGATTGATTCTGCTGTAAAATCATGAATTTTTATCTCATTTCGCTAATGTAAATATGATATAACCTAAAAGGGGGTGGTTGTTTGCATTTGAATTTTGGCCAATTTTTTGGAGCGACTCCTTTCCAGCATAATTTTCTCGAAATTAAGGTGGATAACCTATGGTAAACTGTTAAAATTCTGAGAGAGGACGGTCTGACAAATATTTTGATATATGGATTGTATATAGCTAAAATGTAGGATGTTGTGTAAATCTTGCTGGAAGTTTGGTAATTTAACACAGGACCCTATGGGAAATGGAACTACTATGCTTTGACCTGTGCCGCAATTTCTTAGGATATAGGTACAGAGACATAGATACTTTTGAAAGTATATACATGTATGTCTCTGTATAAGTACTCATTATTTAAATGACAACTGATAACGGTTACACAAATCCGGAAAATGACCACACATAACTTCCAACATAACATGGTGATTAAAGTACTTTATAACAGGGGGTGAAATATCATTATACATATAAGGTAAACAAAATATATTACGAAAAGAATGGAAGAGGAATTTGTGTATTATTATTACACAAAAGATACAGCAAGCATTCTGTGGTCGTTACATACCGTATGTAGGTAAGTTGGTTGATGTAAATACGGTCTGTCTGCAGGATTTGCAAAACCAATATAGCTGCTTTGGTGTTGTTTTCAGAGGAACACATTTAAGACTAGTCACCACCACGGATCTAGCATCTTTTGATAGTCCAAACCAAGGACTTATAAAAATGACGTCCAAACTTTATGTGGAAGGGGCATTTTATTGGAAATGTGCTGCAAATCATTATTATCCTCATTAATTTGAATCAGGATAATTTTTTTATATAATTATTTGATTATTGATATGAGAAAGAAAAGAATAAGCATTGTTTCTGTTCCTTTTTTCATTTGATGATTGTTTCCTTTATTAATAACTTAATTTGTATTTTATGGTAGATTCTTCGTATTTGGTCTGTTACCTTCAGATACCGATTTAAACTTCTTCCCTCCATGTATACAGGCATAATCCAGCCTAACAAATTTAAGGTCTAGATTTACACATTTCACATTTTTCTCGTAGTGTCCAATAGTTTGGGATGACCCTTTGTACAGTTGTATGAAATTCCTTCTTTTTTTCTATCTCATTAATATATTGTTCAAGTACACTATAAGAATGAACGATAATCTAACCTGTAATCCTCCATTTGGCATTTCTTTCAGATATGTACAACACAAACAACTCATTAATAATAACTTGACAAGTATTCACATTATTAATAGCTATTTATTTATATCATTTTTGAACATTAACCACCACCGGGATCGCGTGAAGTCCTTTTCCGGATTCGTATGTAACCGTTATCAGTTGTCATTTATTGACGTGTACTTTTATATTGGTGAATGGTGGTACAATGCACGTATACAGGGAGTCACTGCAAAAGTAAAAACATAGAACTTAATCATACGTACATGCATACACACACACACACACGCATGCATGCATGCATACACATATACATTAGAACTTGAACATTTTGTTTCTTGGATGACTTTCAACTTTTCTATCTGTATTCATTTTTATGTCCCTGGATCGATAGGTCTGGTGCATATTGTTTTGACCCGTCTGTTTGTTTGTCCGTTGTCAACTTCAATCTTCGCCATAACTTTTGAATTGTGAGAGATAGAGTATCCATTTTGACTTTGTTGCCCCCTGGGGCACTCATGTTTCACAATCACATCTTCTTATGTCTCCCTTTCAAAGGGGAGACATATTGTTGTTGTCAATTTTCTTGTTGTTGTTCTTCTTCTTCTTCCTCTTCTTCTTCTTTTTCTTTTTCTTCTTCTTCTTCTTCTTCTTCTTCTTCCAAATTTTGTCCGGGCCGTAATTTGAATACCCTTTAAGGAAAGAACTTGACACTTGGAACATAAAAAGGTGACAAAAAGGCAAGGTGCACGGCATAACAATTTTGACCTTGACCTACATTTACAATCTCAAGGTCAAATTTGTAAAAAAAAAATTGTCCATGCCGTAACTTGAATACCCTTTAAGGTAGGAACTTCAAACTTGAAACTTAGAAAGGTGACAGTAAGGCAAGGTACACAGCATTAACATTTTTGACTTTGATATACATTTACAATCTCAAGGTCAAATTAAAAAAAATGTCCAGGCCGTAACTTGAATACCCTTTGAGGTACATGTAAGAACTTGAAACTTGGAAAGGTGACAGTGAGGCAAGGTGCACCGGATAAAAAATTTTGACCTTGACCTACATTTACAATCTCCAGGTCAAATTTTAAAAATTTGTCCAGGTCGTTACTTGAATACCCTTTGAGGTACGTAAGAACTTGAAACTTAGAGCATAGAAAGGTGACAGTGAGGCAAAATGCACGGCATATTTTGACCTTGACCTACATTTACAATCTCAAGGTCAAATAAAAAACCTTACCGTTTCAAGATCATTTAAAGAAGATTCTTAATTGTAATTTGTATTTTTTTTTTACTTATGGACTTTAATTTTATAGCATACAATAACACTGTATATGAACTGTGTCAAAAGTTTTGATCCTGAACTTAACTCAAGTCAGTTTTAGTACCCCTTGTCAGAAAATTTATTATAAATGCAACGGTTGTAACAAAATACATTTATAAGGAATCAAAATTGGTCGTCCCTGGCACTTCTTTATAAGCATATTTGACTGTACATTCATTTCTACAGAGTACAGGTATCTTAGATTATATTCCTATAATGTTTTAAAATCCTAGTCAGATTCTTCCACTTGTAATGGCCCATTCTGAAACACATCCATAAGGAAGGGGGGACATGGTTTTTTTTTTGTTTTTTGTTTTTTTTTTTTGCTCAAAACCAATACCCACTACTTTTATCTGTATGTTGACAGATTTGTAGCAGAATAATTATGCCCCTGTATAACATGTATCATTTTACTGTTGTTAGGGGCTTTGTATTTTTGCAAAAGTTTTAGAATGTCATATTTGAAGGTATCCTTAGTTGTTTGAGAATTCAACTAAGTCTCTCTTGAAGATGGAGATAAACCTGTGTAGAATAATTTACAGTATTATATTACTTCTTACAATTTTCTTTTTGTGTGAGAAAACTCTATTTTTCACTCAGTATAGTCTTGGAAAGATTGAAATAAACTTTGAAATGCTACTAGTTATATTTGGTTTTGTTAAATTGAATTGATTATGTTCAGAAAATAGTTATCAGCTATTTCCATGCATGCTCGTAATTTCAATTAATTAAAAAATATAAATATCGCTCGCTCCATCAAAATCTGTATGGTTTCTCAAAATGGCAATTTCAAAATATTTCTATGAATAAAATATTTCACCATCTTGCTCTTATTTTTGAATCCAAAAATCCGAAGACCTTAAAATTAATT
Organism: Pteria penguin; assembly: GCA_035048485.1. Taxonomy (NCBI): domain Eukaryota; kingdom Metazoa; phylum Mollusca; class Bivalvia; order Pterioida; family Pteriidae; genus Pteria; species Pteria penguin. Next base: position 21,876,435 of record CM068585.1, read on the forward strand.
TGCTGTGTAAAAAAACCCCAAAACAAACAAAACATGAGATGAGCTTCGCAATCTTTGATTACACAATGTTTTATTGTATAACACATATCAGGACCTTTTCTCCTAATAGAGTAGTAAGGTCAGTATATCGTGCTGCCTGTAGCCAAATTAAGGAAAAGAAAACAAACTACAATTGGCAGACCCACTTTTCCACACCAACCACTGGAAGATACTCGAATATACTTCCCCGAATATCTCAAGCTACCATTGGCTGATACACTGACATACCTCCCCATTTGTTCCCATTACCAAACTGTACCCACCTTTGCTGGTACAAAGTCAGATCTCTCCATTTACCACTAGCAGACCTCCCTTCCCACTTGTATCCAGTTACCATTGACAGATATACAGGCAGATCTCATCATATATAACCACCTACCATTGACAGATAAACAGGCAGATCTCATCATATATAGCCACCTACCATTGACAGATAAACAGGCAGATCTCATCATATATAACCACCTACCATTGACAGATATACAGGCAGATCTCATCATATATAGCCACCTACCATTTGTAGATACACAGACAGATATCCTCATGTGTATCTAATGACATACTCAGACGTCCGAACTTGTCTCCACTTACTTTTCCTGACACACAGACAGACTTCTCACTTGCTTTCGTTTACGAATCAGATACACTGGCAGGTATTCTCAATCCCCATTATTTTACAACGACCATTGACAGATAAACAGGCAAATCTTCTCACTTGTCTTCATTTCCGAACGACAGACACATAGGCGGATGTTCTTAGTCCATTTTTGTCTACCTCTGTCATTGACAGATACACATACAGGCCTCCTCACTTGTGTCTATTACCACTAACAGATCCACATACATACCTCCTCACTTGTGTCTATTACCATTAACAGATCCACATACATACCTCCTCATTTGTCTCTATTACCACTAACAGATCCACATACATACCTCCTCACTTGTCTCTATAACCACTAACAGATCTACATACAGACCTCCCCACTTGTCTCTATTACCACTGACAGATCTACAAACAGACGTCCTCACTTGTCTCTATTATCACTAACAGATCCAAAAGCAGATCCTCCTCACTTGTCTCTATTATCACTAACAGATCCACATACAGACCTCCTCACTTGTCTATATTACTACTAACAGATCCACATGCAGACCTCCTCACTTGTCTCTATTACCATTAACAGATACGCAGGCATTATTTCTCAATTGTCTCTATTACTGTTGACAGATACAAAGACATACCTCCTCACTTGCCTCTATTACCACTAACAGATCCACATACTGACCTCCTCACTTGTCTCTATTAACACTATCTACATACAGACCTCCTCACTTGTCTATATTACTACTAACAGATCAACATGCAGACCTCCTCACTTGTTTCTGTTACCATTAACAGATACGCAGGCATTCTTTCTCAAATGTCTCTATTACTGTTGACAGATACAAAGACATAACTCCTCACTTGCCTCTATTACCACTAACAGATCCACATACTGACCTCCTCACTTGTTTCTATTACCATTAACAGATACGCAGGAATTCTTTCTCAATTGTCTCTATTGCTGTTGACAGATACAAAGACATAACTCCTCACTTGCCTCTATTACCACTGACAGATACACAAGCAGTCCTTCTCAATTGCCTTTATTATAATTAAAGGATACAGAGGCATTCTTCTTCACTTGTCTCTAAATCTACTGATAGACACACAGACAGACCTCCTCACTTGTCTCTATTACCATTGACAGGTACACAGACAGACCTCCTCACTTGTGTCTATAACTATTGACAGATACACAGACAGACCTCCTCATTTGTGTCTATAACTATTGACAGATACACAGACAGACCTCGTCACTTGTGTCTATAACTATTGACAGATACATACCCTCTCCCTTGCCTCTATTATCATTTACAGATACACAGACAAACCTCCTTTTTTGTCATCATAACCACTGAAGATACACAAACCGACCTCCTTATTTGCCTTTATAACTATTGACAGATACACAGGCAGACCTCCTCACTTGTCTCTATTACCATTGACAGATACACAAACAGACCTCCTCACCTGTCTCTATTACCATTAACAAATACACAGATAGACTTCCTCACTTGTCTCTATTACCTTTAATAGATATGCAGACAGACCTCCTCACTTACCTCTATAATCATTGACAGATACACAGACCGACCTCCTCACTTGTCTCTTTAACTATTGACAGATACACAGACCGACCTCCTCACTTGTCTCTATAACCAATGACAGATACACAGACAGACCACCTCAGTTGTCTCGATAACTATTGACAAGTAGACAAACAGACATCCTCACTTGTCTCTACATCAATTGACAGATACACATGTATACCTCATCACTTCTCACTATTATCATTGACAAATACTCGGGCAGTCTTTCACACTGGTCTCTGTTATTACCATTTGAAAGCTACACAGACATACCTCCTCACTTGACTCTATAACTATTGACAGATGTACAGACAGACGTCCTCACTTGTCTCTATTACCATTGGCAGATACACAGACAGACCTCCTCACTTGTCTCTATGACCATTGACAGATACACAGGCAGACCTCCTCACTTGTCTCTATGACCATTGACAGATACTCAAGCAGACTTACTCACTTGTCTCTATAACCATTGACAGAAATGGTCTTCCTGACTTGTCTGTATTGACAGATCTATACGCTAGAAGTCCTCCTCACTTCTCTCTTTGACCATTGACAGATACCTCGCCAGTCCCTCTCAATTGACTCTTTACAGATACACAGAAAACCTTTAACGACCTCCTCACTGAAAAGAGAGAGAGAAAAACAAGAATGGGAAAGAAAACAAATAGTGTAAATGAAATACAGTGCAATGGTATTATTTTTTACTCAACTATGTTTCAGAATATCTTCTCCATAGGCGGGTCTAGAAATTTTGCAGCCGCCCATGACTGATGTTTTGCACTATACGATCCGGAAAGGGGAAGGGGGATCCAGCCCCTAAAATTGCTAAAAAATTACCTTTTATAAATAAAATTTTTCAACGGCCTATTTTCCTTTCATGTTTCCTTTCCGTCCGTCCATTAGTGGTATACTACTGGAATACTTTGAGATTTTACAGAAAATCTTACAAGAATAATTCTTACGGTGTACAATGTATGGTAAGAATTAGAGTTATAGTACTCGTTACTAGTGTGGAAGAAACCTCTACGGACGATAGACCAGGTCAAGTAATTATATGAATCTATTCGTTAATCTATGTATTCTTTTATTATTGTTATATATTTAGAAGTAACATGGCATTCTCTCTCCATGCATATTGTATTATGTCTATTTATTAACCATACTGTAGCATGTAGTTATATTTATATATGATGTGTGTATTACATTGATGAGACGTACATGTCAAAATAAATGAAATGTATTCGATCTGTACGAGTCGTGCCAGTTCCCGGCCCAGCTACTGTTATGATACTATACAGATTATCCTAATTGAAATGTAAATAAAGATAGATATCTAGATATATACATGTATATCCAAAGTCTTACGTCGCGTTGGGAGTGTTTCCCCACAGGGTGAACACTTGCGCAAAAGTTAAATGCTTTAAAGTGTGGATAATTTAGAAGTCACGACGATGACAGCACTTAACCATACAACGCCATCTAGTGGGAAATAAATTCGCAAAGAACAACAACTGTGGCCTTTATGGACGTATTGTAGCTTAAGGTAACAAACCATTTGAGCTATTTTTTCCAGAGATTTAATACATTCGTAATGGTTTGATAGCTTATGAAAAGATTTAAACATATTTCGCTCAGATAAAGATTCAATGACTTTAAAGAACGGCGTTGCATACGGAGCAGACGTTTGAAAAGATCAGAAATTAACCTTCAAATTTGAATTGATGAATCCATTTAAATAGAGTTTATCACCGCTTTATGATCTCGTGTATTCAATCCATATCAACGAGTGCGTTCTTCATATCATCACTGTATAGGAATGGTGACACGAGTGTATTGGTATTCTGGATATCGTATGCTACATATTAACTCCTCGGATTCCTATTTTTGCCATCTACAGTAAGTATACATAGATTGTTAACATTATAAACGTTTAGATTTTTTCTTTTATTTTACTTGGCTAGTATCTCTAAGTCTTTTACAGAGTTCCCCTATTTGTTCTTATGTTTTTGTGAGAAGATAAACATAAGTTTTGTTAAAATGACATTTTTTTTACAAAACCACAAAGGTTCGTAAGGCCGGGGTTTATTTCCGGTTTCTATGGATGCCTTAGAACATCAGCATATCGCAGGTTAACGTCCTTGCTGGAGACAGACCCCAGTAAGCAGGGTACACCATCGTTATTCGGAAAAAGAACCTTGTCGATGTTGATAACACGATAAGCAAGTTGCTTTTTTCGTCGATATTTTCTTAATACTATTCAGTTTACATGTATCATGATTGGCTTTTGGGATAATTAATATAAAAACTCTTATTCAAGAACTTAAATGATATTTTTATAAAATAGAATATGGAGAAAATATTATTAAAGCTAAGTTTATGTATTTAAAAAAACGTAAATTCTGGGCTTCCTATTAGTTCAGTTACAACACTGTACATGGATATCTATGTTGTGAGGTTGAATAAGTGCGAAGTCAGAGTAATTATAATAAGTACTACAATCTGAGAACAACAAAATGTAGTCATATGATTCCATGGAGATCCATACACGGACAGACCTTTTTCAATATTGAAGACAACTCGGAATACATGTAATTAGCTCTTTGAAGTGGAAATTGGTAGTTTTTACAGTAATTGTATCTAACCACTTAAAGCAGTATAAAGCATGCTCGGAACGTATTCGATTTCCACACGATTTAGATTACAGGGAGGCAAAGATCAATTTGTGTACATTGATTTTTCTTCTACAAGGTTACAGATATATTGTCTAAATGTATACACTGGAATTTAAATTCCCCCTTCGATATTTAAGGAAGGATCATGGCGAAATAATACCTAGAGATAACATGTCAACATGGAATCTGGGGAAATGTCTCTAGAAAGTGCATCGACCGTGATATATCATATCTCACTAAAGTGTGATGGACATGTCATAAAATGTATATCTCATAATGTGTCTCTAAAGAACAAAGACGTGTCTCAGTGGAATGTATCGTCCATGTGCCTCACTTAGCTACAATGGTATGTCTCAGTGGTATGTCTCAGTAGTATGTATCAGCTATAATATCTCAGTTTGAAGTATAAAGGCATGCTTCCATGAAATACATCGGTCATTTGTCTCACTGAAGTATAAATACATGCTCCCATGAAATACATCGGTCATTTGTCTCACTGAAGTATAAATACATGTCTCCATGAAATACATCGGTCATTTGTCTCACTGAAGTATAAAGACATGCTTCCATGAAATACATCGGCCATTTGTCTCACTGAAGTATAAAGACATGTCTCCATGAAATACATCGGTCATTTGTCTCACTGAAGTATAAAGACATGTCTCCAGCTCCATGAATGTAAAGGTCAGAATGTAAAAGTGTAACGGCATTTGCTCGTGCATAGTATCAGTCATAATGTATCTCAGGGATGTATGGCAACATATTTCCATGGAAGGCATGGGTCATGTATACCTCACTGAAGTAAAATGAAACGTCAGTAAATAACATGTCTCTGTGGAATGCAGGGGGCATGATGTATAACACTAATGTATAATAACTCATCTCTGTGGAATAAATGGGTCATGATGTATGTCACTTGTCTCTGTTGAATGAATGGGGTCATGATGTCTGTCACAAATGGATAATAACATGTCTCTGTGGAATGCATGGTACATCATGTGTGTCACTAATGTATAATAGCATGTTTGTGGAATGCATGGGCCATGACGTATGTCACTAATGTATATTAACTTATCTCTATGGAATGCATGGGGCATGATGTGTGTCACTCATGTATAATAACCAAAAAAATTAACATGTCTCTGTGGAATGCATGGGGCATGATGTATGTCGCTAATGTATATTAACATGTCTCTATGGAATGCATGGGGCATGATGTGTGTCACTCATGTATAATAACAAAAAAAAACATGTTTCTGTGGAATGAATGGGGCATGATGTATGTCGCTAGTGTATAATAACATGTCACTGTGGAATGCATGGGGCATGATGTATGTCACTAATGTTTAATAACATGTCTCTGTGGAATGCATGAGTCATTATGTATGTCGCTAATTTATAACAACATGTCTTTGTGGAATGCATGGATAATGATGTATGTCACTAATGTATAATAACATGTCTCTGTGGAATAAATAGGTCATGATATGTGTCACTCATGTATAGTAACATGCCTCTGTGGAATGCATGAGTCATTATGTATGTCGCTAGTTTATAATAACATGCCTCTGTGGAATACTTGGATCATGATGTGTGTCACTAATGTATAAAAACATGCCTCTGTGGAATGCATGGGGCATGATGTGTGTCACTAATGTATAGTAACATGTCTCTGTGGAATGCACGAGGGATGATGATTCAACAAATTATAATAAAGTGTTTTCGTTCAATTGATTGTCCACGATGTCTCCGTGCAGAAATCGGGAATCTAGCCGTAATGGTAAAATTTCTTGGTATTTTAGTCGTAATCATAAGATTTCTCGGTATTCTAGTCGTAATAATATTTCCCGGTATTTTAGTCGTAATCATAAGGTTTCTTGGTATTGTAGTCGTAATCTTAAGATTCCTCTGTATTTTAGTCGTAATCATAAGATTTCTTGGTATATTAGTCGTAATCATAAGATTTCTCGGTATTCTAGTCGTAATCATATTTCTCGGTATTTTAGTCGTAATCATAAGATTCCTTGGTACTGTAGTCGTAATCATAAGATTCCTTGGTATTTTAGTCGTAATCATAAGATTTCTTGGTATTTTAGTCGTAATCATAAGATTTCTCGGTATTCTAGTCGTAATAATATTCCTCGGTATTTTAGTCGTAATCATAAGATTTCTTGGTATATTACTCTTACGATTTAATGACAGTTACCGACTATAAACGAAAAATATAAATACTTGAGTGACTTTCTGGTGGCTCTTCTTCCGCGCCCCTCCCCCTGAATTCATTACTTTGTTCACACATCATCGATGCCTATAAACACATTCATGTCAAGACAAATGCTTGTAAGAATTTGGCAAACTTCATAAAATATTTGCAGATATAACCAGAAGCATCTCTCTTTACAACACAAAGTTAATAGTGACAATTTATTTGGAAGTTAATTTACGTCTGGGAAAGGTTTTCTTTCTCTTTCCCCCACCAGTCTGCTGTTAAAAGCTTTTGACATTATGTCTGTTTTTATTTCATTTTTATTTTAACAACTCCTTATGCAGTCCTCACAAAGTTATCAATAACTCCCGATTATTCACCTGCACGTTTTAAAACACTAGCAGTTTGTTCCTGTTGTCACGCAATAAGCGTATACAAGATAATATCTATATATATACACGATATATATACACGAAATGTATAAAATATTGTTATTCACCTCTATACAAAGATGTATGACATTCGTATTAGCATTTATTATTTGAAATAGAAGTTGCAATAAACACGTGTGTAGATGAAATAAGTGATGTGAAACACAAATGGATACATTCCTTAACTCATCTTTATTTTACATAGTTTTAATGCTTACAAAGCTACATTACATACCAAATTTACCTATAAATATATATACATGTATATGTAAGCAAATATCTATATGCCAATATGACCTCAGCTCGGTATATATAGGTATAAATACAATCCTTCCTTATCGTAAAGATCCGACATAAGATATACTCCTTTCGTCATGGTTTGAATACTCATTTCATGTTAATGTAGTGTGCACATTTGGCCTTAGTCCGGCTAACTTATACATAAAATGCTACGGTTATACTTCATGCATGCACTTCTCCCTTACAGACGTAAATCTTAGTGGTTATACTTTATGCATGCGCTACTCCCTTACAAACGTAAATCTTAGTGGTTATACTTCATGCATGCGCTACTCCCTTACAGACGTAAATCTTAGAGGTTATGCTTCATGCATGCACTACTCCCTTACAGACGTAAATCTTAGTGGTTATGCTTCATGCATGCGCTACTCCCTTACAGACGTAAATGTTAGAGGTTATGCTTCATGCATGCACTACTCCCTTACAGACGTAAATCTTAGTGGTTATGCTTCATGCATGCGCTACTCACTTACAGCTGTAAATCTTAGTGGTTATGCTTCATGCATGCGCTACTCCCTTACCAACGTAAATCTTAGTGGTTATGCTTCATGCATGCACTACTCACTTACAGACGTAAATCTTAGTGGTTATGCTTCATGCATGCGCTACTCACTTACAGACGTAAATCTTAGTGGTTATACTTCATGCATGCACTACTCCCTTACAAACGTAAATCTTAGTGGTTATACTTCATGCATGCGCTACTCCCTTACAGACGTAAATCTTAGTTATTATGCTTCATGCATGCGCAACTCACTTACAGACGTAAATCTTAGTGGTTATGCTTCTTGCATGCGCTACTCCCTTACAGACGTAAATCTTAGTGGTTATGCTTCATGCATGCGCTACTCACTTACAGACGTAAATCTTAGTGGTTATACTTCATGCATGCACTACTCCATTACAGACGTAAATCTTAGTGGTTATACTTCATGCATGCACTACTCCCTTACAGACGTAAATCTTAGTGGTTATGCTTCATGCATGCGCTACTCCCTTACAAACGTAAATCTTAGTGGTTATGCTTCATGCATGCGCTACTCACTTACAGACGTAAATCTTAGTGGTTATACTTCATGCATGCACTACTCACTTACAGACGTAAATCTTAGTGGTTATGCTTCATGCATGCAGTACTCCCTTACAGACGTAAATCTTAGTGGTTATGCTTCATGCATGCGCTACTCACTTACAGACGTAAATCTTAGTGGTTATGCTTCATGCATGCGCTACTCCCTTACAGACGTAAATCTTAGTGGTTATGCTTCATGCATGCGCTACTCACTTACAGACGTAAATCTTAGTGGTTATGCTTCATGCATGCGCTACTCCCTTACAGACGTAAATCTTAGTGATTATGCTTCATGCATGCGCTACTCCCTTACAGACGTAAATCTTAGTGGTTATACTTCATGCATGCGCTACTCCCTTACAGACGTAAATCTTAGTGGTTATGCTTCATGCATGCACTACTCCATTACAGACGTAAATCTTAGTGGTTATGCTTCATGCATGCGCTACTCCCTTACAAACGTAAATCTTAGTGGTTATACTACATTCATGCGCTACCCACTTACAGACGTAAATCTTAGTGGTTATACTTCATGCATGCGCTACTCACTTATAGACGTAAATCTTAGTGGTTATACTTCATGCATGCGCTACTCCCTTACAGACGTAAATCTTAGTGATTATGCTTCATGCATGCGCTACTCCCTTACAGACGTAAATCTTAGTGGTTATACTTCATGCATGCGCTACTCCCTTACAGACGTAAATCTTAGTGGTTATGCTTCATGCATGCACTACTCCATTACAGACGTAAATCTTAGTGGTTATGCTTCATGCATGCGCTACTCCCTTACAAACGTAAATCTTAGAGGTTATACTACATTCATGCGCTACCCACTTACAGACGTAAATCTTAGTGGTTATACTTCATGCATGCGCTACTCCCTTACAGACGTAAATCTTAGTGGTTATGCTTCATGCATGCACTACTCACTTACAGACGTAAATCTTAGTGGTTATGCTTCATGCATGCACTACTCCCTTACAGACGTAAATCTTAGTGGTTATGCTTCATGCATGCACTACTCCCTTACAGACGTAAATTTTAGTGGTTATACTTCATGCATGCACTACTCCCTTACAGACATAAATCTTAGTGGTTATGCTTCATGCATGCGCTACTCACTTACAGCTGTAAATCTTAGTGGTTATGCTTCATGCATGCGCTACTCCCTTACAGACGTAAATTTTAGTGGTTATACTTCATGCATGCGCTACTCACTTACAGACGTAAATCTTAGTGGTTATGCTTCATGCATGCACTACTCCCTTACAGACGTAAATTTTAGTGGTTATACTTCATGCATGCACTACTCCCTTACAGACGTAAATCTTAGTGGTTATGCTTCATGCATGCGCTACTCACTTACAGCTGTAAATCTTAGTGGTTATGCTTCATGCATGCGCTACTCCCTTACAGACGTAAATTTTAGTGGTTATACTTCATGCATGCGCTACTCACTTACAGACGTAAATCTTAGTGATTATGCTTCATGCATGCGCTACTCCCTTACAGACGTAAATCTTAGTGGTTATGCTTCATGCATGCACTACTCCCTTACAGACGTAAATTTTAGTGGTTATACTTCATGCATGCGCTACTCACTTACAGACGTAAATCTTAGTGGTTATACTTCATGCATGCACTACTCCATTACAGACGTAAATCTTAGTGGTTATGCTTCATGCATGCACTACTCCCTTACAGACGTAAATCTTAGTGGTTATGCTTCATGCATGCGCTACTCCCTTACAAACGTAAATCTTAGTGGTTATTCTTCATGCATGCGCTACTCACTTACAGACGTAAATCTTAGTGGTTATACTTCATGCATGCACTACTCACTTACAGACGTAAATCTTAGTGGTTATGCTTCATGCATGCAGTACTCCCTTACAGACGTAAGTCTTAGTGGTTATGCTTCATGCATGCGCTACTCACTTACAGACGTAAATCTTAGTGGTTATGCTTCATGCATGCGCTACTCCCTTACAGACGTAAATCTTAGTGGTTATGCTTCATGCATGCGCTACTCACTTACAGACGTAAATCTTAGTGGTTATGCTTCATGCATGCGCTACTCCCTTACAGACGTAAATCTTAGTGATTATGCTTCATGCATGCGCTACTCCCTTACAGATGTAAATCTTAGTGGTTATACTTCATGCATGCGCTACTCCCTTACAGACGTAAATCTTAGTGGTTATGCTTTATGCATGCACTACTCCATTACAGACGTAAATCTTAGTGGTTATGCTTCATGCATGCGCTACTCCCTTACAAACGTAAATCTTAGTGGTTATACTACATTCATGCGCTACCCACTTACAGACGTAAATCTTAGTGGTTATACTTCATGGATGCGCTACTCACTTACAGACGTAAATCTTAGTGGTTATACTTCATGCATGCGCTACTCCCTTACAGACGTAAATCTTAGTGGTTATGCTTCATGCATGCGCTACTCCCTTACAGACGTAAATCTTAGTGATTATGCTTCGTGCATGCGCTACTCCCTTACAGACGTAAATCTTAGTGGTTATACTTCATGCATGCGCTACTCCCTTACAGACGTAAATCTTAGTGGTTATGCTTCATGCATGCACTACTCCATTACAGACGTAAATCTTAGTGGTTATGCTTCATGCATGCGCTACTCCCTTACAAACGTAAATCTTAGAGGTTATACTACATTCATGCGCTACCCACTTACAGACGTAAATCTTAGTGGTTATACTTCATGCATGCGCTACTCACTTACAGACGTAAATCTTAGTGGTTGTACTTCATGCATGCGCTACTCCCTTACAGACGTAAATCTTAGTGGTTATGCTTCATGCATGCGCTACTCACTTACAGACGTAAATCTTAGTGGTTATGCTTCATGCATGCACTACTCCCTTACAGACGTAAATCTTAGTGGTTATGCTTCATGCATGCACTACTCCCTTACAGACGTAAATTTTAGTGGTTATACTTCATGCATGCACTACTCCCTTACAGACGTAAATCTTAGTGGTTATACTTCATTCATGCACTACTCCCTTACAGACGTAAATCTTAGTGGTTATACTTCATTCATGCACAACATTTAAAACGCACATTTTAAAAATTGCTTTATTTACACTTTGTTGTCATCGGATCACTCGTATTTCACAAAAATATCTTGTTCTTGCATAAAACACAATGTTTACATGTGACATAACACGATGTGAAGAATTGTCGCGTACATGTATGTGATATTTCCGCTGCATGCGATACTGACGGATTGATTGATTGATTGATTTTTGTTTTACGTCACACCACGAATATTTCACGTATATGGTGACGGCATCTGCCTGATGCGGGGCATACAAATTTTGACCTTTGCAACGGACCCACCTGAAGCAGTGAGGGATCTTTTACGTGCCATGCATACCACGACACGGGGCCTCGGTTTTTACTGTCTCATCCGAGAGACAGGACACCGGCATGGCCAGAGCGGGAATCGAACCCCGGCCTCCCGATCAGGAGTCCGGCGCGATACCACTAGGCCACGCCGGCTTGATACTGACGGATGGTTTTCCTTTAGTATGCATGAATGTAATTATCATATTGTATCAACGCATTATAAATGAAACAAAGTGCTTGTATCCATACATGAGGCATTTCTGTTATACGTTACGTTACGTATACGTTATATATATATATATTGAGGGTTTATAATAGTCAATATTTCTGTATGTTTCATTATTTTTTTTATAGTGTACTATAATGGTTTTACTTGATGCTTAAACTCTGTTCTTTGGATGGCCAGGATTTTAAATGAACGAAGGCAGCCCAGGACTTTCAAACAATGAAAATAATTGTACGTCTAAAGTCGAACGAACAACCATCCTAAATAGCTTCAACTCGATGTCTCTACTTTGTACCGCGAGGTACTGTGATTAAATGGTACCAATGCTTCTCAATGTTCAGTGAATCTAGAATACTGTTAGAAAATCTCCGAAATTGATGTCTTCCTCAAACACATACACAATTATGTCCTCCCCAGACACATACACATATATCAACACTGACTGCCCTGTGTTCTTGTTCCGATTGGAGTTTAATACACGTTAACAGATATTTCACCCGGGTACATATCTTGTAAATATTTTAATTTCCTTTGTGTAAAACTAAAACTGAGTTTCGACATTTTAGACATCTCATTATTTTATTCATGTAACTGGAATATATTATACTTGATAAACATGCTAATTGGGGATTTCTAGGGGCGTCCCGTTTCACTAAAAGCTGTTTATCACAAGATTACACAGACTATATAAAAACACAAAAGTATTAAGTGAACTGCAATGGAAAAGGGGTCTTCTAAATGTCGATTTCCATTTACAAATACATTTAGAAGATCATTTTTCATCGTCGTTCACATTATACGTCTGTGCTTTACATAAATCGTTTTATATGACGTAAAGTTTCGACATTTGCCGATCCGTTGGTTGGTTGGTTGGTTGATTGGTGTTTTACGTCGCTTTCAACGATTTTTCAGTTATATGGCGACATGGAAGCAGGACGTAACCAAGCAGGAATCGAACCCGGATCGTCGGCGCCGTAATCCTAGGGCTTAACCACTACACCAAGCCTGTAGATCGTTGTGGCTGTCATTTTGTGCTTCCTCCTTTTTCAAACTCCCGCCATATACAATTGCATGTGTGGAATATGTGTAGTGGCGGGTTGGGTTAATAATATGTGTAAGGCGGACGGGGTTGGGTTAATAATATGTGTAGTGGCGGACGGGGCTGGGTTAATCATATGTGTAGTGGCGGACGGGGTTGGGTTAATAATATGTGTAGTGGCGGACGGGGTTGGGTTAATAATATGTGTAGTGGCGGACGGGGTTGGGTTAATATTATGTGTAGTGGCGGACGGGGTTGGGTTAATAATATGTTTAGTGGCGGACGGGGGTTTGGTTAATAATATGTGTAGTGGCGGACGGGGTTTGGTTAATAAAAGGTGTTGGATTAAGTTGCTTCCATACCAAATAAAAAGATTGTGTCAATATATGGTGTAATAAATCTTATATATACATAAGGAATACTGCGGTATCATTATTCTTACACATTGCATACGTATTCAACACTGAACATTTCAGCTTTCTTTCATTTGAAAGGTTTCTATTGTCCGAAAACATACTCTTAAGAAAGGGAGGTTAAGGGGGGATTTACAAAGTGATATGTTGACTTACACAGCAGTGGTATTGAGACATGTCATGGTAAGTACTCATTTGGAAATTCAATGTAAAACAAACATAGTATGTAAATCAGGTATACAATAGTACTCTGTAGAGGCGACAAAGAGCTAAGTATATTACACAAGGAGGTGTAATATGAAGAATTATTACCTTCACATCATAACAGGATTAGCTCTTTATGTTGGTATTTTGACAACCTGCATGATGATTTAAAACAAATCGTACCCTTCAACATAAGTCCTTCATTCAATAAACACATCTCCTCGAATTCACCGCTGTCATGATTTAAGTTGTAGGAAGCATGCTATAAAGGATTCAGGTTAAGTTTGAAAATCAAGACAGACCACGGTTAAACATAATCTACATGCAGTTATTGTTGTTGTTTAATTTTGAAAGAAGTTGGTATGATCACATTTTAATGCCCAATGGCCCCGATCTTGGCTCAGATTTCGACTTGATGGACAATATCGATAATGAGTGGACAAGACTTTACCGATAACGCATATGAGTGGACGAGACAATATCGATAATGAGTGGACGAAATATTCCGCACATTAACGTACGCCAGTCTACTTAACAATATATTTGTTCTTAGTAATTCTGAATCTAAATTGAATTTTAAGTGAAACTACGTGACTGATTATTCCGGAATATCACACTCAGATCTTATGCTTGGGTCCGAATCTTCGGACTTGTTATCGATAGCTGTAAATGTACACTCTAGAACCTGCACTGTACTGGGCCTCGCCAGGTACACACTAGTTACCGATATCAGTAAATGTACACCCTAGGACCTGTACTGTACATGGCCCCGCCAGGTACACACTAGTTACCGATAGCTGTAAATGTACACCCTAGAATCTGTACTGTACTGGACCTCGCCAGGTACACACTATTTACCGATATCCTTAAATGTACACCCTAGAATCTGCACTGTACATGACCTCGCCAGGTACACACTAGTTACCGATAACTGTAAATGTACATCCTAGAATCTGTACTGTACTGGAACTCGTCAGGTACACACAAGTTACCGTTATCAGTAAATGTACATCCTAGAATCTGTACTGTACTGGGCCTTGCCAGGTACACACTAGTTACCGATATCAGTAAATGTACACCCTAGAACCTGTACTGTACATGGCCCCGCCAGGTACACACTAGTTACCGATAGCTGTAAATGTACACCCTAGAATCTGTACTGTACTGGACCTCGCCAAGTACACACAAGTTACCGTTATCAGTAAATGTACACCCTAGAATCTGTACTGTACTGGGCCTTGCCAGGTACACACTAGTTACCGATATCAGTAAATGTACACCCTAGAATGTGTACTGTACTGGGCCTTGCCAGTTACACACTAGTTACCGATATCAGTAAATGTACACCATAGAATTAGTACTGTACTGGGCCTCGCCAGGTACACACTAGTTACCGAAATCAGAAAATGTAGACCCTAGAATATGTACTGTACTGGGCCTCGCCATGTACACACTAGTTACCGATATCAGTAAATGTAGACCCTAGAATCTGTACCGTACAGGGCCTCGCCAGGTACACACTAGTTACCGATATCAGTAAATGTACACCATAGAATTTGTACTGCACTGGGCCTCGCCATGTACACACTAGTAACCGATATCAGTAAATGTACACCCTAGAATCTGTACTGTACTGGGTTTCGCCATGGACACACTAGTTACCGATATCAGAAAATGTACACCCTAGAATCTGTATTGTACTGGGCCTCACCAGGTATATCTACACTAGTTACCGATATCGGTAAATGTACACCTTAGAATCTGTACTGCACTGGGCCTCGCCAGGTACACACTAGTTACCGATATCAGTAAATGTACACCCTATTATCTGTACTGTACTGGGCCTCGTCAGGTACACACTAGTTACCGATATCAGTAAATGTACACCCTAGAATCTGTACTGTACAGGGCCTTGCCAGGTATACACTAGTTACCAATATCAGTAAATGTACACCCTAAAATTGGTACTGTATTGGGCCTCGCCAGGTACACACTAGTTACCGATATCAGTAACTGTACACCCTAGAATCTATACTATACTGGGCCTCGCTAGCTACACACTAGTTACCGATATTAATAGATGTACACCATAGAATGTTTACTGTACTGGACCTCGCCCAGGTACACACGAGTTACCTATATCAGTAGATGTACACCCTAGAATGTGCACTGTACTGGGCCTCGCCAGGTACACGCTTTTCTCAGCGACAGGATACCCGAGGTGTATCACTGTGTTCATACAAGATCAGCAATTTTTTATGAGCATAATAATAATAATAATAATAATAATAATAATACGAAAAATTTTGTGTGACACAATTAACAAAATAAAATCTTAAAGCGTGTTCCGGGACCTATTGTCTCAGTGATCATAGAAGGAGACATTTGTAACTATCCTGTCACAATACGCTTCTGTCATAAATACTGCATACTTTTAAAAATATTTTAGATTACAGTTTAGCTGCTTTAACTTTCTGACATAGTTACGTTTATCTGAGTAATGAGAATTCGATGTTTGTTTTATCTATTTGTGTCAATATTGTATTGTATGTTGCTTTACGTTTATTGCAGATCGAGTATACACGTCGTCAATGACGGTAATGTCATTGGAGCGATTTGTGCTTAAAGTAGTGTTATTAGGAATCTAACCTGCCACCTATTCTCTATCTGTACTATGGTATCGGCGATTATTCCATAACATCCGGGATTGCTAGGTTTCTGTGTTATGGATCAGGAGGTGGAATCTAACATGGAAATAACTCATGGCCATGAAAATAAAGAGAACATCGTACCAGCAGGAGACACTCACACTCATGTACAATCAGTACCTAGTGCTGAACAAGAGACCGGCAAAGGACAAAGATTTATCCTAAGAAATGTTGCCGGAAATATGAATATACCTGGTGATAAAAACGTGACAGAGTCTGTATACAATGCGAATGAAGCAGGGAGATTATTTGCCGAGAAACCTCGACCTTCTCATCCCAGTAATAACGAAGGCGATGACCTTGACATCTATGACGACCCTGGAGACGGTGACGACCTCTCGGATACTGAGATAGAACCTTTACGGACATTCCATGTAAAGTATAATATAAGGCCAAAACATTTACATATCTGTTTACTGTGTAAAGTAACAAAACAAATCAAATAGTTTCAATGTATTTGAAGTTTATTATATTATAAATCATGTTTACCAAAGATACATAAATGTATGTAGAGGATAATTTATTTACCAGTGTTGTTTATAGAGGATGAAAACTGCTAAAAAGTCTGTACTTAAACATATATGTAACAGGCCTAATATTTATTGATGTACATGATTTACAGTTTATTGTATTAATATAAATACAACTAAAATTTATCATCAAATTAGTATGTATTAGCTAGACTTACGTGTGTAATCATGTCTGAGTTTGGCTTATATCATACTTGTTCGTATAATAACGACATGCTGGTTTAGGTCACATCACCTGGTGATATATTGGCGATATATCGGTGATATAACGATATGCTGGTTTAGGTCACATCACTTGGTGATATATCGGTGATATATCGTTAACATCAATATCATATACAAGTACATCTGATCCTCAATTCTTCGATTATTTTCCAAGTCAGTTACATACTAGTGTATTGTGTGCTGTCAAGACAAAATTGATCTTAATCAGTGGATTAAATCTTAACTAATTGTTAATTATTCCAATGGACGACTTCTGTTTACAGTCGCGGATTTAGAAGGTGGTGGGTGTTCATGCCCTTACTTAACCAAGATGTTATCATGATGCACTATTAATCTCATCATAAATCATCTCTTTTTCATTCTAGAATCTATTATGACCCGATGCCCTTTTCTTAAAGTACTGGATATGTCACTGTTTTAAATGTATTGTGAATGACGTAACAAATAAAGAATAATGATAATTTCAACTTGCAGGGTAATCAGTCTTTCAAACGCACCAGTAGCATGGAGAGTGCACAAACTAAAGGAAATATTACCTCTCAGTCCATTCTTAGAACATCGCTCATACGGGAGCAAATCGCGCCACAAGATGAACCCAGTCACGTGACTTGGTCCGCCCAGCAGTCAGCTCCCAGGACATTTTCTGATTACAGATATATGTCCGGTAACCGAGGGAAACCTAATACTCCTGCAAGTCATTTCACAGAGGGATCCACTGAATCAAGGTAATGTCTGTAATAATAGAGGATATTACTCTCACAAATAAATAATCAATTACGGCATTAATTACTGGGATTAGTGTAACTCTACTGTAAGATGGAGGCACATGCTGATGCTTAATTATTTACTTATGTAACGGACTATCCGAACGAATGAGAATTTCTGTTCTTGCCAATGCGTACCTTAACATGGACCCTCGCCCTGTTTTCTATTCGGTCTTCACGTACATGTCGACAGAGCTGGAAACCGACGATATTCTGGTAGGACTCGAACGACGATGGGTGATCCCTAGCTAAATATATATATATATATATATATATATATATATATATATATATATATATATATATATATATATATATATATATATATATATATATATATATATATATATATATATATATATATATATATATATATATAAATATAACTAATGAACTACACTGGCTAACATTAAATGCAAAAACAAATAAATAAATAAATAAAAAAATAAAAAATAAATAAATAAATAAATAAATAAAAAATAAATAAATAAATAAATAAATGAAAAGAACAAATTGAAAATTGACAGAATTCCGGAAGCAATTCTCTGACGTTAGCCTTATACGGAACTGACCGAAAGTCAAAACGAAACCTGAAAGAAACGGCAATTTGCAGTTTTCATACGTTAGCTGTATTAAAGTTGTTTTCCTACGATATTTACGTCGATTTGATCTTGATATACAAGTTGTAAGGCATAGATCCTTTTCTGTGTGCAAAGTTACATGCATTCAGTGTTACGTGCATATAGCTTATCTGGTTATCTGATTCCTTTGTCATCTAGTAGATACTGTAATCGAAAATAATAGATTGATCTTATCCTTTGATCTCTCATTAAAACTCGAAAAAATCTTCCAGATGGGCTCTATAATGTAGGAGTTATCTCGCTTTGTTCGTGACACTTCATCTGTTAATCCAAGGTTGTGTGTTATCTTTCGAGTCTGATTAAGTAGATTACTGGATAAAATTTAATCAGGAATTCTGTGGCATTCAGACATATGATCGTAGATTATATACAATCTTGATGACTCGTGAAGCGTTTATGATATCTTAGTCAAACACTGGAGAAGGCGTTGGTCTACTGAATTCCATATAAATCAAGTCTCTAATTGTTGTCAAACAAATATCAAATGAAATTTTCTCGAGGTTATTCTGTTACTACTTCGTTGGGTATCCTGGTGATTTATTATGGATACCCTTCCTTATGTATATAGCAAGTTCCGAAATACCCGGTATGACTACATGCATCTCACACAGACTGTTTAGCTGCGTTTGCACGTTTAGCGCTACATGGAGTTTATAAGTTACCAAAATACGAATTATATCATTCAAACCTTATTTTATTTATACATAGGAATTACTTTGAGCATTCTAAATTAGTTTGAGGATATATTTTATTTTAAACACACTATGCCGTCCGTGTATATAGAGTACAGTCATGACAAGTTTGTCTCCTGCCGGAATAGTGCCCCCGCCAGCGTAAGGTGAGATATTATTGTCACAGCATTTCTTAAAAATTATAAAGCAATAAAGGTTCATATAGTATGAAGATATTCTTTTTTTCTGCATTTCCATCCCGTTAAAATATTGATAAATATTGATTTTACCTCATTTTGCAATTATTTCGCAAGATCTTTTTATAATGATAATTGATCTGTTCGGCAGATTTTGCTGTTTTATTTCCTTGTCATATTATTCTAGGAAAAGGAGTAGATATTTAAAAAAAACCCAAAGATTAAACGCTTACCGTAAAACGAGGCCTTCGGTTTAACAATACCATTAAACAGGGGTCGTGCTGGGAATCGCAGCAGGAATTCTTTTATTGTTTGTAATTAGTTAGAGTAAATTTCAAGTTTAAGGTGTCGTACCCATTTGACTCTTCCTCTTTGACTATTCCTATAATATTGAGTGTGCCGTTCTGCCATGGCATCAAGCTCAAGATGTCCTACCCATTTGATTATTCCTATAATGTGGAGTGCACCGTTCTACCACGGCATCAAACTTAAGGTGTCCTACCTCTTTAAATATTCCTATAATGTATAGTGTACCGTTATACCACTACGTCAAGCTTAAGATGTCCTTCCCCTTTGATTATTCGTATAGTATCGAGTGCACCGTTCTACCACCGCTTCTAGCTTAACGTGTCCTACTCCTTTGATTATTCCTATAATGTCCGATGTACTGTTCTACCATTGCATCAAGCTTAAAGTGTCATATCCCTTTGACTATTCCTATAATGTCGCGTGAACCGTTCTGCCATGGAATCAAGCGTAAAGTGCCCTACCCCTCTGACTTTAATGTCCAGTGTACCGTTCTACCATTGCGTCAACCTTAAGGTGCCCTACCCCTTTGACTATTCCAATAATGTCGAATGTATCGTTCTACCACTACATCAAGCTTAAGGTGTCTTACCCCTTTGACTATTCCTATAATGTCAAGTGTACCGTTCTACCACTACATCAAGCTTGATGTGCCCTACCCCTTTGACTATTCCTGTAATGTCGAGTATACCGTTTACCACTGCATCAAGCATAAGGTTTCTTACCCCTTTAACTATTTTCATAATGTCTAGTGTACCATTCTACCACTACATCAAGTTTAAGGTGTCATACCTCTTTGACTTTTCCTATAATGTCCAGTGTACCGTTCTGCCATGGCATGAAGCTTAAGGTGTCATACTCCTTTGAATATTCCTATAATGTCCATTGTATCGTTCTACCAATACATCAAGCTTAAGGTGTTTTACCCCTTTGACTATTCCTATAATGTCGAGTATACCGTTCTACCACTACATCAAGCTTAAGGTTTCCTACCCCTTTGACTATTCCTATAATGTCGAGTGTACCGTTCTACCACGGCATCAAGCTGAAGGTGTCCTACCCATTCGATTTTTGATTATACAAATGATTTGGTTGTTTTTTCATAAAATTCGAAAATACCAGTGGCGGGTTTAGAATTTAAAAAAAACGATAGGGGAAAAATATAATTCAGTTCAGTGTTTAAATATGTGCATGTTAACCATACAAATCCGTAGTCTATAAATATTTTTTGATGGTTGGTGGTACTTTGAAACAAAATATGACATATACTTGAACTTTACGTATCTTAGTCGATCGGATGTATTTTTACAGTTAAAAAATAATCAAATTTTATATAACACGATAAAAACTAGGCGTGACACAAAAGAGAGCTTGCTCTACCTTTAATAAAAATATTATTGCTAATCTCGTCGATTCCTCTTCGGAGCCCTTTTCATCAGAGAGGGATTTAGATAGTATCAATGAGAAGCGGAGACGTCACATTGAAGTCTGCATCATTCTGGAAATGTTTATACTAAGGTCTTCACATCAATCTTAATTGTACTGTCACATTTTTGCGGTGTCTTAATGACAGTGTGAATTGTACCGCCACATTTTGGAGATGTCTTACCGACAGTGTAGATTGTTACCCCTTTTTTGGCGGTGTCTCTACGACAGTGTAGATTGTACTGCCACATTTTGGTGGTGTCTTAAAGACAGTATAGGCTGTATCAACATATTCTAGCAGTGTCTTAACGACAGTGTAGATTGTACCCCCCTCCCTTCCCCATTGAGGCAGTGTACCGCCACATGTTGGTGGTGTCTTAACTACCGTCTAGATTGTACTGCCACATTTTGGCGATGTCTTACCGACCGTGTAAATTGTACCGCCACATTTTGGTGGTGTCTTAAATAAAGTCTAGATTGTACTGCCACATTTTGGCGATGTCTTAACGACAGTCTAGTTTGTACCACCGCAGTTTGGTGGTGTCCTAACGACATTGTAGATTGTACTGCTATGTTTTGGCGATGTCTTATCGACAGTGTAGATTGTAGTACTTCATTTTTGCGATGTCTTAACGACAATCTAGATTGTACCACTACACACTGGTGGTCTCCAAACGACAGTGTAGATTGCACTGCCATGTTCTGGCGATGTCTTAAAGACACCTTAAATTGTATCGCAACATTTCCGAGATGCCTTCACCGCTCTCACACACATCAACGCCACGTCACTCTCACAGAAGCCATCACCTACACCGCTCTCACACACATCAACGCCACGTCACTGTCACAGAAGCCATCACCTACGCCGCTCTCACACACATCAACGCCACGTCACTCTCACAGAAGCCATGACCTACACCGCTCTCACACACATCAACGCCACGTCACTGTCACAGAAGCCATCACCTACACCGCTCTCACACACATCAACGCCACGTCACTCTCACAGAAGCCATCACCTACACCGCTCTCACACACATCAATGCCACGTCACTGTCACAGAAGCCATCACCTACACCGCTCTCACACACATCAACGCCACGTCACTGTCACAGAAGCCATCACCTACACCGCTCTCACACACATCAACGCCACGTCACTGTCACAGAAGCCATCACCTACACCGCTCTCACACACATCAACGCCACGTCACTCTCACAGAAGCCATCACCTACACCGCTCTCACACACATCAACGCCACGTCACTCTCACAGAAGCTATCACCTACACCTCTCTCACACACATCAACGCCACGTCACTGTCACAGAAGCCATCACCTACGCCGCTCTCACACACATCAACGCCACGTCACCCTCACAGAAGCCATCAGCTACGCCGCTCTTGCACACACATCAACGCCACGTCACTGTCACAGAAGCCATCACCTACACCGCTCTCACACACATCAACGCCACGTCACTCTCACAGAAGCCATCACCTACACCGCTCTCACATAAGCTATCACCACCGCTCTCACAAAAGCCATCACCACCGCTCTCACATAAGCTTTCATCTACACTGCTCTCACGGAAACCAACGACCATATCGCTCTCCACAAGCCGTCACACACAAAGTTCACATAAGCCATCGATCCTACTGCTCTCGTGCAAGCAACGTTTAACATATATTTACAAATTTCCCAGATAATAGAACTATGAGTCCCCTGAAAAAATCGTCCGCTATCGACAGGAAAGAACAGAATCAAATATCTAGCATAACGTTCGTGAGTGTAATTGGCCTCATAATTGTGCCTTTTGTTTTTCTCTATTGTTGTATGATTTTTAAACCCCATCAGTGTTCGCGATGCATTTATTATATTGTTTGGACTTAATAACACAGAAATGCATTACGTGTAAATTCAAAATAAACTAGACAAGATAATGTACTGTCACAATGGAGAAATTTAGTTAACATAAGAAACACAATAGATGGCATAGAAAGATAAAAACTGGGCGCAAGTGTGTAAGTAAGCTTTAGAAATCTTTTCGTTGCATTACTTTACTCCATTTGTCCCCATTTATAGGGCTAGATCTTATTTAAGAACATTTTAGAAACTTGGATAATAAGGATAATGGTTGTCATAGAATATGCTTACATTTGTTGTGGACGGTTCTGCTTGAAGAGCCTATGCATTCTACAAGGTCTGTGTGCAAAATGTCTGGAGTTATCTTGGTGTTACACAGGGAAATATGTGTGATAATTATATACCGTTGTGATGACATCTAACTTCATCAAGATGAATAGCCGTATTGAATCATCTCTTTATCATACTCCTGACTATATACCGCTACAAGGTAAACCCCCGAGACAGCCGGATTATCACTATGATGTGTATTGGGAATCTCCAGAGTTTCCTGTCGTGTATAAACCACCAGGTTTTCCTTCGAGATTTTCACAATCCGATAGTTATGTCAGCGTTCCCTTTCGCTATCCATCCTACCTGACCTTGCCGTCAGTGACGCGACTCCCCAGCATACTTTATGATAGGGTGGAAAATGTGGACCGGGAAACAGAATCCTCCCAAATTCTCTCACATCTATCCTCTACATCCGCTTGTGGGTAAGTGTTTCTTTGTGAAGGGGATTGTTTGCTTTGGTTAGGTTTTTTGGTTTTGTTTGTTTATTTATTTTTGGTGGGTTTTTTCTTTCTTTGGGGGGGGGGGGGTATTTTTTTAATCAATCGTATGGATAAATTCGAATTATTTCACATTTTATTTGACAGTGGTGCCAGGTTCATGTAGCCATACCCGATTTCAATAAGGTATTTATTTTCGATGTGTTTTAAATTGCGTTAATATAAATGAAGCAGATCGTTTAGTTGTACATTCATGTGTTGTCATTGGAAGCATGCGAGTCGATTACAGACTGCTCCGTCATTGTCGGCCGTGCAGGTCCTACACTAGGTACTGGTATCTGTCAGAACTGTGGCATGTCGTATATGTCAGAATGACGTCATGCCGCGCATGTCAGAAGGGTGTCATGTTGTTTATTTCATGATTTGAGCGAAGGAAGAGGAAAATATTTAGATACGTGTGTGTTATCGTCGTTATTATTGTTTATTGTTATTGATGATCATAAAGATGATGATGATGTTGTTGTTGATGATGATGTTGTTGTTGTTATTGTTGTTATTATTGTTGTTGATGATGGTGATGTTGTTGTTGTTGATGATGATGTTGTTGTTGTTGATGATGATGATGATGTTGTTGTTGTTGTTGTTGTTGATGATGATGATGATGGTGATGATGATGATGGTGTAGTTGTTGTTGTTGATGATGATGTTGATGTTGTTGTTGTTGTTGTTGGTGATGATGATAATGATGATGATGATGATGATAATGATGCTGTCAGAAGGGTGTCATGTTGTTTATTTCATGATTTGAGGGAAGGAAGAGGAAAATCTTTATATACGTGTGTGTCATCGTCGTTATTATTGTTTATTGTTATTGATAATGATTATGATGATGATGATGATGATAAGGATAATGATGATGATGTTGTTGTTGATGATGATGATGTTGTTGTTGTTATTATTGTTGTTGATGATGGTGATGTTGTTGTTGTTGATAATGATTATGTTGTTGTTGTTGATGATGATGATGATGATGATGATGATGTTGTTGTTGTTGTTGTTGTTGATGATGATGATGATGATGATGATGATGATGATGATGATGATGATGGTGTAGTTGTTGTTGTTGATGATGATGTTGATGATGATGATAATGATGATGATGATGATGATGATGATGATGATGATGATGCTGTCAGAAGGGTGTCATGTTGTTTATTTCATGATTTGAGCGAAGGAAGAGGAAAATCTTTAGATACGTGTGTGTCGTCGTCGTTATTATTGTTTATTGTTATTGATAATGATTATGATGATGATGATGATGATAAGGATAATGATGATGATGTTGTTGTTGTTGTTGATGATGATGTTGTTGTTGATGATGATGATGATGATGATGATGATGATGATGATGATGATGATGATGATGATGTTGTTGATGATGATGATGATGGTGATGTTGTTGTTGTTGTTGCTGTTGCTGCTGCTGTTGTTGTTGAGTTTTTGTTGTATAGATTCTGTTATTTTATTTCAGAAGTATTTACAAATACAAGTATTACGATTGTTCCACTTGTTGCATGTAAATAACGATTGTATATGTATTTATGGACATTTGAAAATGAATTTTAACAAACGTTTCGGTAACAGTATAGGCATTCAATCGCCTTTTTTTTAATCAATATTGGAGTTGATAATTTTTTCTGAGATCTGTTAGGTCGGGACAGGTCCTTGTTCTCTATATGGAAGATTATATATATATTAAATCTTTGATTGTACTGTATTTTGTATGTAGTTAATGAGAAATTTATCCCGTAAACCGTTAATAAACTACACCCAAGTGAGTGACAATTGTCACCCCAGTTGACCGTACTAAGTCGGTACCACTACTGAGTGACAATTGTCATCCCAGTTGACCGTACTAAGTCGGTACCACTACTGCATTACGATCGAATGTTAATGGTGTGTTTCTTGCTTTATCATGTGTATGTCTGTAGCGACTTTTCCCATACAAATTTAAATTAAAGAGTATAAACCCAAGTCGATAAAATAGAATAATAAAACTCAATATGAATATTACAATAGATAATGTATACTGTATTCAAAATTCAATATTTTATAAATAACGGCGGATTACCTTATTCGAAACGTTATAAAATTACTCACGTGATTATAGATATAAATCATGTATCGCAGTCTCTACTGAAAATGTTTTTCGTTTCAAACATTCGATATATTAAAAATTCACATATACCATTGTCTATATATTGCCTATGCCCCTGTCACGGTATGGTGTCGTCACGTGATCACTGTTTATGAAGTCTCGTACCCTATCAGAAAAAGTATCTCATTGTCTAATCCATTTTCAGATATTAAGATATGAAAGGAAATATGTTCAACAATTGAATTAAACGCTCATTTAAATGCAACGTAATAATTGGTCATTATCTGAGGAATTGATATTAGGCAATATAATCTCAAATCCCTTATTATATCAGAAATCTTTTAATAATACACGTTATGTGGTGTTTAATGCACTTTAAAATAAAAGTCTTCGGTTGTTTATCATGGCTTTATGAGAGACGATGTTTGTGTTCATGTCAACAAGACGGATTTGTGTGCTTAAAAATTTTTTTGCTTTCGTTATTTTCAGTAGTGAAAATCTTATTTTGTGTTAAAACTTATAAATGTCATTTCATTGTTAACTTTAAGGATTTACTTCTTTGGCTGTCTTTGTGTACATCTTGTACCTTTTCATCATTTTCACTTCGTATATGCATTATCGGGATAAAAATTTTTAAGTTACGGATATTAAACTTGCTCAGTCGTGAGGAAATGAAACGTGATTGGTAATAAACTGAACTCGAGCTTCAGTGATAATTGCACAATGTTGTATATCAGAAATCACAACAATGTCAGTGGGGGATATGAAGTATTAAATAAAATGTTAATATCAAATTTTATGGAAATTCGTTGTAACTGATCGAAAAATGATTGGGGTATGTATCAAACGAGTTGGATGGAAATCAAACCTATGCGAAATGAAACTCGAGAGCGAGTGGGACATGGAAAAGAAAGGGGAAAAACTGCGTGTTTTGGAGGGACCCGGATATCAGCTCATAGAAAGAAAATGTTATTATGATGTAACGGATGATAACTCTTGCTGTGAAAGTGTTGATTTCTGTGATTATTGCGTACCTTGGTTCGTTAAGGAGCGACAGGATTTGTCCAAAACAAGGTAAATTATTTGAAAAATCAAAAGGCGTATGCTATACTTATTTTTGTTTATATGTATGTGAACAATTTGATACTTTGATACTTTGGTCTGTGAAAACATTTGGTTGTAAGGAGAATAAAACATTGTTATTTATCAAATATCTAAAATTTCATTTATAATGGGGTATAGTAGAGTACGATTTGATGAAAGACTGCAAGTATTCGTAATTATAAGAGGGACACAGGTCGTTTCAACCCGGGATCGATTTTGGCAGGTATAAATAGAGAAGGGATTGAACTCCGTCTCTCGATGGTAAAAATCCACCCAAGTTCGATCAACAGTCATTAAACACTATATTCAGTTGACGGCCAACTTTTTACGTATATGCTTTAATAGATAAATAAATTTCCTATAATCTCAGCAAGTTTCAGATCTGTATCTCCCGTAAAAGCGAAGAAACGCTACCTTAAATATGGTCATGTTCTCGTAAATTCACTGGTCGGATTGGTTCAGGTTTGAGGGTGTATCCATCATACCAATCAGCTTTCGCCTCTCATCCTACACATACGTCACATAACAAATGGCATCGAGCGGCGGATTCAAAATACTGTCGCCGAGTTATCGTGAATAAAAAAGGAAAAAGGGATTTATTTCGATACTGACTTGGGTACATGTAAGTGCATATACTTTTACATGTTTTGGATAACTTTAGGAGGAAAAACTTGCGACCAGTGAATTTACGAGAACATGGCCATATCTGAGGTGGTGTATCTCCGCTTTTACGGGATATACAGATCTGAAACTCGCTGAGATTATAGAAAATTTATTTATCTATAGAGGCATATACGTCAAAAGTTGGCCGTCAACTGAATATAGTGTTTAATATTTACAATACTAGTCTAATCCCTTCGATGAACCATGCTAAACAGACTCGGTTCATCAGCCCATGAAGGTGGGTCATGGAAGTAGTACCCGGTGTATGGCAAATCACATTCGTAGTAATGTAAAAAGGGGCGGAGCTTACTTAATTAAATATAAGAATTGTAATAACGAAATTAATGCATCTGTTAATTTTGAGCAATTAAAGAAATTACCTGGACAGATAGAGTATTTTTAGCATTCTAGACACACATTATATTGCGTAGCGGAAGTACTTTTCCACTTCAGGAAAAATTCGGTCCTTGCCAGTTTGATAACGGGGAATTTGATATTTCTTTTAAAAAAGAACCTTTTAAAATGCATTGTAAATATAAGGAATGACTGTCTTTTTTTTCTAGGGTCATGGGGAATGAACTTGGGTGAGAAACAAACAAATCATTCGAGATTTGTTTGTTTCTTACCCAAGTTCATTCCCTATGAACCTAGAAAAAAAGACAGTCATTCCTTAACTGACTGTTGATCGAACTTAGTTGGATTTTTACCATCGAGAGAGTTTAATCCCTTCTATATTTATAAATACATGCCAAAATTGATCCCGGGTTCAAACGACATGTGTCCCTGTGGTAATTATCGTGTACAAATGCATACTTCCACGAGTATTTAATAATTTTACAGATATCATTGCCGATCCAGTAGTTTACAAAAAGGGGCGGCCACTAGATCTAACGGTAAAAACATAGAAGACAGTGATTCATAACATTTTTAATGTAGTTTTTAGTGAAAAAGAAGGAGAGCACGGTCTTTTTTTATTCGACACATACTTAACTTTCACTTTCACAATGCATTTTCATGTTAACGTCTTAGGGGAACTCTCATATTGTACTGTATCGACCAAACTGACACGTTTTTGTACATCTATTTACAAAGCATATTCTCCATATTAGAATATCTTTTGTGTTTTAAACTAAACACACAATGTCATCTTTTCTTATCGGTTGTCCGTCAGATCTGTCGAATCGATTTACATTCAGTTTCTTACTTCAGTCCTCAAATATTAGATTAGAACTGAAAGTCAATACAGATCTTCTAGTTACTTATTTGTTTTGATTATTATGCAAACAAGGTCCCATGAATGTTTGAAAAGGTAGAAGCAATACATGAATTTATAAAATGAAGTTCAATTTTATTGACAGATTGTAAAACACAACTATCTCATAAAGTCCGATAACTCTATTGAATGTGAAATGATCTATCATATCGCAGGACTTAAATATTTCAATACATAGTCGTCGGGATTAATGTGAATACGGTAAGAGCAGGAAAATACGACATAAACCTTCAGCGGATAGATAAAATAGGTCTTAATGAACACTTGGTTTGGATATCAGGATCAACTTGAAATGGCAGGTTAGATGTTTTGTATATTTGAATAATTATTTTATTTCTTTGTAATTTAAAAAAAAATAAAGCAATAACAAACTATCATAAAATGGTGTAATCTCCTCAACATGTCCCCATCTAGAATCTTTTTTCAATTACTTTCAACATCCCCCTTTTTATCAAAGCATACATACATACTGAAGTGTGGTATAAATGATGGAATGAATCCTGTGTCTATGCATTTATTCTCCGACAATTGACTATAATAATTGATGGATGATTATAATATATCTGTTATAGTCTTTCGATCATTTGCTATAAATAGGGAAATAAACTAAATTAAACATTCAAATATTGAGCATGAGGAAAGGTAAATTGTTATAGGTCAGAAGTAAAGGGACTACAACCTTACGTCGTATCGACCATCGAACCAATAGAGCCGATCAACTTCCGGGCTTCTTACACATAAGATAAAGAACTGTCATTTTTAGCTCACATCGACGAAATTGGGAGGTTTTGCTATACCCCGGCGTCCACGTTCCCGCCCGCGTCCGGTTACGTAGTTTGGAGTAACTAAGTGTTGGAAAAAGTATAGGTGTTTACCAAACTTGCACCTTTAATTGGTTCATCTTGGGATGCTGACTTAAGCGCATGCATCAGATGATGCATCTGACCTACATTTTCCACATTAATGACTCAGTTAATTCGTTTGGGACACTTTAATTTTAGAGAAAGTATAGGGGCTACATTAACCAAATTTGCACCATAGGTTCATCTTGGGATGCTGACTTAGGCGCATGCATTGTTTGATGTATCTGACCTACATTTTCTGTTTGAGTGAGTCTGTTAAGCAGTTTGGGGTAATTAAATATTGAAGAAAGTATAGGTGTTATAGTTACTAAACTTGCATCGTATGTTCATCTTGGGATGCTGCCTTAAGCGCATTCATCTGATAATGCATCTGACTTTGATTTTAACTATACTGTGGGAGATATCCATTGAAACTGGACAATAAAGTAAACACCAGTGACGAGGAATTGCTGAGCACATTAATGTCCTTAACAAAGTATGACAATAGTAGTCATATCAGTCCCAAACAATAACAGTAATATCCTTGGCAACATGATGGTGTGACAATAATGATAATATCCTTGGCAACATGATGGTGTGACAATAATGGTAATATCCTTGGCAACATGGTGAGACAATAATGGTAATATCCTTGGCTACATAAAAATGGTAATATCCTTGGCAACATGGTGAGACAATAATGGTAATATCCTTGGCAACATGGTGAGACAATAATGATAATATCCTTGGCAACATGATGGTGTGACAATAATGGTAATATCCTTGGCAACATGGTGAGACAATAATGGTAATATCCTTGGCAACATAATAATGGTAATATCCTTGGCAACTTGGTGAGACAATAATGGTAATATCCTTGGCAACATGATGGTGTGACAATAATGGTAATATCCTTGGCAACATGGTGTGACAATAATGGTAGTATCCTTGGCAACATGGTGAGACAATAATGGTAATATCCTTGGCAACATAATAATGGTAATATCCTTGACAATAATGGTAATATCCTTGGCAACATGGTGTGACAATAATGGTAATATCCTTGGCAACATGATGGTGTGACAATAATGGTAATATCCTTGGCAACATGGTAAGACAATAATGGTAATATCCTTTGCAACATGATGAGACAATAATGGTAATATCCTTGGCAACATGGTGTGACAATAATGGTAGTATCCTTGGCACTATGGTGAGACAATAATGGTAATATGCTTGGCAACATGGTGAGACAATAATGGTAATATCCTTGGCAACATGGTGTGACAATAATGGTAATATCCTTGGCAACATGGTGAGACAATAATGGTAATATCCTTGGCAACATGGTGAGACAATAATGGTAATATCCTTGGTGTGACAATAATGGTAATATCTTTGGCAAAATGGTGGTGTGACAATAATGGTAATATCCTTGGTGTGACAATAATGGTAATATACTTGGCAACATGGTGTGACAATAATGGTAATATCCTTGGCAACATGGTGTGACAATAATGGTAATATCCTTGGCAACATGGTGTGACAATAATGGTAATATCTTTGGCACTATGGTGAGACAATAATGGTAATATGCTTGGAAACATGGTGAGACAATAATGGTAATATCCTTTGTGTGACAATAATGGTAATATCCATGGCAACATGGTGTGACAATCATGGTAATATCTTTGGCAACATGGTGAGACAATAATGGTAATATCCTTGGCAACATGATGGTGTGACAATAATGGTAATGTACTTTGCAGCCGATAGCATGTATATTTTGCCGTTTCTGTGTTGGTAGTGAGCAACAGGCAGTTTGTAAGAAGTATGTAGTTCAGTTTGCCCCCTCTAAATCCGCCACTGGTCTCTGTTTAAGTATGTGACACCACGTAACTTATTAAAAACTTGCTCTTCATTTATTTTATTTAACGAAGTCTCCATTACTTGTATGATGTAATGGTTGCATTGTTGCCGTTTAATCTATAGATGCTAAGCAACAAGGAGTTTTACTATTCAAGGGGTTGAACTCCTGATGTCCCCATCCCTGTATATAAACATCATCTGTCCATCAATACAAAGCACACCTGAAATAATTCGCGGCCTTTAAAGTGAGGTCATAGGGGTCATCTTTGTATATAAATAGATATTTAGCCAAATCGTGGAAGATTAGCGAGATGCCGGTATGTAAGATGTAATGAACCGATGCGGACTACGTTTGCCTGTGGTCATTAACATGAAATGTACTTGGTATAAGTGTAAAGGAATTAGAGACCTGTGACTAGAAACATGGTCCGAAATAGAATTAAAGAACTTATTTGCCGCAGTATGTTTACTTCAGAATAGTTCTTTAATCTTTATACAGCAGGCTTTTGTTGAGGCGTTTCAGCTTAAGAAGAGGTATTTGATTTACACTACTTACCCATTGTTTTTGAAGAGGCAATACACTAAAAGCAACACAGTCGGGCAGTGCGCTTTTGTTGCTGTGCAACACCCAGTTAGGAGTGTGCGTACGTGCACAAATACTGTAAAATGCCAGTCTTGAACGATTGATTACAAAGACATTTGCTATGAATACTTATATTCTATTTCATCTTTAAAGTGAAAATCAAGAGTTGAACAATGACATGCGACGGGTTTAACATGTTTCGATAAAGAGATGTATTGTCATTCACGGATTTACTAGGATTTTGGTGTGGTTTCAGTTTACATAAAGGAGTTTCAAAATTTCTATTCAAATTGAATGAAGATTTCATTCTCTTTGATTAAGGCTTTCTTTCGCCGTCCAATCACTTAGGAATACACGACACGGAGTTCCAATAAAGTGGTTTATGTATGTCTAACGCATTGCAGACTTTTTGTTTGAAAAAGATCAATATTTTGAAATTGCAACTACGGCGGATTGCTATTTGTTTTTCAATTACAATATCTAAATTAAAATACCTGTCAGCGATTTGAATCTCGCATGACCTACTGGATATTACAGCGACAATTTTTTAATTTTTACTTTCTGTACTGATTTTGATATCAGAAGATGATTCTTGCGATCCAGTGAGTTTCCTGGAAACAGTAGTTGATTTCTTCGTACGATCAGTGATATTAAATTTAATATGATGGAAACGGATGATTTCAATATTAAGGTCTATCTGACCAATACAATGTGCGCCACAGACCGGGAACCTAGACATCATTACGCGCTCTCGCAGCTCCCTGTTCATGACGCCTCAAGTATCTTGTCACTCAACACGCTGTAAGTTTTACGTTTCTTATGTACTCACAATTCACATAGGAATTTTTCATGATATAAAGTATTAGCTTTTATAATTTTATATGCCCTTAAGAAACCGTGTTCCATAGTTTGTGTTTGTGTGTGTTTGATTGTCTTGCCGCCCGTTTATACCGTCCCTGTCTTCAATTCATCCGTCTTTTAAAATGTGTGGGGTTTTTTTTATAATCATTATTTATTTATTGAGTCAATGTAATAAAATGAAAGTCATCATACCGTTTACACCTCTATGAAATGCAAGACTTCATTAAATGTACGAGCACTAAGGCTGGACATTGCTGTTTTAAATGGCAACGCTTTTTCGATGCTTTTCGTGGATTGCCATAAAATTTGGCAAACGCACATGTACAATAGATTATTCATTCTATACACGAAGAATAATTATGGCTTAACAATTTTTCAAAAGTTATTTCTTTGGACAAATTCGTTATTTTAAGATAAATTTTGGTTTGTGTTATATATGTTTCGAGACGAACACTTAAAATCATATTGATCTTCATTTTTATATTGTCCTTGACGTTTGATTTTCACAATTTCACTGCAAACTTTCTGCAGAAAATCCCGAGATTGCTATCTGGTGATTCAATCAAGATCTATGTCACTAGATTAAAGTTAAAACAGCGCATATATAGCAAGTCCAGTAGGTATTGAGATAACAAAATTAAATTTATTTGCATACACTTACATACAATTAAAGTAATCGGAGATCACTTTAATGTTAGTCCGATCAAGCATAAAATCACCATTAAAATTCTAGTACTGTCACGTTTGGAATGATTGACTTTTATCGAATAAAATAGACATGCAAGCATTTAATTTGGGAGGAGGTTGAATTTTTCTCGACATTAAAACACTTGGTATAATTTAAAACCAACTGTCTTTTCGTCTGTCTACAACGAGTACAACAATAAGATACCAAGTAATGTACCGTCGGAATATCGATACATGCGCGGATACAGAGGGGTGGGGTGGGGATGGGGGGGGGGGGGTAGGGGGGTCTGGACCCTTCTGGAATCCGAAAATTTTACCAAAAAAAGGTAATATTTGGGCATTTTTGGGGTTGGACCCCCCTCGTCTAAGAGAAAAATTTACCTTTTTTGGTTGGACCCCCTCTGACAAAAAATTCTGGATCCGCGCATGCGATAACACAAAATATTGAGTAAAAGGAAACCCCCACAGAAATCCAGAGGTCTGATCAAGTGCTATATATGGTGCCAACATACTGCAGATAATATATTGTAAGAAGCGCTTTTGGGTGTTAACTAAATCGGAAAATCCTCTCATATATCCAACATTGTAAACAACACAAAGTGGATGATATCCGTCCGTCTGTCACTGATAGCACAATATAAATGATACAATATACAGAGAAGCTTGGCTTTGTGGTGTCATTACAGTTGTATATTTGGGCAGTTGGTTTGTTTCTGATACATTATTAATGACACAGTGCAGATAACATAATATCATAACTTAGTTGCTCTGTTATCACAATTATATACCAACAATCATTCCGGAGCAGGGGATCGAAATTCTGGATAGGCTTCTTCAATATGAAGTACGTACATGGTTTCTGCATTATGATACTCAGAATCGATGAGTATCTGCATATAACAGTCGGCGTAAGGCATGCTGAGTGCATATTGTCATTGAATCAAAAGACATTGACAATCAATATGATGTTCTATTTTGGAACGATCGAATGAGGCATAGAAAGATCTTTCTGATATTCTTATTTTGCAAGAGAACCTGCATTATGATTATATAATGCGGATTTTATCGCAAAATGAAAGTTTGCAGACAGCCGGGTTGAACAGGTTCAAAGGTATCCGTGGAATATTTCTATTTTAACGTTTCGAATCCTTAATACATGTAGATTGCCAAAACGCTCATGTATATCTTAGTTATGCTACTCATACATTCAACAGCACGCGTTTGTATATGTTTGAATATTCATTCTGTGTCGATGCATGTACAAAGCACTGAAGAGAAGGGGCTTAACATGTTGCATATGTTGCATTATACTTCTATTCAAGGTAGTTATCTCATTGTTAGGCCCAGATACAGTAGTCCAGTTTTCTCCATATATACACTGCCCTATAAAAGGTGAAATAATGATTATGATCTTGATGTGGTGTTTAACATATTCCGTTTAAGTCTTGTCTGTCATCACTCAATTCACAATCGATATAAAAAGGAGAACGTACGCTTTTACGATGTAATACTGTACTCGAGATTTAAAAGTATATTATTCACGGTTCTCACCATGATAGTAGTGGAGATTCGTACAGAGACCGCAGAAGGATTGTTGGTAATCGACTAGGCAAATAAGATGTCGCACTCTAGAAAGATAGTAGAAGCATTTACACCAGAGAATATACAAATGAATGCCGTACGAACAATTCCGAAATTTGGGAAGGGTTCGTCCAAAATGTCAGAACTAAATATAAGGTCTGACATTTGGGATCAGGCCCGGTGAGAAAGCAGAGGTCAGGTCCTTTTTTGTCAATTTGAACAATTCCGAATTTTGGGAAGGGTTCGTCCAAAATGTCAGACCTAAATATATAC
The DNA here is from genome assembly GCA_035048485.1 of Pteria penguin. Taxonomy (NCBI): domain Eukaryota; kingdom Metazoa; phylum Mollusca; class Bivalvia; order Pterioida; family Pteriidae; genus Pteria; species Pteria penguin. Next base: position 21,912,621 of record CM068585.1, read on the forward strand.
TCTGACATTTGGGACCAGAGCCGGTGAGAAAGCAGAGGTCAGGTCCTTTTTTGTTAATTATTTCGGATGAAATTTTTATTAAACAACTTGGATTCTTGTACATGCCTTTGTACATTCCTAAAAGTAAAAATCCCCGAGTGTATACATAGAGTTGAAACATGATATTTCCAAAACTCGATCCTTCGCAGAACCATATATAAATACGGAGTCCCTTTCTTTTACTTGTTAAAGATCTTTATCCGGACACTGGACTATATCCAGGTAATAGAAATGACCAACGACTGGAGGTATTTGATTTAGTCGGATTTGATTTAGAGCTTTTCAATAAATCTGTTACATACTGTTTGCACAATATGTATGCTATTAAGAAACTAAATAAAAATATACCCAATGCTTTGCCTTACTATTAGCGTCCTTTCTTCGACTCCTTTATTCATAAATATACCATAAATGTCTCGTATGTTTAGATAGGTCTTTGGGGTAATGTGTTGTTGGGTACGTTTAATGAATTATAGATTATATGAAGTGTGGATGATTTCTGTTTTACAGTTATTTTTTCTGTAATATTCATACAGTTTTACACTATGTGGAATGAGAGGCCTTTCAAAGGTATAAATGGGAGATATTTCATCAGGTATTCATTCATTTCGTACTTTATATTATTGTATTTATTTATATTTTTGGAATAGCAATACAGAAGTACATACAACAATAAGAGTGACAATATTTAAGATAGTTACACTATTTTTATTGTGTATATTGAGTTCAGTTGAGTATATAGCTATAATTAGGAGCCTCGGGAACGAAGTGGAAGCTGTCGTTGATACTGTCTATGTGTCTTTTGTGAATGGCATGGTGGGGTTTGAATGTTTCCGTGGCAATGGTAGTGGTAGAGGTGGCAATGGCTTAAATGAACAATATAATGTTCACTTGGGGGGGGGGGGGACCCCGATCAAGCCAGGTACACTCCTCAACACTATTTTTGATAGGATGGTATGAAGTGAAATAAAATTTCGTGGTCAGTGACTTTCCTGTAATGGTCTTGCTCTATTATTCGAGATCCCAGACTCCGATTGATCTCATGTAACTGAGCAAGTAACATGTAGAAGTACGCCATGAAGTTTGCTTTAATTCTCTCTGTAGTTCTGAAAAATTCCCAAGCTCTTTTTAATCATCCTACCATTAATATCTCATGCTTTCTTATCACCCTTCCATTAATGTCTCATGCTTTCTTATCACCCTTCCATTAATGTCTCCAGTGCTTTCTTATCACCCTTCCATTAATGTCTCCAATGCTTTCTTATCACCCTATCATTAATATCTCATAGGATTTTTTACCATCCTACCATTAATGTCTTCAGTGTCTTTTGATCATCATACAGTAAATGTCTTCAGTGTCTTTTGGTCATCCCACCATAAATGTCTTCAGTGTTTTGATCATCCTACCATTGATTCTCCAATGTCTTCTGATCATCCCACCATAAATGTCTTCAGTGTTTTGATCATCCTACCATTGATTCTCCAATGTCTTCTGATCATCCCACCATAAATGTCTTCAGTGTTTTGATCATCCTACCATTGATTCTCCAATGTCTTCTGATCATCCCACCATAAATGTCTTCAGTGTTTTTGATCATCCTACCATTGATGTCTCCAATGTTTTTATCATCATACTATTAATGTCTTTAGTGTCTTTTGATCATCATACCATTAATGTCTCCAGTGTCTTTTGATCATCCAACCATGAATGTCTTCTAACCACCCAACCATTAATATGTCTTATGTCCTCTGACCATTCATCCATTAATGTGTCTTATGTCCTCTGACCATTCAACCATTAATGTCTCCTGTGAATTTTGTTTCGTTTTCCTTAGCTTATGACAAGGGTCTGAACAAGGATATCCCTAGCGCGACGTGGTCCTCGTATAAGAGAGACAATATCATTTTGTGTCTTCAATCACTTTTGAAAGACTGATTAACTTTACTTGAAGTTTAAATGAACTTCATATCCATATTATATATAAGGTCTTTGTTATGCAGTTCGATCTACTATAACTAAAAAATGTTCTAATGAATAACGATTAACAAACATGTTTTTATATAAGTGTTTGGCCTTCTCTACTTTATCGATTGCGGATTAAAGAAAACAAGATAACTTTAAATTAACAAATTGGGTAGCGAAAGTCAAAGTTATTGATATGATTAGAATGCCAAACGTAATCTCCAGCTTATTCAAGATAATCAAGATAACTCTGGGCGAGCACGAGTGTGAGAGTACAAAGCCGTAACATTCAACTGGATATATACATAGGATTAAACTTTATTACCCCTTCTTCATGTTTATTTAATACAAGCATTTCCAACAAAACAAACATACAGCTTAATCTAAAATTATGGAAATTCACAAATTACATTGAAACATAAGATTGACGTTTTTTCGGATTATATGTTACCATGGAAACCCCGATTCGAGTATCCGTGACGAACAAAGTGGACAAGATTGTAGAGAAATTGCCTCAGACAACTGAAGCTCATTTGATAACGTATGTCATTGAATTTAATGCTAAATTATTGATAATTTTAAAGGGGAGATATACAATACATGAACTAGGATTGACTACTACTGGTGCATTTGTGTCAATTATAGAATTTTGTTTGGATGTATATCATTCATTGACAGTACAGTCGGAACAACCTCGCCATTTACTTGTACCTACGTAAACAGACTCGGACGTCACTCGGCGGAATGACTTGCATCGATTCAATGCATCAATCGGTTTCCGGCTTTGTACTCAGTTATATATCAGCGATGTGAAATGTAATCCAGTACACAATTTGTGTCAACTATGTCAAGGAAAGTAATTAAAGCTGCAACAGTTCGGGATTAACGTTTAAATTAAGTCCGTTGAATTGTGAAAGTCTTCTAACGTCTTTATTACACGCCAAACACTAACCTATTTGTCTGGTACACATGCGAGCGTCTATAACTACAGGAACTATTTTTAAATAATGGCTACGAGTGACGTCCGAGCTTTTTTACGCAGGAAAAGGTCGAGGATGTCCGAATGATTGACATTAGTGGCGGAAAACGAAAGTGAGAAAGGGGAGAAAAGGGGGCATATACACACCCATCGATTAAAATCGATGTGTAGGGCTTTTAAGTAACATTATATGTATGATATTTACACTTTATATAAGATTTTGGTGAGACGTAGTATAACTGATCCCGAATTACCGGTATGCTATCAGGTCATACCGTACACTGACGAGTGATTTAGTTGTACTTCACCGCGTAATGCCGGACACTGTCCAAATAGTTGCTAAAACTATAAAGAGCGGTCTTAGAAAGACATTATCAGGTGTTCTGGAAATGATTTCAAAAGATACTACCAAAGTAAACTTGTATACTGATAAGGCATCCCTTAGAACCGATACCAAAACCTCACGAGTATTTCCAGGGGATAATTGCGGAAACTCAGATATTTCCAGAGGATGCTGATGAATAATCCTGGACTCTAGTCGTACGTTTGTGTATACTCTCACAATATGGACACGAAGCAATTGATAAAAATCGATGTTACATCCTATAACCATATCTTGTTACTTTCAGGAATACCTCTCGTGTACCGTCCGAGTCACGTGAAGCCATGTTCAGGCGAGCAATGACCCTACTGTCCGCACGCTGTACCAGTGTCCAGCCAGGAATTGAGACCCCTTTTGGGATGGCCAGACAACTTCCATTCGGCGTCCAGTTACCGCAGTACTTCTATATTCGACAGGAAAAACCAACACCTATGCCCCCGCTTAAGGTACGTAAAATATTGCCCATATCGGATCAAGGGTAGAACCATGGTGGTGAGGGGGGAGGGGGCGTAGAGCTACAGAGATCTTCTTGTTATTATTAATATTTTTGTTGTTAAAAATCAGCATATAAACGGATTTAATTAACAATGCCACTACAAAACCAATTATCATGATTTATATAGTTATGCTTCACCAAATTTTGTGTATTTATTTGCATACATGTACTTTGGAGACTGGCGCTACACCACTGATCTTGTATTTTACAAATTAAGCATTGTTGAAGTGTCTATACTAAGTGATGCATCAACACTACGAGAGTTGTTATCGTCTTGTGAACAGTATCAGTACTTATAATGTTTCATCATTTACTGAATGGTTGCGTTTCTTGGATCTTAGATCGTTAACTAGTCAGAGGTGTCACATTAGGACTGGGCTCTTAACGCACAGCTCCTATGCATATCGCTTGATAGTAGAAACATGGGATTTTCAGTTAATATTATTCACTGGGTATTTTTACAAAAATTATGAACTTCTTAGCACGACTGGACGAATGTCCGGAGAGCTTTTGTCATATTCCAAGTGTCGTTGTCCTTGTTATCGTCGTTGTCCATAGACACAAACTTTAACGTGGATCATAACTTTAGAGTCATCAGAGACAGAGCTGTAATATTTCTCATGTTAATTCCTTGTACCAAGACATTTCATTGGGTACCAAAATATTTGATCTTGTGACCTTAACCTAGAAGTTTGATCTACCTTTAAAAAACTTTTGACCTTGGTCATAACTTATGAACAGTTAGAGATAGGGCTTAAATATTTCATGTGTGTAGTCCTTCCTTGTGGCCTTTCATTACGTATCAAATTGTTTTACGTTTTGGCCTTGACCTTGATGATTGACCTACTTACAAAAACATTTAACCTGGATCATAACTTTAGAGTCATTAGAGACAGGGTTAAAATATTTCACTGCGTATTCCTTGTGCCAAGACATTTCAATTGGTACCAAAGTTTTTGGCCTCGTAACCTTTACCTTGAAGTTTGATCCACTTTTAAAAACTTTAATCTTGGTCATAACTTATGAACAATTAGAGAAAGGGCTTATATATGTCATGTGTGTATTCCTCGAGACAAGACCTTTCATTACGTATAATTCTTTTTACGTTTTGACCTTGACTTTGAAGATTGACCCTCTTACAAAAAAAAAATTGTTGTTTAAATTTGTTTGCCACTGGCGCACTCTGTTGTCCTTTGACAACTTGCTTTTCTTTTAGTCCACTGAACATGCGATAACAATGACGCAAAATCTGTCTACTGATTGAATGTCTGAAATATATACACTTATATGAATGATCTCAACAACTTCAGTGATTGTGCATGTGATAAGAGAGCAAAAATAGATTTCAACTATTTGTTTTGCACGGAAATTTGAAAAATCACGACAAAATCTTATTCTCGAAGTCAAATTGATCACATGATATAAATTACGCTATATCGTTGGGGGATCAGCCTCGGGATTTATCCTCGCTTTCAACGACAAATACCCTCCCGAAAAAATCTGAAATTTTTTGAAATCTTAATTTTTTTTAAAAATAAGCGTTTATATATAATCTAAAAAGGTAAAGGGATAAGTTTTCGTGTTTACTCAAATGAATTTCAGCTGTTTTATTACTCACATTGCAATTGTGCTCATAAAATAATTCAGCAAATTTGCATTGTGGTCTATGATAAACACCGTGTTTATAACCCATGTTATCATTGTATATAATTAAAACATTTTCAACTCTAAACAAACAGTACTTTCAAATGCTACAATGTTGACAATCTTTGATTCCAATATCGCTGCATTCTCTACATTGACTCTGGGCATTGTGCCAATTGTCTTCTTAAATTCACAATTAAATTGTTGTAAATGTTCTCAAATAGAATACAAGATCACTGTTTTTCCACTAATTAATATATATGCATTCATTTTTTGTTTATTAAGCGTGTACCGATCGCCTGCTGTCATGACCAGGAGATTGGAAGACTTGAGTTGTTTATCACACACCGGTAGACATTATTATCGCAAGATTTTTAAAACAGATTTGACTTATCATTTCAGGCATGGCAGGGTTACAATGGAAACGTATATTTCGAACCAATTCAGATATCAAGTGTTCGTGATCCTCCGACAAAATCATCATCTTCCTTCGAAAAACCCAATGATCTTCACCGGATGCTCGCTTCACAACAAAAACAACAGAACCGTTTACCAGACAGACCTGAGAGCGACGCATTGCGATCTTTATCGCGAAATACGACTAAAACAAGTAGCAGTAACCGGCCGATGACGCGACAGATGGTATTACTCGATAAACGTGTCGTATTAGATCGATACAACGATGACATACAATCAGACATTCATTGGATCGAAGGCTCAGAAAATACCGGAAGTTTAGCTGTGCGACCGAAGAGCGAAATGTTATCTGACAGACCCGTACCTCAAACACCACAAGCGGCGCCACAACGGCCGTCCACGGAACAGAATAAAAAGAAAGTGTATAACAAGGAGAGGATTTGTAAGGGATCCGTGGTGCATAAACTCAAAATAGCCAATAAAAGTAATCAACCTAGGTTTAAAGTGAATGGCGGGAAATATTCTTCGTCGAACAGTACGTCTCCCTTACTACGCACTCAAACTCAGTATTCGCACAGTAACCAGAGACTGACTACAAATAGTCCTGACATAGCAAGTCAGCTCTTACCTCCCCTAGAACAACTGAGGTCCCAAGTGAAGCGCATGGACCATGCAAACGAGAAGCTTAGTAAAGCCCGTCCCGTGACGTTTACAGATGAAATGAAGCCTTTCATCAAATATAGCCCGGAAGTCAAAGCGAAGGCGGGCTTTGTGTGATTTTGTAATTTCATATACATGTAATGCAATTTATATAAGCTATCCATATGTGTATTATCGAAAAACTGATTGACATTTACTGCACTCTCAATATATTCAGATGTATTACATGTATATGTATTGTAATAGACTGCTTCGCTCGCTGGTTAGGTTAGTTAATGATTATGGATGGAATGAATAAAGCAGACCATTAGTGTAGGTGTCCTGTTCAGTCCCGAATTCAAAGATCCTCCTTTTTCATTCCATTCTTTATCATAATTTGCCATATATTATTCTCTTGCTCAGCTTGAATTATGTTTTATTGTGGGCATTTATGACTGGTGCGACTAACTAACCAGGAGATAATTACTTTCCCGGGCACCTGGTCAAACAGGAGATGATGACTTCTTCCGGGCACTGGTCGAACAGAAAATGATGAATTCTCCCGGGCACCTGGTCAAACAGAAAATGATGAATTCTCCCAAGCACCTGGTCAAACAGAAGATGATGATTTCTCCCAAGCACCTGGTCAAACAGGAGATGATGACTTCTCCCAAGCACCTGGTCAAACAGAAGATGATGACTTCTCCCAAGCACCTGGTCAAACAGGAGATGATGCCTTCTCCCAAGCACCTGGTCAAACAGAAGATGATGCCTTCCCCCGAGCACCTGGTCAAACAGGAGATGATGCCTTCTCCCAAGCATCTGGTCAAACAGAAGATGATGACTTCTCCTTGGCACCTGGTCAAACAGAAGATGATGCCTTCTTCCATGCATCTGGTCAAACAGAAGATAATGACTTCTCCCGGGTACCTGGTCAAACAGAAGATGATGAATTCTCCCGAGCACCTGGTCAAACAGAAGATGATAATTTCTACCGGGCAACTGTCAAACTGGAAATGATTACTTCTCCCGGGCACCTGGTCAAACATCAGATTATAACTTTTCACAAGCACCTGGTCAAGAGATCATGACTTATTTCGGACATTTGGTCAAACAGGTAATAAGTTCTCTCGGTACCTGGTTAAACAGAGGGTGATAACTTCCTACGAACACCTGGTCAAACAGGATATGATTACTTCTCCCAGGCACCTTATCAAACAGGTGATAAATTCTTCCGAGCACCTGGTCAAGAGGTGATAACTTCTCCCGGGCACCTGGTCAAACAGGGGATATCTTCTACTGGGAACCTGGTCTCACTCCTGATTTCATGAAAGCCTAACATGGTACGTTGTTGTGTCTCACATCGAGTGTAACATAGTTTAGCAGTTACTTTCATTTTTACACTGAGCTCTGCTGTGCTACAAAGACTGTATATGTAAGTGTATGGTAATACACGTTTTGTTATTGAAATCGGTGCTTATAATGATAGCAAGTAATTACATAGTATTTACGGAAGCAGTGGCAAGCCCAACATTGTAGAATACACAATAATTCTGTGATACAATGATACAAGTACAATGTACTCATACCTTGTAGTTTGTTGAGGTGGGTGGTAGTAATGGTCCTAGTCTCTTGCTTTATCATAAACTTTTGACATCAACCCCTGAGAACTTTCAAAATCTGCCAGCTACATATAGAAGTACATGTATATTCATTTCCTCTTAAACGTAACGAAGGCGGTATCGAAATTTTGTTTAACTGTCGCAAATGCAAGTAGCATGCAGTGTAAACTTAATCTTAGAATAAACCTGCACATTTAAGTTAAGATTGACATTATTAAGATATACCAGATGAGAAAGAACTCTTCGTGGTTAAATGTCGCTGTTTTGTATTGTTTATCAGATTGCTATGTTTACACTGTATGCAGAATTACTTTATATTTTTGTTTGATCTTGATAATATTAGTACAGTATACATATGTTAGTTTTCAAAAGATATAGATAATTTATAATTATAGTATGTCGGTTGTCTGTCACAAAATGAATTATAGAAGTTACAGGTACGACAAACCCTCAGTTCCCCAATGTGCGAGACGAAACAGAAATGCATGTATTGGCATTTAACTTATATTCAAACTTGACTGTGATATTTATTTATGATGTTATATGACATTGACATAATTATTATAGGTGTAAATGTAAACAAACTTGAAGTAAACCATAATTGATCTGTTTACATTATGTAATCATTTAATCGGATTCCAGTTCTTGTTCGAGTTTTTTGTTACGTCATACGAATACAAATTATACACCTCAGCTTCAATAAACACTCTGCATGCATATTTATCGTCCTCGAGACACTGTTTACAACACAAAATGGGCGGTAATCTTATTAGATGCTCACATGATTATAATGTAGCAGAGTTATGCCGGAACTCATCTTTGTTTCTCACCAGTATCAAGTTTGAGTTAGAATTCTCAAGGGGACTCAAAGAATTTTCTGTGTGGAATCATTTAAAAGAAGTTCAAAGATCTACTTGCAAATCAAATGAATAACAAGAGTTGTCTGAAGACAACAGAGCTCACCGGTGGCAATAAAATTTAAATCGCAAAAGTTTTTGGTAACTAGGTTAAACCTCAAGGTAAAGGTCACAAGGTCAAAAATTTTGTGACCCAAATGAAAGGTCTTTGCACAAGGAATACAGATATAAACAGGGACGAAGTTATGACCAAGGTTAAGTTTTTAACAGTATGTTAAAGTGACAAGGTAAAAAATTTTGATACCCAAAGAAAGGTCTTGTCACAAGGAATACATGTACATATATAACTATGGAAGTCCTATCTCTTGTTGTTCACAAGTTATGTCCAAAAACAAAAACAATGACGACGCCGAGGTGTGACAACAGTTCTCTGGACTTTCTTCCCGGAGAGCTAAAATGATCTACTACACCGCACATCATCTTAACTGTTACTATGGGGTAATACAGATAATTTCAAATATGGTTTATTGGAGTTTGGCGAAGCTTTCAATTTCGTCCCATGGAGCCATGAGATCACTGACATTTCGTACGTATAATCTAGATTTTTGTTTGTACAGCAAGCTTAGGGATTGACCACTGAATGTACAATCATGAAGCTGTCTTCTCCTCTGATTTTGTCTAGATTGAACCAGTCGCCATAACAAAAAGAAAGACAACTCTTAAAATTAAATTTCTTACCGTATCAATTATTACTTCATGTTACACAGGACTAGTTTGCCTCAACAGTAGCAGCATCTGCCTAATGCAATGCCTATTAAATTTTAAAGCTATACAGGGAACTAAGGCAGTAAAAGCTTTTGTACGTGTCAACAGCTTGTAACATTAGCTCTGTCAGTTTAACCGATTTTGGAAAATTTCGTCTAGATTATGAGGTCATAACTTGAAACCTTTTTTTTCTGCATACTGCTTTGATCTAAGATTTGAGTAGTTAGAGATTTTTAATATGCGACCCTATTCATATACATGTATGTACCACAGAAAATCATCCAAGGATCCAGGAATGTTCATACCCATCACTTTACCAATACCATTTCACTCGATCACAAGTCACTGTATTTCTATTTGCAATGTAAATGCATCATAAAAGTAAATTAATACGCAAAAGTTGCTTTTAAAGTAGAATAATTTATTTCAAATCACAGAGTGCCAAATGGACGGAGGAAAACAATAAGAGATTTCTAAATCCAGATCTGAATTCAGATGACATTACAGTCCTTGACATTGTTATCAACAGCATAATGATATTTATATATACAATTACTATGTAATATACATGTATAGTCTTATAAAACCACCATCTTAAATCAAAGTCCTACAGCAATAATACATTTTTACAAATGTAACAAGTTCTACCACATTGATGGACTTCTTAAAAAATACATTTAATATTATCATAATTTACGATATCAGTAACTGGGTTTTGATGATACTCTATTGTTTATTACTGGGCCTTAAGGAATAGTGCAGCACCACACTGTAGCCACAATCCCTGACTGCCACCACATGGTACATCCAATCTAGTCACTATTCTATCCCGCTCACTACTAGTATAGATAGGTATAGATATCACATCATCCATGCCATATGGATCAGGACTGTCCTGTAAGCAAAGTAACCAAGATGTAATCAGTTACAACTTAAACAATATGTAAATGATTTATTCATCCCTTTTTTATTTTTTTTCTAAAGATTTGTCAGTCTGCTAAATGTAAAAAGCTTATCATATCTAATATACAAAATATAAACCAAGAAACAATTAAAAGTTCTTGAAATATGTATAATTTTAATCAACTGATATAATTTAAGATTTAAATATATCAAAGCAGTACAATCTGAATTGCTCCTTTTATTTGAAATGATTACTCCTTGATTCTCCCCTAGATATTATAATTGTAAACAAACCTTTGGTATCCAGGCTACCACACATGGAGGGATAGAGGACACACTGGGAGAATCCCTCTGATTCTCTGATAATCGGCTACCATCAAAGCTACAACCTTCCAGCTGAAGTCCTCCAATCTTTACCATGGTCTTTGCTCCCTGTATGCTTCCTCGCCAGGTACAGGCAAACTTCAGACTGTCCATGGAGCATCCAATCTCTCTATTAAAAATACACAATCCTCTAGTGAACTTAATGAACTATACAAGATACATACTGAAGATGTATCATGAATTATATAATTTCAGAACTCTAATGATGGTGTTTTATTCGTAACCTAAATTAATAATGCTGTATGTTGCTCATTTTCTTTGTGACATGAAGATACAATAATGTCCTTAAAATATATCTACATACAGTTAAATCTCTCTTTTGTGAATGGTATAGGGAAACCAAAAGATGTGGTCACTAAACATAAAGGGCTATTTATTACAAGATGACTTTGTATAAGCAATAAAAGATAAAGAATGGGAAAAAAGTTACTAAAGACAAATTGTTGCTTAAACACAGGTGGCCATGTTAAAGGTTTTCTTACATATTAAGAACATAAAATAGTAGTAACACAGTTAATGAAATCTTATCAGAAACAAACAACTGTTACATTGTTGACTTACCTGGCAGTTTGCTGTCTAAGAGCATTAAGGAAAGTATCAGGGTGGAAGAGTTCTGATAGATCTAGGGTGTCTCTCAATAAATTTCCATGCTCTGCTTTCTCTACCCATTTCTGAATAGCTATAGCCCGAGCCACAAGACCTCGCAGGTACAATATTGGGTCCTCTGGTCCATCCCACTTGTCAAGCCAATTCAATGGAGTCTGTGGGAAAACATAACCAGATGAGACTATTGTGTTAGTTTTGATGAGTATACTATTAAACATACTATGTATCTCAATACGAGTGTATTAAATAGCATCTAATTGATTTTTGTATAAACTAGAGCTGCCCTAATGGGACAAATACCCCCCGTGGCAACAAAGTTGAAACATGCAATAATTCATCCCAAGATACATCATTGGTATAAATGTAATGGATGTCCCACATGTACATTTTGAGGTATAATGAATGAAAACAATCTGGTTTGTGTGCATTCTGACCTTGACCTTGGTTCAAGGTCATTACACATCCTTGGATCCTAAGCAACAATTCTGTGAAATACTATTGAAATCTGTGTACAGGGTGAGAAGTTATGGCCCTGACAAAGTTTAACTTACTGTCTATTATGACCTTGACTTTTATTCTATGACCTTGGTTCAAGGTCATGACACATCCTTGGATCCTAAGCAACAATTCTGTGAAATATTATTGAAATCAGTGCACAGGTTGAAAATGTATGGCCCGGACATGGTTTTACATATTGTGTCTATTATGAGCTTGACCTCTGACCTTGGTTTCAAGTCATGGCACACCCTTGGATCCTAAGCAACAATTCTGTGAAATATTATTGAAGTCTGCAGACAGGGGAAGAAGTTATGGCCCAGACATGGTTTTACTTATTATGTCTATTATGACTCTGACCTTTGACTTATGACCTTGTTTCAAGGTCACAACACACCCTAGGATCCTAAGCAACAATTCTGTGAAATATTGAAATCTGTGCACAGGGTGAGAAGTTATGGCCTGGACGAAGTTTTACTTATTGTGTCTATTATGACCTTGAACTTTGACCTATGACCTTGGTTTAAGGTGATGACTCACCCTTGGATCCTAAACAACAATACTGTGATATATTATTGAAATCTGTGCACAGGGTGAGAAGTTATGGCCCAGACAAGTTTTACCTATTGTTTCTATTATGACCTTGACCTTTGACCTTGGTTTAAGGTCATGGCACACCCTTGAATCCTAAGCAACAATTCTGTGAAATTTCTGAAATCTGTGTAAAGAGGAAGAAGTTATGGCCTGGACAAGTTTTTACTTATTGTGAAACTTCATGACCTTGACCTTTGACCTATGATCTTGGTTCAAGGTCATGATACATCCTTGGAACCTAAGCAACAATTCTGTGAAATATTATTGAAATCTGTGCACAGGGTGAAAAGTTATGGCCCAGACAAGGTTTGATGGACAGACGGACAGACAGACAGACGGACGGATAGATAGGGTGATTCCTAATATACCCCCCTCCCAAACTTTGTTTGCAGGAGGTATAATAAACATAATCTAATGCATGATATGTATAATATTTTAGAGACATGTATGTGTATGTAGATCAACCTTGTTAAGACTCAGAGTCAGACTTCAGGCGTCAAAGAGAAAATGTTCAGGAGCTTGACTTCAGTGTTAAGTGTGAACTCTCAGTACACTCAAACTGGTACTTACAAAATTAATTAGACTTGACTAGATAGAAGTTGCCATCATCCAGTATTTGAGAATCAACTAGACAATATCATGCAGAGTTCATATATAGTGCATGTTTTATGTGCAATATATTTCTACATCCTCTATTATCAAATTATATAACATCGTATATGTAATGTTAATAAAAGTCTGAAATCTGTGATAGATAATATTTGATAAATGCCAATGTGATTTCCGATGTTTAAATTGCCACAAATTATTCCATCATAAAATATTCCTAAGTAATTGTTTCGGCAGTTTTTCAAAACGAAAAAAGACAGAATGTAATAGATTCAACATAACAGCATTCCTTACGGTCAGAGTTAAAAAAAGATAAAATGAGAAAAAATATAAATAGAATGTCACAAAAATGATCACATGACAATCATATAATTGACGCTAATGTAGGAAAACTGACATTGTGCAATCAAGCATTGTCAACTTACAAGAGTACTCAGATCCAATTACAATACATGTTAAGAATAAAGTATAATATAATCTACATGCCCTATGGTGATGAAGATCTTCTTACCTCTTGATTCAGTAGAGCTGCTGCTAAATTCTGAACTTCTTTAGTCAGAAGTTGTGTGCCCCTGATGATCTTGCTTAGCTGAGCCAAAGTTTGATGAATGGACTGAACTAGACGTATAGCATTATACTGTTCTAGTTTGATAAAGGAAGAAATTGGTGATTCTTGACCCGCCTTATCACCTGGTGCCTTCAGTTTCATCTGAATAAGCTGGGAACCCTGAAATAGGATTGATTAAAACATCACAGTTATTCAAAAGTAATACACAACACTTTTTCACTAAATTTTAGAATAGGGATTATAATTATATATTCATTTTCGTCATAAGCCTCAATAAGAGGAAACTTTTCAATCAGATGTAACATCAATCTACATAGAAAACTTCAACAACTCCTAATCCCTCTTAAGGATATACAAAAAGACTTGAAGGTTTAGTTTTCAAGAAAAAGAGATGTTTATTTAGATCTAATATTCTCTAAACACATAACTACAAAACATTACCAGTACACAATTCAGCAATAAACTGAATTCAAGCTAAAATTAATTCAGACAAACAAAACTTCAGTTCTAACATACTACAAGAAATGCCAGTATTCATACTTGATTTAGTTTCTTCCATAAATTAAGAACAGGTCCCAGTTCACTGGCCCATATTTCTTTATCAAATTTGGCAGCCTTAGCATCTGCTCTTTGTAGAATCTTTAACTGTGATATAACTTGGCTACTGATAATTCTTTGTGCAGAACGCTCTATATTTTCTGGTAATCCAAAGTAAGAGGGTTTATCAAACTCTGGCAGTTCCTCAATAGCCTCTATGTAATCCTGTAATAAATAAGCATAAATCATCAAACTTTTGATGTGATCTTGTATATGCTCGTAAAAGTAATACCTAGAAACTTACTTTTTTCTCTAACATACATGTATGTAATCTCCTAAACTATGAACACAGTATATTCTATGCTTTCATATCCCTGTCTCATACAGCAATAAATCATAAATTAAGAAATCTCTTATACAATTACAAATGAATAAAAACAATACAGAATATTTTGTTTTTATTCATCTATTTTCCTCAGGAAGTTTTGACTTTATGAAATTACAGATTGCTATAAAAAATCTGCCTTTGTAACTTTAAAATTTCTTAATTTCTAATGCATTACAGTATTTTAATTAAACACAGTAAAAATAAACTTACAATTAAAATTCTAATTTATGAATGACAATTAAGTTTGGATCTCATACCCTGTAGTTTGTTGAGGTGGGTAATCGTAATGGTCCCAGTCTCTTTCCTCTTCCTTGAGACGACAGGGTGCCAGGATCAAAGAACTGCTTCAAATAAGACACCATTACCCTTAAATCAAATGGATTATCTACTCTACCTCCATAGATGGCAAACTCATATAGACCATGTACAAACTGCCACTGTATCTCCTGACCTATAAATTGAAACAAATATCTTTGTGATAGATTTGATAAATACAATTATCTAACTTCATTCTGTAAAAATCTAAAAATGTACAGTAGAATGTGTTTCATTATGACATTTCTTTTCTTTAAAGAAATGGAGTAGCTTTCATTTTCTGAATGAAAAGATATGCAAATTAGATGGTTCTTAAAAGCCCTCAAATATCAATTTTAAATGACTTACAATTCATATTAAAACAAGATGAATAAAAATATAATTTAAGTATTAAAAAAACTCATGAAGAGTCCACAATACCATCTAGCATGGTGAAAGAAGAATCCCTGGCTTTCAGACAAATAAGTTTTAGTACTTGTGTTAAGGTAAATGATAAAAAAACACTAAACAGTAACAAATGTCAAAACACATGTATTCAAATAAAGAATGGAAAAACAGGGACTTACAGATCCCTGGAAAGGTCATAAGTTGGAAAAGAGTAACTCGTGTGATGGAGGGTACCCCTACCTGAGAACCAATCATCTACTATGATGCCTTAGTCAAACTAGTCAGCTGTTGTCACGAGTACAATAACAAATACAAAAAATGTCCTCATAATAAATCCAGCAAGAAGTGGGGAGAAAATGTATACTAAAAATCCTATTGCTTAAACCTTTATAAATTAGACTATAAGACATACGGCATATGTCTTGTAAATGCATGTATGCAATAATGAACAATATGTGCTTGTAAAACTCTGATGCCATCAAATGGCAGCCAATGTTAAAGTTCTTTTAAGAGAGTTCAAAAGTCAAAATCAAGATAAAAAACGAGGCCCAAGTGGGCCTTTATCGCTCACCTGAGTACCTAGATTATCAGTCATGCATGAAGGAAGAATACATTTATTTTTGCATTAATGTGACTAAGTCAACACAGATGTTGAAAATATGTCAAATTTTATTTCAGGCTAGAATAAAAAACAACACTTTTTTGCACATCCATTCAGGTGATTTTGATATTAAGCATTTCCTTTGTCTCTGCAAGAAGTCATTCAGGGCAACAAGTTAGTCATTTTCTTTAGGTGGGGCCTTTTGTTGACTGATTTCAAGTCATGAACAACAATTGTTTCAAATATTGTCCAGATCTAACTTATAATTGCCTAATTTCATATGTTGAGTGTTGAGAAACATCTAAAAACTTATTTAGATGTGTAAAGAAATGAAAAAAAAATTTTGACCACAGCTGGATTTGAACCACTACTCTCCATATTTCAATTACCAAGTGGTATATGTACCATTGTGAGAACTGCTTTTTAGACATGGTGGCATTATCTGTTAACCAATTTGGATGAAATTTACCAAATTGATAGAGGACTTTTAGTACTTCATGTATTCCATGTTTCATTAAAATCTTTCATGTGGTATAACAGCAGAAGTGAAAAATGTGATTGAATTGTTCCTATACACCCTCATTTGGAAGTCTTAAAAAATTCATAGAAAATCCAAAAATTGAGATATTGACAAAATTCTTTCAAAGTAACAATCCTTACCATAATTATGATCACAATAGTCCATAAGAAATCATCATTATCAATTAACTAGGAAATATGACACTTTTTTCTGCATTGAATCACCAAGTCCAAAGAAATGAAAGAAAAAAATTCTAAAATTTGATTTTGGAAGGGAACCAAAATGACAATACCTCTTCACTCATCCCTCTAGATCATTTCTATACATTCTGTTTGTCTCTGTATACAGCCCGTATGACAAAGAATATTTTTAAACGAGGGAACTCTTTTGTGACCTACTCTTGACTATGGTGGCGCCACCTGTAAAGAGGTCTGGACAAAAACAACAGAATTTGAAGAGGATCATAAGTGACTTATTTCTACCAAGATTTATTAAAATCCTTCAAACAGTTTTGTAGAAAAAGTTGAAAATGTGAAAAATGGCCAACCCCCCCCCCCCTTTTTTTTTTGGAAGTCTTAAACGTAAAATTCCTAATTTTATATGTTGAGTGTTGAGAAACATCTAAAAACTTATTTAGATGTGTAAAAAAAAAAAAAATTTTTTGACCACAGCTGGATTTGAACCGCTACTCTCTATATTTCAATTACCAAGTGGTATATATACCATTGTGAGACCTACTTTTAGACATGGTGGCATTATCTGTTAACCAATTTGGATGATCCGCACAAAAAACAAAACCTTTGAAAAGGACTATGAGTACTTGTATCCTACCCAGTTTTATCACAATCCTTCAAGTTGTTCTGTAGATCAAGTTGAAGATATGAAAAATTGTCCCCCCCCCCCTTTTCTTGGAAGTCTTAAAAAATTCATAAAAAATTCAAAAATCGAGATACTGAAAAAATTCCTTCGCACCAGCATTCCTTACCATAGAAATGATTAAATGAAACCAAATGAATGCATCAATGTTTACTAAAAGAAAATAATAACTCTTTAATGCATTAAAATAACAAAGTCCAAAATAAAAATGAAAAAACGTCAAAAATTTGATTTCGGAATGGAACCAAAAATATCAACATTTCTTCCCATATGCCTCTAAATCATTCCTATGCAGTCGGTTTGTCGCTGTATGCACCCGATCTGAATAAGAAGTTTGTCAAAGGAGGGTACCCTCTGTGACCTACTTTTGTCTGTGGTGGTGCCACCTGTTCATGGATCCCGACAAAGATGACCACATTTGTCGGGGACCTTGAGTATTTGATGCAGGCCAAGTTTCATTGAATTCCAGCAAGTGGTTCCGAAGAAAAAGTTCAAACTGTGAAATGTTTACACCAATTACCCCACCCCCCTTTTTCTTGAAAGTCTTAAAAAATTCATAAAAAATCCAAAACATAAAATATTGAAAAATTTTCTTCGCAGTAGTATTTCTTACCATCAAAATGATCAAATTAAACCAAATTAATGCATCAATGTTTACTAAAAGAAAAAAATACCTCTTTTCTGCATTAAAACTACCAAGTACAAAAAAACGTCAAAAAATGTCAAAAATTTGATTTCGGAACGGAACCAAAAATAACAACACTTCTTCACACATCCCTCTAGATCATTCCTATGCATTCGGTTTGTCTCTGTATGCCCCCGGTCTGAAGAAGAAGTTTGTCAAAGGAGGGTACCCTCTTTGACCTACTTTTGCCTGTGGTGGCGCCACCTGTTGATGAATCCGGACGAAAAACAACAACACTTGTAGGGGACCATGAGTACTACATGCTTATCAAGTTTCATCAAATTCTGTTCAGTGGTTCTGGAGAAGAAGTCGAAAATGTGAAAAGTTAACGACGGACGACTGACGACGGACAGTGATTGATCACAATAGCTCACTTGAGCCTTCGACTCAGGTGAGCTAAAAACCAGCTGTGTTTGTGAAACACTAATGCCCCCAGCAGCGACAAAGTCCAAAAAATTATTTTAGCTGATGGTCATTGTCAAGGTGAATTCCGCTTACATAATTATTATAGGTTTCATATTCATAGATACAAGTATGTTCTTGATAGATCAAGAACAAGCTGTGTTTGTGAAAAACTAATGCCCCCGTTGGCAACAAAGTCCAAAAAGTAAGCATGAAAGTCATTGTCAATGTCAAAAGGTCATCAACCTTGGTGTCATTTGAAAGGGCTTCATTAGCTGAGTATGCACTTGAACTATGAAGTCTCTATCCAACACGGCTCAAAAGTTATGGCCAAGGTTAATGTGGTCAAACAAACAGACGGACAGACAGACAAACAGGACAAAAACAATAAGGCCCCGATCTTTCGATCCAAGGGCATAAAAATGATGTCAACAAAAACTTATCTTCACAGGGAATACACACACGAAATATCACAGCCCATCCTCTATTATTCACACGTGGTAACCAACCTTAAAAATTTTTACCACAGAGAGACAAACAGGGAGACCAACAAACAGACAGACAGTCAGATGAACAAAAAACTACATGCCTCGCCATTTCCAATTCTGGGGGCATAAAAATGTCAAATTTCTCGAGCTTTAAATCTTATATTTCTGGTATATAAACGAGAGTTAATTGACTAAATCTAAATAATAACCAATCTGATTAACATCAAATACTAACAGACTATGTTTGCTGGACAATACAACAGTCATGTCATGCATAAATTGAAGGATCGCCCCATGTATTATAACCGTGTCCAATAATCAATCATTGTAACATCACAATTAAATCAATGCTTGGTGGTCATTTATTTATGACCCAATAATGAAAAGTATACCAACAGGTGCTACATGGTACATTTGGCGATCGGTCAATTCAGTCAAAGATTAGTAAAGCTACATGTAAGTCACTGATGAAAAAGGTCTGGTTTTTACATTCATCATGGACTATACCTAATACTGTTTCTTCCCGCAGGTCATTGAACCAACCTTGTCAAAAAGTGCATAATTCATGATAACTTATAAAGCAGTTAATTTTCTTAGGAACAATGTGAATTACAATGTGTTTAAATTCCCTTTAATATATATTTATAAGCTTTTACACCAGAATGAAAAATATCTAAGTTTGTCTAAATTTGTATTTAGTGAATGAAAAAAAAAATATTCCAAACTTTTGAAATCAAAATGAATATATATGGATTTAAGATGATTTCTAAGGAACTAAATCAGTGGAAGATAAAAAATTTTGACAGTAGAAAGATAAAATTATTTCTCATCTTACCAGATTTGGAAAGCCTGTCTATTATGTCAGCCCCAGCACGCAGATCCGAGAGGGAAAACTCATAAAACTTGGTCCAACCCTGAAACAGGTTAAATCATATATACTTTGTCCAACCCTGAAACAGGTTAAATCATATATACTTTAATTTGTATGTTGTTTAATGCCCGACTGTGTTATTTCTATTATAATTATGAGGCAGTCAGAAAACCACAGTGGAGAAAGTGTTGACAAAAGAAGACCAACTATTGCCACATACACAATTACACTTCATCACTTCCTTCTGCAAAAATAATTCAAAACTGAGTCATAAGATTTACATTTAGAATCAAGCATATTTTAAATCATATTTCCTTTATCTTATTGCCCTTCTGTGTTTGATGTCTATTGAGTTTTTGGTTTGTATTATAATGTGTTAGTTAATGCAGGTAAATGTATTCTTATTATTTTATCATACTTCAGATTTATAATACATGTATTGATTTTATTGGTATATTATTATAAGGTATGAAAGTAATGACGAAGAACTAGACTCCATGTACCTGTGGTATATACATTCTTCTTTCTTGTACAACAGCATGGAACCAAGCTAAAGCAAATATTGCTTGCGCTCTCAGCACATTGCCTGTCTTGCTGATGTATTCTGGGCTCCAAGATTCATATGTCCTCATCAAGTTCCTCTTCACTCCTGGTGGAGCCTGAAATAAGAAGTAAAGATGGTTGAATAGAATCTAAGACTTTATACCTGGCATTTACACACTATAGTTTGTGATAACAAACTCTGACAGCAGTAAACTAAAAAAGAATTCAGATGTAATCAGATCTTAAAAATGACAAGACTACAACTACACTTGTTATGCTGACAATGACATCAAGGAGGATATGACAGAGTATAATTTGGGTCAAATTGCTGGGACAACTACGACCTTAGGCCAAAGTCTGAATACAATGACAAGAATGTTTTTGAGCTGTTTTCTCTTTTCAGATGCCCAAAAAGGAATGTTAGAGAAGGAATATAATATCCTTGATGTAAATATTCAGACACATCTCTGTAATGTGAGTCTAATCATTCGTTCTTCCTCCAAAGTCACTGATTTTGAATTAGCTTTAAGCCATCTGGTTTATCAGTATAATGTATTACATATAATTATACTCTGCGACAATCAATTCACCTAACTACACAAGTCATACATGTATAAATTTCTGTCATACCCAGCTATTAATTACATGGTAGGCCCATAAAATACAGCTATGAATGATCTGTGTGTATTACATGTCACGTGATGTCATATTTGAAATACTGATAAAAATGTCTACTAATTACTTAAACATGTCCTCTTATTGATAAGTTTTCATACCAAACTTTATTGAACAATTCTGATCAGTAATCTGGTGTAAAATGAAACATAAAAATTTTGTAACCAGTACCGATATTTTTCACTTTTTCTGTATGCATGGTATTACTAAATTTCACAGCTTCCCCTTCACATGGTCATGCTTAGCAAACAAATAGTAAAGAGCAATACCTCTTAGGCATTGGAAAATTCAGCAAACAACAATGATGCCTTTTTTGAGGTTGAGGGTTTCAAAAACAGTAAAATCACAACACCTCATCCCAGAAAGAAAGAAGATAGAAATTTACCTATATGACTGTGGATACGTGTGAGGAAGGAACTACTTCCATTTTCTTGAAAAATACTCTTTCATATGCTGCCATGGGATATACAATCATTCCACCTTTAGGGTCACAAGATCCTGTAAAACCCTTGGCATGCCTAAGGTTTTACAGGGTTTTGTGAACCCATGGTTGGAATGATCGTTGGTAACATGGTAGCATATGAAAGAGTATTATAATATTAACAATGTGAAAATAACTCCAGTAGAAAATATCTCTAAATTACCAGGTGATATGAAATCAGATGTTAAAAAATGACTTTTGGAAACCGAGCTCTACTGGATTAAACAACTACAAACCCCATACCCTCTCGGTCTCAACGACCAAATATATCGACAAGGTAATATTTCTTCTCGTTAGAATAAGATCAATATTTTTACATTAAGACATAAAACTATTAGAAAACCTAGGTCACATGGTCGTCGCCGTAATCGTAACATCAGAAAACGTAATCGTTTAAATAGGTCATTAAACGATCTTCTATTTATCGCAAAAAATAATGGCCGTCATGAACTTTTGCATGCACTATCCTCTATTCCGGTAAATAAATTGAAACCTATCCTGGACGAAGCTTATCTTCGAAGTTTACGCAATTCTGATTGATATAAACTCAATTTGATTATTTTATTTTCATATAATAAACTCTTTCCTCGTATTCCGTCTCTTCCACCCAAGCAGCAATTTCTCAAAATTAAATTCATTAATAAAGGCTTCGATCTACTTATTATAACATTTCTAGTATTTTCCGTGATCATAGAGTCACATCTAAAATCCCCCAATATTTTGAGAATTTAGAACCTCCACTTATTTGTTACCAGTACAAAAAGCCTATAAGAAATCTTATTTTAAATTATAATAAAGTTACATCTAACCCTGATGTTTCAGACTCTATTCCTTCGTCGTGTTCTTGTGAAAATTCTAAATATGTTTATAAACCGGCAAGTCATGTTATTACTGGTGACCTAAACTGTATTTCGGACAAGAAATTGTGCACCCTTTTTGGAAAAGGACCTAAATATAGGTTACCGTCCAGGATAGATTTCAATAAATGCCGTGACGTTATAGAAGATGCTTTAACTACATATTGTAAACGTTGGTGTAAAAAAGAACAGGTAAAGGTTCATGCTCTTAATGATTGGAAATACGAGATTTTAAGAATTGTCGATATCCGTATTAAGAACTTTAAGGAAAATCTGCATTTATTTCAACAGCCTAATACATTGACGACAAATTCTATTAAAAAGAAGATAGCTGACTTACATGCTAAATATGTCTTTGTTCCCGCTGATAAAGCAGGTAATAACATAATAGTTGTTTGAAAACTATATTATATTGAAGTACTTAAAAACGAATTAAACTCCACTCATACATATGTGGAAAGCCCTACCTCAAAAGAGAGCACCTTGCATGATCACCTCATGACCATGTCCGACTTCAAAATTAAAACTGATAAATCTGATCTACCAACCATGTATTGGCTCCCAAAACTACATAAAAGTCCAAATAAATCACGTTTCATATCTAATTCTAGCCACTGCTCTACTACGGTACTATCGAAACATATTACGTCTGCTCTAACTGCTATAAAAGATCATATTATCAAATATTGTGATGTCGCATTTCATAATAGTAACATCAGTTACATTTGGTCGATTAAAAATTCTCATGAAGTTATAGACAAACTTCTTTCGCTAAATTTCAAAGCGACTCAAATTTCTGCATTTGATTTTTCTACACTTTATACATCTCTGCCTCATGATTTGATTAAAAGCAAGTTGCTGTCTCTTATACAATGGTGTTTTTACAGAGAATCTAAAACATACATATGCACTTCCAATAATTCTGGATTCTTTTCCAACAAACAATATACTTCATATAAATATCTGTACTGGACTTGCAAGGAATTATGTAAAGCACTAGATTTTCTCATGAATAATATTTTTGTGCAATTTGATGGTAAGATATATCAACAAATAGTTGGGATTCCTATGGGTACTAACTGCGCGCCTCTGATAGCAGATTTATTTCTTTATTGTAATGAGAGGGATTTTATGGTATCTATTCAAAAATCAAAACATTTTGACCTCATTGACAAACTTAATAATACTTGCAGATATCTGGATGACATTTTGGTAATCGACAACCCTGAATTCGAACAATTTATATCAGAAATATATCCACCAGCGCTCACATTGAATAAAGCTAATACTTGAGATAAATCTACACCTTTCTTAGATTTAAACATCAAAATTATCAACAACCTAATATATACTAATATTTATGATAAACGTGAGGATTTTGGATTTCCTATTGTAAATTTCCCTTACTTGGATGGCGATGTCCCTCGACTCCCATCATATGGTATCTATATATCTCAATTAGTTCGATTTGTCAGAGGCTGCACCGATGTTTTGGACTTTCATAAACGAAATTTACAAATTACTACTAAACTTTTAACTCAGGGTTACAGATATCACAAGCTAAGAAAAACATTCGGCAAATTCTTCCGATCTTATTCAGAACTTCTATCTAAATTTGGAAATATTTCTTTTCAACAGTATGTATCCAATGGAATTTCCCATCCTAATTTTTACGGTGATCTCGTATATAAACTAAGGAAAGTAAAAGGCTCCTATAACATTATTTTATCATGTAATAAAATAGTCAAAAGTCTCCTAAATAGACAATATGATATTGAGATCATCAAAAAGACTATAGGTCTTGTATTTGTCCCCTCTACAGCCTTATGCAGACTTTTACTTGAACGTTGCACGCTGACTAACAGGGCGGTGGGGACTATATGACGGGTCTTGTCCAAACCTCTTTCAGAGGAGACATGGTCCTGAACCTCGTCCCCTCTGACTGTTAGTCGGGACTCCTACAGATCTAGGGTCTGAGCTCGCTTTCAGTCTGGCAGAGCACGGTTTATCATGTTGATGTCGCATATATTTTTATACCATTATGTGTTTTACAATACCTTATGTGTTTATATTTTTATGACCTCTCAATATGCGATACCTGTTGACCCTTGTTCTTTACATGGAGGATTATTCATAAATTTTTAAATGTACGTCTTTTGATTGTTCTGCTGTTACCGTGAGTGGGAAGGTGGGCCCGTAAACCGGTTAACCACACCATTTGTTTGGCTTTTGTCAAATTAAATGACCGTCCTAAGTAGGTATCGTAATTGCACTACAATCAAATTTTTGTAATGTGTTAAATGTTCTATTATATTATTTATATTCATGTATTGTATAGCTCCATGGTGACTTCTGCCACATAAGTGAGCCGGTAACTCCTCTTTTTTCTTATAATTAATATATATATATATATATATATATATATATATATATATATATATATATATATATATATATATTAATAAAAACTCACCTCATATGTCATTTTCAGACTGCTCTGCAGCAAAATTGTTGGGAACTTAGGATGCACTTCTGCTGTCATCCATAGTCGGAAATCATCATGGGACTTTAGAGTGTTGATTTCCTTTTCAAGTTGAGGAAGCCATGCCGTAACAAGATGCAGATTTTTAAGACAAAGCCATTCTCCATTTTGAGAGCATTCCCTCAACAACTGCATAGCAATGTCTGCTTGGCCTTGACCCATGGCAACCTAAAATAAGAATTAGATATTTTTAGAAACTAAAACTGATAAAATATTTTAAATCGAAGATAGTTTTCATTATAAATTTTGCAAATCCTTCCCCTTACTGGATAGTTTTCTAAGGCATAAGATTTAATACCAGTTACTTCATTTAATCATTTGTGCAAATTAATCAACAAATATATGTCAGGGATAACTCCAAACTGAAAATGTCTTTTCAATTTTGCAATTCTTATTTAAACCAATAATAATGTTTAATGTTAAGGAGTGTAAATATATAACTTTCTCAAAAACACTCAATAAAACTGGTATTTAATAAGCAAAATTCCAGCTTCACCTCTAAATTGGTGGACAAGGGAAGTAACTTTGATTAAATTCTATGCATTCAAATACTATCTAAGATAATAGCGCAAGTCCATAATAAATGAAGAAACTTCCCATTATCTTGAGATGAAGATTTAAATCTATCCATCTCAATTTACCAACCTGATGGTATTTGTCACCCCCAATAGTTTCTGCTGCCAGTTCCTGTAATTCCTGGGAAGGATCAGCACCAGGGGAAATCACAATTAAAATGGGTTCACCTGGTAAGGTCTCAGTTTCAAATAATTTCTTCAAATTCACTGAAGGTGGTGACAGTTCTTTCATCCCTGTTTACAAAAACAAACAAAACCTTTGTTCAAATGTAAGATTATATAATTAATGTTTATCATACCAAATACTTTATAGTAATTTTGAAAGAGAGTTGTAGCAAGTTCTTCAAATGTTTCATTTCTGACTAGAAACATTATGAACAGGAAAAAGCAATGTATAGAAAATATATCAGAGTTTTATGAAGTATTGAGAATAAAGACCATCTTACCAAGGGCTTTACAGCATAAGAGTCCCATCGCTGACTGTAGTCTGTCTGGTCTGATAGCTTGTACTACCAGAAGCTGTTGAAATGGTGTCACTCTCTTCTCTATCACTGAAGGGAATTCTCTCTCACATTCACTACTACGGGAGAAGTTAGACCAAAGACCACTATCATCAAAGTTCAGCTGGTTATACAGCTTGGGTAAATTGGACTAAAAGAAAGATGCAAAATGACAAGTCAGAATTATTGTTGGTCAGGTTATTCTTTTGAATGTGCTATGCCTGAGAAGACACCAAACTGTTTTAAACTCTTTGTACTTATTTTTGCTTGTACTTAATACAGTGATACTATACACTGTAATTATAACTGGTGTATATGTTAATGTATGTGTAGAAATTAAAATTCCTCAAATTTTAAAATTGTAAATGAAAATATCTTTCAACTGCACAACAACACTTAAGACTGCAAGAATATTCCATACTGATCTATTTCTATGATTGTATAATCAGTAGTTAATATGTCTTTATTTACTTTAAGATTGGCAGCAGCTTGTTGTCGGTCCTGATCAATCCAGCTAGGCATACGTCCACTGTCTCCCTTAACGTCTGCTACAAGTACACCAGTGAATGCTTCCCACTCCTATGTAGATATATCACACCAAGAGTTGATAATAGCATCACTCAGCTTACAACTACATCATGTAGTAATGAATCATTAAGAACACACTGTAGTAAATATTATCTATCTCAACAACAATCATTAATTATAGCACCTGAATGTTGTATTGGTTGTTACAAATCTCCCTTTTCTTAGACCTAGAATAAAGGTGTAGTAAATATTATCTATCTCAACAACAATCATTAATTATAGCACCTGAATGTTGTATTGGTTGTTACAAATCTCCCTTTTCTTAGACCTAGAATAAAGGAAGCAAATTAACGGATTACATTATGGAGAATAAACTTACATTTTCCTCAAACATTTCTGGTTTCATTCCATGTACCATATGTAAAGCAAACATCAACCTGTCTGCCTTAAACAGTGATCTGCATACATACTCATATACCAACATCTGTAACCTCTGGTTCAGAGCTCGGATACGATGATCAGTACCACTGCCATCCTGAAAAGAGCTTATTCTATAGAAACCCTAGCCATAATAAATACAATCTACCATTCCAGTTAATAATGTTAAAATCAAGAAAATAAATCCACTGATCAGAAAAGTGTTTATAAACTTGAAAAATTAATCATTATCTCCTTTAGCAAATTACATAAATAACATAAATAAATAAATATTATATGTATAATATACTGTCTCTGAAAAAAAGATACAGTGGTAAGCGCTGACCTATTTGGAGGTATATACAGAGTTTCTGAAAAAGGAGGGGTAGTAAACAAAACAATAACTAATGGTATAAATTGGTTATGTACCTGTTTAGTATGTAATGCTCTCTGGAAAAGTCGAAGGAAAGCTGACAAACTAAACCGATACATGTTGTTAATTTTAGCCAGGTCGCTAATGACAAAGTAAAGTCGACTGCCAGTCTCCGCTAAGGGTAGATATGTGTTACGCTCCTGTAAATATAAAAAGTTATAAATATTCACAAATTAAATATTCTAATCTGTATTTCACATTTTTCTAAGAATTTTTTATGGAAAAAAGATTCTTAGACCAGTACATATGATAAAATGTTATCAAGTAACCTTTAAAAAAATGCATTTCATAAAACCTCTATTTATAAATCTTAGTGTAATAAAATATTACCATTAATTCTGCTTATTTAAGACTTTTACTACACATCTATTGAATACCACACAATTTTTTATAATATGACATCACAAGATCACAATGTATGGCTTGGTAAGCATGAAAAACATTTTACAATTTATCTGTCCATCACTATGGTATTATTAATCCCCACTAGTAAAACCTGAGGGACTACAAGTTTCCACTCCGTCTGTCCATCTGTCTGAGACACTTTGTTTTTTCGGACATTTTTTCTTTGCAACCATTTACGTAATTGACTTAAAATTTGGTATGTAGCTTGTATCAGTGAGTTACAGATCTATTTTGAGTTCGGTCAAGATTGATCTAGTTTTGGACGAGTTATGGCCCTTGTTATGGAAACCACTGGGGGAGATATTGCTCAACCATACTCAATATGCTTGTAATATCCTATACATTGATCAGTGTTGACATGAGACAGAAAGCTATACCTACCTGATCTAATGATGTCTGCAGTCTGAGAGACTCAGCCAGAGAATCTGATATAGTTATACTGCTGGCTTTAGTCTTATTCAAAGAATCTAACAACTCTTTATTCTCCAAAATATTGCCTTTAGCACTTGCTAATTCCTACAATATAGAAAGAAAATAAACATGTTTTATTAAGCAAAATCTTAATGCAGAGAGCAGGGGACTAATCTCTTAAAGATACAAGATAACTAAAATTCTCTCATTTTTAAAGTAATACTAATCAATACTTCACCTACATTGTCTCCTCATCATAAAATAGTCAACATTAAATTCCAAAACGCATCTGAATTACCTCTAGTAAAGATTCCTCCATTTTTGCCAGCTGAATCTTCAAGTCTTCCTCTGTCTTTAGGAGTTCTGTTTTCCTGACTTCTAACTCTGGTTTCTCATTTTGTATGGTAGCTGCCAACAACTACAATCACAATGTTCATCACATCAATCTTACTTCTTAAATTTCTATATATCATTTTAAACATTTTCTATTAACAATGCCAAAGTCAGCTTTGACAATTCATAAAGAGATAATTTTAATTTCTAAATCATTTTTTTTTTTAAATTTTTGTTTAACATGGTGATTGTGCCTTTTACATGCCACGTCTACCATGACACAAGACCTTGGTTTTCACCCAAAGACAGGACACTAACAGGAGTGACTGATAGGACTTAAATGAAGAACCTTTTGGTCATACACCAAGCACCTTACCAACTGACCTACACTCACTAAAATGTAGATATCTATAATCATATAACTATCAGTAGATCTTCAAGATTTATTTATGAAATCAATTAAGATGTATCCGTTTGTTGCTTTACACTTTATGAGAACAATCTCATTGGTTAGGCGTTTTTCAAGAAATTGTACATCTGTTTGCAGCTTTAACTAAACAAACAGTACTTCTGATGCATGACCGTCAGACAAACACCTTTGACAATTCCAGCACCCTCAACTGAAAGACAAGGAATTTACAATATGTTTGACGC
This sequence comes from Pteria penguin, assembly GCA_035048485.1. NCBI lineage: Eukaryota > Metazoa > Mollusca > Bivalvia > Pterioida > Pteriidae > Pteria > Pteria penguin. The sequence goes on from CM068585.1 coordinate 21,942,007, forward strand.
AGTATACATAATTATAGCTTTACCTGGCAATGTAGTAATCCATATGTCTGGTTAGAACAAACTGGTTTCTTTTTCTGAGTCATACAAGCTAATTAACATCTACAGTACTATACCAGGATTTGACAGAAAACTGACTTCAAATTTTGACATCATAGGTATATTTATGCATTTTTCACATGAAAAGAATGTCACATTAAGCTAACTCTTCTTTACAAACCATTTCAGACCCATACCTGTCCAGTGAGACCTGCCCTTGTGGTTGTGAAGTTGACCTCAGTAATGACAGAGAAAGCATCTGGAGGGATCTCAGGGGCAGGATTTCTAGTGGTCAAGAAAAGGCGGAATTCTTCATTGTAGTCGATGGTTTTCTCCCCAATCTGTACAACATAGCGTGGACCTGCAAAAAGAATGTGAATATGTCTTGCAATACTTAGAACTTTCAGGTTTCGTTTTACCATGATAGCTGGAACTATTAGTATCAAAAGTTTAACCTAGATGTTACGCTTTTCTTACCGCCTTTACATTTTTGCCCATCTACAACACATTTTACATGAGTTTTATCTAGACGGCAAGCAAAAGGAATACCAGATGAGAACAAACAGAATGCTACAGACATATTTGTTAATACAGCAATGTAAGTGCAGACTAACGACAGTCAATAGATATGCACAATTAACAAGTGAGATTATCTATTTAATAGACCATAAAAGTATTCCATTCACACAGAAAACACACTACCATTCATAAAACTCTGTAACTCAATATTTGTTTTAAGTAAAATATTTAGAATACTGTGGTAAAAAACAGGACATTTTTATAATTATGAGCATTTTAATTCTTCAAACTTCTCTTGAATCAATATAGAAATACTTCTTTTCAGATACCTTGTGCAGTGAGATCACCCCTTAACAGTGGGTACAGTACTGGTTCTACACCATCCACTTCTTGTATGACTAAGGTCTTGCCGAACCTTACAGCCAATTCCAATGAAGTTGAAAAGTTGGCATCCTATCATAATAAAATGTTTCTATTATTGTAACATATAGCACAATTATATTTTACAATACAATATTGTACTTTATTTCAAGATATGTTTATTTGCTCATTTTGTGGTTTAAGTTTCTCTCTATCAATAATTCACATATTCTCCTCATAACTCATAATAATTTCATTAGTCTGTTCAATCTAAAACATTGGCCAGCAGTTTCTAAACTCAGACAAAACATGATGGAATGATGAATGATATAAAATGAATGTAGTGAATATCCAACTTGCATGTATGTTGCAAGTTGGTTTCTACAGATGGAAAAATATATTATATTTATTCTCTTTAAATATATCAAAATAGTAATTTTATCTGATGGAGGAATGGACACACAGATGAATGGGCATGTGGATCACTATATTTTCCAACCTTTTACAGGCTTTCCAAGGTGGGAGCACAATAAGTTCAGTAAAATATAAGCTTTTTTTTTTTTAATTTTCTGAGGGACCTTTAAAAAATGATCTAACAATGACTTTATACATCAGCCCATATTCCAACCAATTATTGTGTGAAGTATGATCAAGTTCTGATCCACGCTTCAGGAGATACAAGTTTGGATGGACAGACAGACCAGTAAGCACCACAGCGACCACATACTTCTCTGAAATTTTTCAAGGCTCATAAAAACTTTGACAATACTAAACAATGTCTGATGAGATTCTGATGCCAGTTAAAGCTGACCTTTCATCACCTAAATAGCACCCATTTCTGTTGGCAACTCATTCATTATTCTTTCATAAATAAATGGCCTATCAGATACTGATTTAGTCCGGTTATGTTAAAAAGAGCTATAACTTGGCAATGGGTGGACAAGTTTAAAATAGATCTGGTGATGCGTTAAATTATGACTGACCTGCTGATTGATGACTTCCAGTCTCTGGTCCTTCAGGTGAACCTTAAGCCATTCTGTAGCTCTAGACGATGGATCAATAAGGAAGGGTCGTAAGGTACTCTGTGTAAATATTAAAAGTCTGTGATAAGAACATTAAAAACATATTTGAAAATTCTTATAAATAATGAAAATCATTAATGTTGTTAAACTTTAATCTAGTGATTACAGAAGTCATTAAGCATTATTATGTTATTACTACAGCATGGTTGTTTTACATGTATATATTGTTATAAGGTTCATGCATGCATGCTTCATTAAGAAAGAATAAATTAAATTACACAAATTTTAAAAGTAATGTAGCAAGTTATATAATTATATATAAATTTCATTTCATTACAGATATGGATATGGAGCTTTACAGCACCATCTACTAGAGTCGCACACTCAAGATATTTTTCTGCCAAATGATTACGAAAGGAATACTTTTCACATTAGAGTAGCAATATGATATTTTTGTCGCGTCACATTTTTTCCTTCTTGTTTTAAGAGGTAATTTTGCACATAAGAATAATGTTCATGCTTTTTAAAATTAAAATGCATGGTTTCTCGATGAAAATGATCATCGAATTTTTATGTCATTTAGGGTTTACATGAAAAAATTTTTAAAAACTCTCTGAAGCAATTGCTTATCATAGAATTTTTGTGCCATATAGGGTTTACATTAAAAACGTTTGAAATTACACTTAAATTCAGTAAAAATCTATGATAGAAATCTAGGTAAATAACATTGATGATTATTCTGTATAACAAGTATCCTGATGTTGCCTTACAAAATATTATGAGCTCATTTTGACTGCATTCAAAAACAAAGTGGCGAGACTGGAGTACATTAATTACTCTTAAAAACTGCAATCATGGTAAGTTAAAAGAAAATCAAAAAATACATTCCTTCATAATCATAAATATTACTCATTATACCCTTCTTATTAATTGTAAGTTACCATGTATCACACATTTAATACAGGCATCACACACTTAATGGAGAAAATTCTTTGAAGCAATTGAAAACTATACTGTATGGTAAAGCATTGGAAAATATATGAATAACATGAATTAATCAACATGAAGCAAAAATTATGAAATGTTAAGTGCAATGCAAAGAATCAAAATGTTGTTAAAAACCAGCATTCATTAATCCATGGGTTTATCATTATGTGATGGTGTAAAATAAAAAATCCTGATATCGATTCATTTAAAAAGTTATCTTAATTGTAATTAAAATAGTGATTGATAGTTCAATTTAGTACTTAGATGAATATACTGAGGAGCATGCAGTAAAATACTTCAAGTTAGTAGAAAAATTAAAGTACCACAGAATTAGAATAAAAAATTTACATAAAATCAAAAAATATAAAAAGAAAATGAAATAATGATTGAAATTATTAACAAAATTTAGAACAAAATCTCCTTCAGTAATAGACCTTTTCCGAATTATAAAAAAATCTATTCTGCAAAAAAGAATGTCATTGAAATAATGAGGTGCAAAGAAATTAGCAACACAGTAGGACAATGCTGGAAAAGAAAGTCATGTGCACACACAATCTCTGTTGAGATCTGCTTCTCCTTACCCCTGCAGCTGTATCGTTTAGCTAAATACCAAGAAATTACAAAGTGTCAATAAAAAACATACTTATCTAATAATAGATCAAAAGAAAAATACATTTGTAAAGCAAAGTAAATAGGAGAGGCTACTGACATCACACATAACCACTCTAGCATGTACTAGATGATTACATACTATACTACTGTCCTTGACACTTTACATATGCACCAAAAATCGCAGTAATATGAATATGTCAGAAGAAGCCATCACGGAAACTTGTCTAGGAAATCAAAACAACAAGATTGTAACTGAAAATAACTTCACTTCACACATTACAATTATTATTGTCAGTTAATTTTAGCCAAAATTCAACTGGATAGGACTTTTCCTACAATATAATTCAGTTGGCAGATTAACACAAATTCAAATTAGAATAAAACCTTTTCATAAATTTATTATATTCAATGTAAAATTAATTGTGTGTTTCTTGGATAACTGGGTCTCAAAAAGTGGCAAGGTATTTATTTTCTGTATTTTTTCCCCAAACAGTATCCTCAGGATTCGTGTGCGGTTGAATTTTCTGATCTTTTCTCCCCCTCCCCCTGACCTGGCTGCCATTTGCATTTGCATTGTTATTAGGGATACTTTCAAGTAAGGTCATAATGAAGATTTTTGGTAACAGTGCAGTGATCGGGGAGGCAGACTGGATCAATGGGACTATGCCCCCCCACCCTCCTTTGCTCAGACTTTAATGGGTCGTTTTTAATTTCAATGGGCCATCTTTCACTACATAAGGGCCATTTAGAAAATTCAATTTTTGAAAAGTTGTTTTTTGTGTCATATTTATTAGATGTAATTATAAAGTAATTCTGGGGACAGGACAACAATAACAAATCTGTTCAACAATGAAGGGAAATTCAGTTTGATTTAATTATACATTTTTGTTATGAATTTCTGCAGTGAGTTAACAAAATTGTAGTTGAGAAGTCCTTGATTTGCTTTCAATTCTGACTCTGAACAATTTCTCACAACTTGTGGGACTTAGTCTATTGCTAAGTTTGGTAACAATGATATTCTAAAGACCCAGCACTTCTATTTTAACTAGAACCATGATAGTTCAGTGCCTGTTTCACTAACAATCTTTGGAAAACCTGTACTGTAAACGTAGTTGAACCCGATTAATGTGTTTCACTGAAAAGTATGAGCATAAATCCAAGTTATACGGTTTTCCATAATGAATTAGAAATGCGTATGCCTGAGTATGGCAAAATTTTGGCACTCGCTGTCATATACTGTGACAGTCATACTTTGGCAGTACATTGTATGTCGGGAGAACGTTGCGCGAGCGTTTTGAGTTCGTCGTTGTGTGCACTCGTACATTGCAGCTCGTTCCATATGTCAAGAAATGCTGTGTATGCACAAAATTTTCCATATATGCCGACAAACGGGCCTGTATGCAGCAAACACATTATACATATTTATGTATCATTGGCGTTTCCACTACAAACTCTCACCACATGTTAAACGTATCAGTAACTTACGCATAGTGTACACTTACCGCGCTGTCATTGAACAGATTGTATACTAGCTGTGTCTTTATGCTTTGACCTTGTAGTCTAAGACATTGGTGATTATATAAAAGATTAATGAATGGATGTGGAAATAGTCAAGGAATGCACGGAAAGATGACAAGAACAGTACATTTTTGCAGCTCTGCAACGTGATTTTTTCATGAATGAAATTGCGTTGCATGAATAAGGCGCACCGAGTAAGTGGTTTAATGCGCCATTTTCAATCTGAATGGGACGATGTTGCAGGGTGAGTGACCTTCCTGATCAATGTAAAAGCATTACATTACGCGTTTTATCAACACTGACAAACTACTTTCTCTTTCTCCTAGGGGCAAACATGCTCTATAAATAGAAGTTTTATATTTAACAATGGATCAAAACGGAGACACGGCAGCTATTTTTTTCCAATGTTGCAATAAATATGATTCCTCAGCGCCAAATTTGAGCATGCGGCAATGTCTGAGAAACACAGAATTAATTATACATGGCCTTAGTGAAGTTTTTACGGACCAAATACGAAAAAAATGTCCTCATTTCTATAAGATATGGCATTTTTACCACTTAGTCTACTTCTATAGAATTATTATAGTTACATGGCTGTGTTAATTTCCCTCTCAAACTTTATATTTGACCCAGCATTTTTATTTTGTTATTGATTTTAACAAATTTTGTACCCATTGCTTACAAAAAGAAAAAATTAATCTAAGTAAAATGTACACATATAGTTTTTTTAGCCTTAAATTTCAAAATAGGAAAATAATTGCAAATTTTCAGGTGCACATATTTAGTGACAAGGACAGTAGATTAAATCCAGCTTATAATAGCCACAGTTTCAACTACATTAACGATCCTTTGCCACAACACACACTGCATTGGAATGGGTAATTCAATTAGCCCTGATAATGAGTACTTTATACAGTGGTGACTTGACAACTGGATTTCAATATCAAAGACATAATTCTATTTGCTGCAAGTCTTTCCTGGAAATTATACAAATGGGATACAAGGATCTGAAGATCAAGAAATGATCATAAATTATAATTAAAAAATATGAAATAAAGGGATCATTTTGTTTGCTAAAGCAATTCTTCATAGGGTAACATGGGAAGTTTTTGTTCTTCCATGCCCATCTTTCCTTTCAGAATTCAGTAAATACATGCATTTCCTGAATATAACCATCAGATATTTTGAAGAAAGATATGTAAATTAGCTGTTTTTTCATATATGATTGGAAGATAATTCATTTCTGTTATTTACTGTCTATGATCTAACAAGAGCAACGCTAAGCATAGCATACCGCCGTGTGGCATAAAATTTAAATACACTTAGAATGTTGTAATTAATGTGTTGTCAAAGGTTTTATCCAAATTCCCTTTGGTACATTATTGTTAATGGCATTGTGATGCTATGGCAGTATCTGTTATTTAATTCACTTGTGTTATACACTTACCATTCCAGCCCATTGTGACCTTGACCTTGAGAATTCGACCCTGAGACATGGTCATGACACTTCCTTGAGACGTAAGTAACAATCATGTGTTATGTTTTTACCATTCCATCCCAATGTGACCTTGACCTTGAGACAAGGTCATGACACTTCCTTGAGATGTAAACAATCATGTAATTTTATTGAAATCCATCAAGGCGCTAAAAAGCTATGGCTCGGACAAATTTTTACCATTCCAGCCCATTGTGACCTTGACCTTGAGAATTTGACCCTGAGACAAGGTCATGACACTTCCTTGAGATGTAAGCAACAATCATGTGCAATATTATTGAAATCCATCTAGGCCTTAAAAAGTTATGGCCCAGACAAACAAACACACACACACACATACATACATACATACATACACACAGACGGTGGCGTTACTATGTCCCCTGCGCAACAAGTTGTGCGAGAGGATAATTAATCTAATGAAAAATCTTTCTATACCATTCATGTGATTGCCCAGTTTGAAAATAAAAATCCTCAAGCATCTATACCTTCTTATTGTAAGTAAATGATTTAAAATTACTGATTCAAATACATACAGATGCACGTAAGAACATCAAAAATATTTTCATTTTAGCAGTGAACTCCCTTAAGACATCAATCATGAAACTTCTCAGTATATATGAAAGTATTCATCGATATATAAATGCACAGAATATGTTAATACTTCTAAAAATATTAGTAAAATATTCTGTCATACAATTAAATATCTAGTTTGAAAGAATTCATAAAACTGTAAGATTAAAATCAATTCTTAATACACTTAAATAATGGAAAATAGTACAAGAATAACAGAAAATCTTCACAAAAGTAAATGTAATTATTTCTTATTGACTCTACATGATTTATTTATTCCACATACATCAATACTTTATCACAATATAAAAGAAGTTTAATCTACATAATTTTTACTACTGCATGTACATTTTACATTTTTACAAATCATTAAATTTTCATTAACAATGCTATGACTTTACTTATTCTCTCACCTGTAGAATCACCAATGCATTTTCCATGGAAAGTTCATCTGAAGGTAGTCCCTCTGATTTCCAGATGAGCTGTTCACTTTCTGTACTGAGGAAACGTCGCAGATCGAAGCCCCTCACACCAAGGGACTCTGCCCAGTTGCTGATACAGCTACGTCTGACATCTTCTGGAGCTTGAGCCAGGTAAGTAATAAAAGCTGCAGCCAACAACGCCCGCTTGGGTAACTCCTTCAATTCCTCTGTCAACTCTCCGACCTAGCATACATATCATTTTTTTAATTTCATTAACATATTTCAATATGTCATGGATATGAAAATCACTGCAATGTGTAATAAGACAAATTATCAGTGAGCACACTATAACACATTTTGAAAGGTAGTGTGTTAAGGAGGAATATATAAATGATGCCTCAATATTTTATTCTGTTATTTTACCTAACCTATACTTATAGCAGCCTAAACAGAAATAAAACCTATACTGTATGTGTTATAAATCAGTATCAACCTGTGCACTCCATCTTTGATATTCTCCTTCCAACTTTGTAACAAGTGTTTCTGCAGCCTCAATGATTTCATTTTCTTTGTCGAGTTTAATTTTTAATTCTGCAGCTTCCTTCGTCAACTTCTCAAATCGGTTTCTCAGGGAGGCAACTTTGCTATCTACCTCATCTAGAGCTCTTTTTAGTTTTTCCATTCTACCTTCTGCTTTCTTCAAATTTCTGTAAACGATATAAAAATTACGCATAAAATTTGATAATTAGAGAGGAATATAAATGTTTCATTTCTATTGAAATTCATTTTTAACATTATTTTAATATATAAACACTTTTACAGAGTGAAATTTTCTTTTATATTCAACTCTGTTCTATAACTTTAAATTGAAAGCAAGTCATGTTACCATTATTTAATATCAACAATAGATATATACACACTTTTGTAGTTCTGCCTGTTCTGCCTCCAGTGGTCCAATTTTCTCAAGTACATAAGAGAACTTGACATTGGCCTTGACCCAGGCAGCTAAAGGTTGAGCTGCCACTGATGCTCTCTTGGATACCTGTAAATATAACAGAAAACCTGTACTTGTGATGCCATGGTAAAAATGAACATGGTTTATATTTTGAAGTCAAACATATGGACTGAATAATGGGGAATTTCTCAAGATAAGAGTGTACAATGAAATTATCCTAGATGTGTTAGGTGTTTACTCTTGATGTTTCCATGAATCTTCACTATAAATCTTGGTGTCATGTTGATTTATTTTCATGTATATTTTATGTCCCCCTATCTAGATAGGTATACCTTTGTAACTGATATGTTCCAGACCTCCTTTACATCATGTTCAAAGCTGAGATATATTTCCTAATTTTCTTACAGTATCCTGTTCATTCACAGGTTCCTTATTTACTCCTGTATCTCAGGCAGATATACACTGTAACCATACCTTGTCATCAAAAGAATCTTTGCCTTTCATTATATCCTCAACACTTTTCCTTATTTCTGGAGTAATTTTACGAGCATCAAAGGTCTGTATTTCTTCTTTGACTCCTCTCTTGGCCAAGAAACTGAAAAAGTAAAACATGGTATTAGCTAGATGATTGTAATGTCTGCATTTATTACTTAGTCAAATTATCTCTTAATTAATAGTCTACTACATACACCAACAGTAGGTAAACTATCTGATACTATGATAAGACTTTATACCACATATGCATTATAGCAAGGAATCAGTACACAATATTGTTTGATGTTTTTAGCTGCCAGTCCATGGATCCATGGAAGTTAGAATACACTGTAGGTTTAATTTCATTACATGAAAAATTTATTGAAATATTTACAGATTGCATGTACTGAGAATGCAACATATTGTTGACCCCACGACAATATGTATCAGTTATAATTCAATTTGGAACAAACATTGTATAAATAATGCTGTCAAAATCAAGGAATATGCAGTCTTTCCCAACTATATTCCTGACCAATGAAAATTTGCTCAAACCTGTGTTTGGTGTCCAATTTCTGGACCACATGACCTATCCAAGTTGCTGTTATGTTTTATTTGATTGAGTTCTCAATAACGTTTTCAATAATTAACACACCCATTTTCAAATGTTAAGTGTTTAAGTGGCCTTGATGAGTCCATCATAATACTGTTAAACATTTTATGATACTATTGAAAAAAAAGTATTGGTAAGCATTTACCAGATTGTAATTTCTAACAAACTATTTGCACTGGGGAATCTGAAATGACCATACACTACATTTTTCTCTTTTTTTATATAAAATAATTGTTCCCTTAAAATTCATTGCAAAATTCCAACTGCCTTTTTGTTCCAAAATAAATGTATGTTGTTATATCACATAAGAGCTCTCATTTCTTCTTCTGCAGACAGATTACACATGCAAAATTCCAGTTATCTATCAGTGATACATATTCTGATCTCTATGACCTCGCTTTCACGTCTTGGGGTGGTGTATTCATTCAACAACTTTTTATGACACTCATAGACATAGAACAAAAAAATTTTACTATTATTTTGGTAAGTTTTTCCAAATGACCAGTGAAGGTTAAAAGCTTTTGGGTATAGATTGGAAATGTCAAATTTATCAAATCTTAGTATGGTTGAAATATTCTCATAAACATGACACTGTGCATGTATTTCTAAGACCTCATCCTTCAGGATAATTTATTTTACACTGCTGACTGATGGCAAAACATGAAATGAATCAAAAACACAAAGAATTATCTTTACCTTTTCATGCTAACCCATGAGGTATCAAATATTCCCATGAGTCTGAGAACGCCTTCCAAGATATCTCGGATGACATCTGGTGGAGCACGAAGGGATCGGATCTCTGAAAGAGATTCAGTCTTGATATTCCCAACAGCTGCTTGAGCTTCCCTGACTAGTGGCTCCACCTCTGCTAGCTCACGATCAATTACTTTTTTTCTTTGTTGCAGCACTTTGTCCTCTTCTGCAGCTTGTCTTTTCAGTTCTTCCATCTCATTTTTCTGGTCACTGGCATTCTAAAAATATACATCTCATTTTTTGTCTCTCTTCCCATATGCTTTTTCTTGACCACTATCTGACCAAATAACTTTATCTCAACAAAGTCTATTCAATACAATTAAATTAAAAGAAAACTAGAAAATTGACAGCCATGAAGTGTCCTGCCATCTGACCTTGACCTATGTCTCCAACATTTATAGGCAAGTTTCTCCATATATTCAACATCTGTGTGTGAAATATGAAATCTATAGGTTGAAAACCTTTCGAATTATAACAACACAACCAAAATATTTACAGAGTGAGATATAGAAAACATGATTCCCATAGGGCACTACATAAATGCGTGTCCTTTACTATCTGAGTTTGATTGACCTCTGACCTTCTAAACAAAAAAATACATTAACATTAATTCTATAAATGTCATTATAGTTCATTTTTTTATGCAACTTAAACAAAAACACCCATTGAGTATTTTTTATGCATTTTCGTTTGAAACATCAAAATCTCTGTATTTTGCATAAATTTTTCTTCACATTACGTTATGCCCTTTGTCGTATTGTTAACATTTTCTAAGAAACAAATGAGTTTACTGACCTGCATACTGACAGTGATCTCCTTCAGAGCATTGTCTGCTTCTGTTTGTTTTTCTGCTAACAATACACTTTGTTCTCCTGCCTTCCTTTTCAATTCATCCACCAACTGTTTGGCTTCATTTAATTTGGAGACACCAGCCTAAAATTCAACATAAAAATTACAAAGTTAGATTTGTTTATGTTTTAGAAGAGTCTTGAAATAATTTGGCAACCTCTACAAATAGATCTTGACATTATGTGAAATTTAAGATAATCAGCTTTAAATCAAATGAATCGCTATTGAAAATGAAAAAGCGGAATTAGCATAAATTAAATAATTATATAGACGTACATATCTTTAATGGACATGACAAATTCATACATTGTAACAAAATATTTAGTTTACTATAGTCTATCCTGAATTTCAAGTATGCTGTAAACCAACTACATCTAGTGAAATAATTTGTGTCCCAAGATGATTTAGTATAATAAATGTATATATGCTTTGTGCATTTCAAATTCTTCTCTGTAAACAACAGAATAGTTACATACTTGCACATGATGTTGTCGTTTCTCTACACCTGCTTTCTTATTACCATACACTTGTTGATAGGTGTTCAGGAACACAATGTATCTACGTGGGGTAGCACCTAAATTGGCCTGTATACACGACTCATGGACAAACAGGAAGCACTTCAGAAGTTCTTCACCTCCTGATAACTTTCGTTGGTGTGACTTCTTCTCACCAATACTTGCACCCTCTATCTTTGGTGGCTTGGTCAGAAGCATATATGGTACCTGAAACAATACAACAATGCTACCATAATGATATTCTTAAATCCGGTTAGAAAAATTAGAACTAAGGCATCATAAATATGACTATACAAACTACATGAATGTTTGATATTAACTATTGTCAGTGTTTTCTTATAAAGTGATCTGGATTTGATTCTCAGATAATCAATAATGTTTTAGGAGTTTGTTACCTCTGGCTTCCAGGTTGAGATATTATTACCAAAATGACAAAATTGTTGACACTCACGTAAAAACTCATCAGCCAATCAATAATCTTATGCTGACAGATATTTTTCATAATGAAAGAAGGTGACTATTACTGAACAAAGCATTAAATTAAATCTTACAAGACTGGCAGGAACTATACAAATTTTTTTTAATATAAAGGCCATTTAAGTGGGCTTGTACAAGACTGAGGCAATTTTATAGATAAAGATATGGATAGCCATTTATTTACTACTCTTGCTATGCACAAGGATCCTTTCCTTCTTTATGTGAACAATGTATTTTTTATATTGAACCTTCTATTACAGCCAATTCTTAAATCATGACATCCTCTAGTTAAGATAGAAACACTTTGAACCTTGATACTGACCTTGACCATGCTATCTCTACTCCATGATTCCATCCACTGAACAGAACACTCTTTGTACAAGGCAGGGTTACTCTCACAGTTCATTGTGAAATTACTGTTTGTACAGTCCATAATCAGAGCAATGTGTAGGTTTGACTTGATTCCTTTAAAAAAAAAACAAGATCAAAAGGTCAAAAATTATTATTGTAACAATGGAAAGGACTTGTCACAAGGATAACGCATTTGAAAAATGCAAGCTTTATTACTTACAGTTGAAAAATTATGTGCAATATTAAAGTTTTATGCCGCAGACAAACAGACAAATAGGCAGAAAAAAATTAGTGGCCCCAAATCTTCGATTCCAGGGGCATAAAAAAGAATAATATTTGTCAAATATATTATATCTAATAGTATATTTAAACCATGTGCATACTAAAATTTTGACACTTTAAAAGAATACTAGAAAAATGACTAGATCAGAGATAGCTTGAGAAGCAAACCATAGTTTGTGTATATAAATACATGAATTTTGATATGAAACTTCTTTCTATAGGAGTAAAGGAAACATCATTATTACACAATCTTAGGGGTGCAGCATTACTGGTATATCAGGAACAGTGTATTGCAATATTTCCCATGACAATAATATATCTCAATATCAACACCAGATACTGTTATCTGATGATATATCTTATACATTAGAATAAGTGACTAAAATGTGTATCAAACTAAACTGAACACATCTAAAGTCTCTGTAATCAGTTTGAAGACTATCACAGGATACAAACTGTGAAGATTAAATTATGAAACCGGGTATGCAGTAAAGCATCCATTTACCTGATGACAAACAGTGCTAATGATTTTGAGACATTGCAAATTTTATGCAGTTTAAAGAACAAATATTATTTATTCATTGACTTTATATTGTTATGTGAACCAAAGTTATCTGCATATCCCACAATAAATTGCCATTTTCAACCACATTCCATGAAATTTGCCTTGGTTTTCTTCTAATGGTGTATTTGTGCAATATAAATTGCAATATATGAAATATCGCAATATGGTTTTCACTTGCAATTCCCAACCCTACAAAATTTCATGCTAGCTGTCCACAGAAACAACATTATCAAGGGTATGAGAATAGTTATAAGCTACAAGTGAACTTTATATACAGTTTGTAACAACAAGGGATTGAGAGGAAGTAAATCCTTGTATACTGGCTGCAGGGTACCCACACCTTTGGTGTTGAGGGCTCCTCACTATTTTAGTTTCACTCCTTATGAGAAATCAGATTAGTAGTATAAGTTCTCCTAAAACTATCTTCTGCTATAAAAGAAAGTGTGTGTTTTACATATTAGTTCAGGATACCCAAATCATTATGTTAGCAATAAATTTTTAGATTCATTGACACAATGCTGTACTTACTTGAGGCATAGAAATTGATCATTGTGCCCCTGAATCCCACTTCAGATGCCAAATCCCTGAGGGGAGAGAGGAGTGGCTCAAGCTCCTCTGGGCTGTATAATCCTGGAACCTCTCCAGATGATAGAAGGCTATTTATCATTTCAAGGAACTGCGGCTCAATAAACTGGTGGTCCTCCATCAATAGCACGACTTGTTCACCTTCAATCCCTGCCAATTGCATTACCTGTAAAGAAAATGCAACACATGAATGTATAGGGATGAAATAACAATTTACTAATAACATTTGAAAATAAGTTTTTCATTCCACTAGCATCACTAGATACAGAATGTTATTTAACGGTTTTGTATTTTAATCCCTGACCGAAGTATTAAGTTTTTGCTAGGAGGATGAACTTTGTATTTACTTCATTCAGCGTTCATGGTCTATTGACACTGTACAAACAGTATCTTTACACTGATGTATGAAATCAGGATATTATTAACAGTATCAGGTTCTGCAAGTTAGTCATCATGATCTGGTAACAATTCACAAGATAAACTGACACTTATACACAAACACTCAACTGAAATTAATGGAGAGTTTATTTTTATATTCACACTTAAGTGTTGCTCATATTTCCCACAGAGGATTGAAGACATACAATTTCAGTGAACCAAAGATTTGATCAATTATATTCAACACTTTCATACATGATATTTTACATTTTCATACATACCGTTTTAAGGTCATTTTTGAAATGCTTCATGCTGTAGTTCCTGTGAACTTTTGGAGTATACAGATGCATCTGGTGCATATGTGCTACCAGCGTGACAGCTGTACGCCGTCCTACACCACTTCTACCAGCAAGAAGGAGGGAACCACCTGGGAGAGTCAGTACTCTGTCTATGCGGGCAATATTGTCCAGTACTTCCTTAAAGATCAGGATATCCAGTTCTCGATTTTCTCTACCTAGAATAGAACTCATTTTTCTTAATTTGTTCTTGGAATCTTCAATATACACTATCATGATGTTATCTACAAAAGTCATGTTCGTTCTGTTTATTTTCAAAACGGGAAAAAATAAAAAGGTTAGGAATTTTTCTTACTGAAGATTTTGAGTCCTTTCTCTATGACTGCTTGAAGATCCTCTCCTGAGAGCTTGCCCAGGGGTCTCCCTGTGGGTGGAAGAGGGGCTCCTGCAGCTGAAGATGGGGCACCTGTTTCTGATCGTGCACCCCATGTCACAAAGTAATCAACTAAAACCAAATAAATACAAAACTACAAGTTCAAATGCAAACTGTAATAAAGACTATCCCAAAATTCTCTCCGTACTTTAGTATAAACGAAAAATGTTTATAAATTATCTATAACATTCTTATTTTCATTTAAATTTTCAGATTTCTTATGATATATTTTACTGTACATTTTAAAGGTCAATTATATAATTATAATCACTAAGTATATGAATCTAAGATATCAAATTAAAGAATACATGTTACATTTAATATACAATCATTAGTACTTACCATCCAAGGAATCAAAGATATTGGCTGACCAATCGGCTCTGACTACTGACATCAGTGTATTATCAAACTTGCTCAGACCGTCATTTCCGACCACTTTATCTCTGAAAAGTCTTCGAGCCTCGTAAGCCCAGATCTCCAGGAGATGGTCACTAGATCCACTTTTAGTGCCAGCATTGAGATCATACCTCAGTAATGCTAGACACCAGTTGGTCAAGTCACGAGGAGTAAACAGATAATGGCTGTAGTCATCCACCGTAAAGCGAGATCTAAGCTGTAAATAATAATTGTGGAAGTTTATATATTACGCATAGGATAATGACCGTCTCTTTCATTAATGTCATAAAACAACAAGGAAACAAGAAACTTAAACTTTCTCAAACACAATTATCTGATTATGATATATATTGTGATAAATAATCATATACATTTGCAAAACATGATTGTGAGTTGAATGTGTACTTCACTTTTACCTACATGTACAGTATCTGTGTAATTCAACTACATGAACAAGGAGATGCAGCAACTGTATATAATAAATAGTCATAAACAATGCAACAAAAAGGGAGTTATACCAGTACAATGATAATACTTTTACCCAAAATCTTGGAAAGGGTTAAAACATCAAAACTTTCAACGATATTTATATATTATGTGTATACCTCCTCATAGAGTTGAACCATAGATCCAGCAAGGGCAAAGATTTTGGAGGCATTTCCCCACACAGAATGTCTAGCCAGCTGTCTGTTGATGATGGGTGTCAGATAAGCTCCATAGATGGCTTGCAGTTGCTCCTTATCTGGGTAACTGATAAAAAAGATGTCAAAAATTCTATAACCTTTATGATAATTATAATTTTACATAATTATATTTGAATAAGTGAAGTGACTGTTGAAAATTAATGTATATCTCCCTTTAAAGGAAAAGAGTATAACAAAACATAAGGTACTCTTTTCAATGTTTGCTTGTATAAAAGTCTGAAAAGTACATGTATTGGCAAAATGGAATTAAAACTTAAACTATTTAATAGAATTTAAGAAAGCATTCAGCACAAAATTTCATTTCTACACAAGAAAATATATTTTTCAATACTTACAATACAACAGATACACATATATATTGGGACAATAAATTTTTGTGTGTATTGTTCATACCTACACCAGGACTGTTTCACCTATATAGTACAAGCCTGTGCCTTGTGATAAAGGAAACAAAAGTACACATAAAAGCCTGCAGACTTCCTGCACATGATGTACTAGCTGACTTTCCCACCCACCCAAACCTAGATCTGATGGATGTAAAAGGTTACAATGATATCCATTGCTGTGATTTCTGTCCACTCAGTCACCAAGGTCCTGTACACAAAACCATCAAACAAGATTTTCCAGAATGCGTATGTAAAACAAATTGGTCAATATATAATGATTTATATGTATTCATACCCAATGCAGGATATACGGACAACAGACGTAAATCTAGAAGTCAGTTTGTGTCGTCCAAGGCCAGTTCCAGCATTCATACTAGCCACAATCTGAACACCCTCCAATCCTACCCACTCCAAATTAGCATCATAAAATCCATTGTAAGTCACAACCTGGAAAGATATAAAATATAACACATTGAAAATTAAAATACAAACAGTGTCTGCTGGTATCATTTAATTACCAACTCTTTTCAAAAGTGCAAAGAATTAATTAGTTTCAATCATATCACTATAGGGGAAAAAGAAATGTGAAACAGTTAAATTTTGACATCTTGACTTTTGCCTTTTTATTTCCTAAAGTCACAAAAGCTATGCCTCTTATGTCCCACTCCAAGGAAAATCATACAGAGCAGTGGTGAAGAATTTAAAGGATCATTAATTTTCAATCATATATCTCGATGGTAAAATGAAGTACAAAACATTGAACTTCACTTTAACCTTTGTATTATTATATCCCTATATCTAGTAAATGGAAACCCCCTTACCCAAGGAACCAAATTAACAGGTATATATTATCAAAATTTGAAAAACAGAATGATTACTTTGAGAAAAGTTTTGAAAAATATTGAATGTTCATGACATTAGCATCATCATTTTGTGAATGGATACCAATGCTGACAAAGATGCCGGAGGGTATAGCTGTATTACAGCACTCAGAGTAATCTACATACCTGTTGTAAGAAGGCAATAAGTTGACATGTTCCCCATTTGTCTGGTTTGGGTAAGTTGATATCTTTGAGGTACAGGACCAGTCTTTCACAGTCCTTGGGTCTGTATACACGGCCTGTGTTTGTATTCAGGATCATACAAGTCTGACTCAGTTTCTGCAGGACATGAGTAGGATTGGTCTGAGCACTGCAGTGGACTACAGCTACCTGGGTAGACCTTAACTGCTCAAAGCAATACTTCAACAACATTCTGTAAGTCAATTTGAAGAATTTTGTATTATTCATATTAAAAGTATATGGACGGAAAAATCACGGTTTACTTTTACATTAATTATGGATTAATAGCATATTAAATGAAATTATAAATCATAGACTTATTTTTCATGTTATTTAATGCAAATTGATGCTATTTAAATCCAAATACATTTAAATATATCAAATCTTGTTTTACAAGAAAATCCTGATGTGAAACATTAAAATCAAATACTCACAGACAGGATGAATATAAATTGTCTAGATAAGATTGATTTACTTGAAGTGAAACAAATAATAATGCTAACAGATACATGTATGTCCAAAGAATGGGCAACATTTATAATCAATGTGCTTATGTAAGCTTATTACCAAATAGAGTAGCCTGAAGTCCACTTACATAATTATTATAGGTTTCATATTCATAGATGCAAGTATGTACTTAATAGACCAAGAACAAGCTGTGTTTGTGAGACACTAATGCCCCCCGTTGCAAGAAGTCCAAATAGTTATTTTAGCATGAAAGTCATTGTCAAGGTCAAAAGATCATCAACTTCATTAGTTGAATACACATGTCAAATATGCAGTCTCTATCCCTCATGGTTCAAAAGTTTTGGCCAAGTTTAAAGTTGACAACAGACAGGACAAAACCAATATGCCTCCAATCTACCGATCCAGGGGCATAAAAAAGCTAAATTAACTCGAGGTAAAGTTTTACCACAATAAGCACACCAGATCTTTATACATTGTAATGCTTACCCTTTACCACACCCCTCAGGTCCCACAAGTATAAAGGGTTGTTTATTATCAGGCTGTAGCCAGATAGCAAAATAGTCCAGTCCCCTCTGTACATCACCAGTCCTAATAACAGGAAGAGAAGCACCTGGAGATGTAAAGTGCTCTGCCTCAAGGTCACCCGAGGTCTGCAATACATACATTCTTAATAACAGAATATGTCTCATTAAAGGTTCATATAGTGCATTTTAAGCAGTGATATACCCATTATACTGTGGTAGTTTTTCAAAACAGAATTATACAAATCCTTAATTTTGAATAAAAGTAAATCAAATTGAATGATTTTCATTTCCATAAAGAAGTTCAAAGTCCATAAATAATAGAAAGAGAAAGAAAACACTTAAATTATTAGATTACTACATGAAATATGCTGACTAAAATCAATACCTCAGATTGTCTTTCTTTGTGGGATACAAGCTTTAGAAAATTTGATTATTGCATGTTTCTACGTTATGCAATTGTCAAATTTCTAATCTAGCCACTTGCAAGCTACTTAATGTTCAGATTTTAAGGGTTCCTTAGCACAATAAGAAAACATTTGCAAACGAAATAGGAGTGGTTATCAATGTAAAGATGATGGATAAATCCAAACCATAAGTCAAAAAATCATGAAACCAAAGGACATACAAAAGCAGTGAAAATGAAAACCAAATAGAAAACAACGAAAAATGTCTACTTTTCATATGTGAAGAGCATTCACAACCTCAAAATGACTTCTTGCAATTCATGTATTCTGTATCAAGTAGATAATGAATATACAACCAAGTACATCTGCCCTTCGTTTCATTTGTAATATTCTGAGTAATAGTTACATGTATCAGATTGTCATTGTTCGTTTGTATCTTCCTTCATTTAATTCTACATAAATAAGTTTTAACATATAGTAAATAATACAGTCTGTAAACCATTTCAATATAACACAAGCATACGCAGTAATTTTCATACTTTATGTACAATAATAATTATTGTATTCAAAAGCATATGAGCATGGTAATGTCTAAAACTACTTTCATTACATAATTATTTACATATAAACTAATGCTGCAAAAGTTTCACTTTCTACATTTGCTGCCATGCTTTGATTGCTTGTTCGTTTGTTTTTTCTTTACCTTTTTCAACTGAAAGCAGTGTATGTATCTGTTATGAAAGTGGCTATATTAATTCTATATAAACTAGCTGATGTGTATCATACAGATCCTTTCATGTTAACTGCAAGATCATGACATCCACAATTTTACAGAAACATAAGTCTTTGCTACTCAAAACATCAGTCTTGTAGTTAACAAGAAAGGATCTATTTATCAAAAACAAAGTCTATGATTATTCATAAACTGTTGGTAAAATTTTCAATGAAAAGCAAAGTCAAAACTGGGGAGTACTGGTATAATCTGAATTTAACAAAATTTCTAAACAATAATAAATCAACAAATTTAATAAAATTCTACTATACAAAGCTGTATTACCCCATCAATATATGCCTTAACCTGCAAAGGTAAGTAACAAAGTAAGAAAGAAAGGAATAAGGGAAAAAGAGTAAATAACTATTACAAACCAGAACAAAAGGTGTTTGTGAAATAAGTCAGATTTAAGGAGAAAAGAGTCTGAAATTAATAATATTTAATATCTATTTTTAAGTTTCTACAATTTAAACAGTTATTAAAATTAATAACTATACATAGCAAAATATTCCGTATAAGGAAGAATGATCCATTACCAGAAAAGAAAGATCAGTATACAAAATATTTTTTTAAAACAAAACCACATTCATACAGGTGTGCATAAAGAAAAGAAAAACAATTACAACACAAATATAGATAGTTGATACACCTGTCCAGACATAGGTAAAATATAGGCTTCATACATGTATCAGCATAGTTACCTCCATTGTATAAGTCATCAGACGACCCATGTTCTCATCATAGTAAGTATCTAAGGGACGTCTTGAATCAGGCGGCATCTCTTGAGTCCATTGGAACACCTTTAGTGTGGAAAACATAGTATATGTACAAGTTAAATATTTTTCTGTCTTTTAAAATGTATTTATGTGTATGTACATTCCAAAAAATAGTTTCCTGCATAATGCCCTATACCTTTATAAAGGTACAAGTATATAATATACATGTATTATATGCATCTTCAAACTCAGAAGAAGAAAAGCGTATTGCAGCAATAATCAGACCGAGTATAAAGTGAGAAAAATTCCCACAGTCTGTAAAAGGGCATAAAATGTTGATAAAATTTAGTAGAAAATATTAAATACAGAAGAAAATTACTTCTTGTTTATGACCTGGTAATACTTTCTAGATACTGTATTTACTCGAATATAATACGCACTTTTTTTCGCCAATTTGACCCCTCATTTTCCCACTGCGTATTATACATAGGGTTAGAAATCTGGAACTTTTTTTCCACGCTTTTAAGCTTCAGTGGCGGATTTAGAGGGGTGCGTGTGTCCGTTAAAGTATCTAAAGCCGTCAATCAAACCCACGAGGCTTGAGATATATCTATTGTCTGTATACTGTCCGCTTCCCGTAGTAAATGCCCAAGGCGATAACAGGAGTAAGGTCTACAGTGTGGCATTTAATGAACACGATAGAACACTTGCGCTGTGTTATTTAGCAATGGTTTCTGATTAATGATATAGTGATATAATGATTTATCCTTAATTGGTTAATCGAAAGTTACGCAACAGGTGAAACAACTTGACCGTAACGGCATGAGCATCGACAGTTTGGATAACACTCATTCATTCATTCTTTATATATTTTGTCTTCACAAACATCTGCGATCTCCGCATAAAGTTCACGTAGTATAGAAGACACGCCAGTTCATTCTAACGAGAGAGAAAAAAATAAAGCGATCGTTTGGGACGAGGGTACTAGTTAAGACATTTGAAGTCTATGCGAGTTTAATTGTGAATGAAATGAAAGAGATAAAAGCGTTGATATCACACGATGAATAAAAGCAGGTCGTTCTGTGCCGCTTTTGATAATAATACACGTTACGCGACTACACTGTAACAGGTATACGGCAAAGCAAATTCAGCTCACGGTCTTGCAGTTTCAACATGAAATTGACATCTTGTTTTGCATTTTTCTACTGCGTATTATAAACGGAGTTAGATGTTTTTTCATGATTTTCGAGGTCATTCTTGGGGGTGCGTATTATACTCGGGTGCATATTATATTCGAGTAAATACGGTAATCTTTTTAACAAAATTTACCTCCTTAGCAAATGCCTCCCGACTGGCTTCATTGAGATTCCCTCCTAGACCATGTATCAGACACACAGCAAAGTGAGCTTTGTTCCTTACATTGTGTAAATGGGATAAGCCATTCAAAACATTTCCAACCAAACTTGTCTCCACCACAAAGTCATTCTAAAAATTGAAACACCATTATGATGAACAAACATATCTCAGTTAAATTAAGTATTATGAATATCAAGTCATATCCATCTATAATTTCTTTTAAGAATAAAAATCTGTCAAATATACATATTCTTTAAAACTAATTTTCTAGCTGATCTTTAATAATTTTTGTTTTGGATCACAAGAAGATGAACATAAAAAATATGCTACATGACATTATTTTTCTGTAAAACATATTTATAAGACTTTGTCTGGTGAATGACACTAAAGTACAAAAATGAATAGGACAGCACTAGCCTGTTTAAGAACCCAGTCTACAGCTCTGTAGAAATGGTCTTCAATCCAGCCCGACAAGATATGCTGCTCGGTCTCTGGTAAAGCACTCAGCCATGTATTTACAATCGCTTTAATGTCTGTATCCTCATCACTGTAGGAAAATAAAGAAAAGTGTTTCTTTATTCCTTTAAAACACAGTACTTTCCTGAACAATCATTATAGCCACACACAAGTGGAAATAAATTAAATACAGATTTTATAGATCTGCACTGAAAGGATACAAAAGTCGATACTATACAACTGACTTATTATGTGTTTGATTGTTACTTTGTATTCTAACTTGTCATTATTTCCATGCAAAATAATTTCCTAATCAGTCTTTGAAACACCATTCCACTACCTTCTTAAAAGTCTTTTCATATTTTGCATTTGATCCTGAAGTGCCTTTGCACCACAACATTGAAAACTATACGTAACTATGCTGTGGGTAAACAAGAGCAAGAACATATCTAGTTTACCTGAGGAAAATCATGCCCATCCTAGAAATGGTTGCAGGAGAAGCACAGCTCAGGTCATGTGTCTCAAATAGGAAATTGACATTAGGTCCAAACTGGATACGTTCACCAGAAGGCATGGTAAGGAGTCGGTTGTCATCCAGGACAGAGTTCAGGGACTCGATCCACTCTGGATCAATGTCGCCATCACATATGATCCAAGACTGGATTTCTGTGTAATATGTAAAAGAATTGGATAACTTGATGACTGATAACATGTATATACATGGAGCATTGTAAAATTACATGTACTTACAAAAATTAAATTAAAGTTTCATACGTTGTATATACTAATAACTGGATAATTGATAATATGTACTGAATATATTTTGATAACTTTGAGATACTGATTAAAATTTGTGCATTATACTTCATATAATGAAGACGTGACATGAAAGTCCAGTATCTGAAACCCACCTGCTCACCTGACATTTCTGGTAAAGATTGGCTCTGTCAAGTAAAACTTTACCATTTCATTGAAATATGAAGCTTTACCAGACCAAAGCCTAAGAAAGTCTTGCACCCACTGATTATTTCAAATTTACGATATTAACTTGAACCTGAATTTCATTTCTGAATTTCAACTTTTCAAAGAATCACTGCATGTATATTCATACTTCATGTAAATAACTTTGTAGAATAGTTCATGATTTTCATTAAACCTATGAAAGTGGTACAAGTTTATTTTGTAAAACCATTCCATTGTTGGTTATAATAAGACTAGTCATTCACATATAGGATAACCAGGTGTTGTATATACAATATTCACTAACCTTGTGGCTCTTTGACCACTTGCCTAGCACTGTAAGTCAACACTCCATCAGTCCACTCCCTGGTGTCCATGTCTATCTGACCAAGCAGCTACAATACACCAGAGAAATTTCATTGCCATTAGGCAGACCACATGATAACAACAGGTAGACATTTACAATAATATTCAACCAAAACTCTAATTTAATGTCCAAACCAAAAGCATTTACCTGAGTTCTGTGCATGGCTTTAGGGTTCATTGTGTACTTTTTGACCTCTTTGCCAATCTTGTGAAGTCCTGAACGCAAGAGTCTCCAAAGCGTTGACTTTCCAGAACCACTAGGTCCTACTACTACCACTCCTGTCCTCTGACGTAACTGCTCATATAGTTCAAGGGCTTTCCTCACCTAGGAAAAAATACCAAAATCAAATGAAATTTATTACTTTATAAATCAAGAACAGTTATTCAAGATTTTTTTATTTTGTCAATATTTAATTAATGTTTACTAAAACTATGTACATTTATTACAAAAATATTACTACATACATGTTACATATATTTTTGTAGATTTGCTACAAATATTAAACTTTAAGGTAAAAAACTGCCCAAAGTCTACACTAATAAACACAGTCAAAGAATTATTACTTGCTGTCCACAGTGGTGCATCACAATAACTGCATGACACAAAGTTGGATCAATTAAACCAGTAAGAATGGTAACTGTGATAGAAAGTTATAATTAGAAAAGCTTGGGTGTTCAGCGAGATCCAACTAACATTTCTGCTACTATCAAGTGTCACAACACAAATCTTGCTAGTATATCATACTTTGCAAGCTGGCTGTCACAGGTGGAATAATTTACTCTGACAAATTGTAATATTAATGGTAGGACAGACAAGCAGACAGATGGTGAACAAGTGAATCACCATATACTCTCACCTCTGTAGTGTGGGAATGGCGAAGAACTAAACTCTTTCATTCTTGGATTCTTTATTTCTTTTACCTGAATTTCATTGACTTTGAGATTTTTTTCCTCACACACTTTTCTGATGGCTTGGGCAAGTTCATCAAATTCAATATCTTTGAACTCAATTCCTGGGAACACATCTTTCACCAAGGCATTGAATCTGTAGGAATCAGAAAATGTCAGTTTGGACAGTGTGTTAATTCGAACTGCCTGCACCACGAGCTTGGCCTCAATCTTGGCATCAATAGAGCCTGAAAAATACAAAAAGTAATGTGGTAACATAAATGTATACAATAAAATCAGCAAGAATTCTGACAGTGAAAACACTATAAACATTACTGAATAAATATAGAGAAATATATTAACATTGTAGATGTTAATTTCATATTGCTTCTACCTTTAATTAAACATAAAAAGTGATAATTAAAAAAAAATTTCTTTACTTCTTCTTCCATTACAAGGTGTGCTCATAAGATGAGTGTTATGTTTCTAGATCATTACAAGTAACAATATGATTTTGAAGAAGTTTACTATCTGAAGCCATTTCTTTCATGTATACCTTCATCCTCTTACTTAAGTAACTTGTTCAGTTTTGTGTGACATTACCTCCCTTCCTTTTAGCTTGTTGCAGTAATGACCCACATCCTTTGAGAACTGTTTTGAGAGCTCTCAGGCCCCAGTCATAATGCTGCTGTGGAGTCAACAATTCCCTAAAATTATAGACATTTTATATATACATTTTATACATCAAATTAATCAAATTGAATACTGATTGAGAATTTATAATTTTATAAAAACTAAATTCTATATCATATTTAATGGTCTTCATAGGACAATACCCTTCCAAGCAATGTTCTAATTTATCCTTGATAAACTCTGATCCAAAGTGATAAAAATCTATTTAAGATCATAAGGAGCAATCTTACATAAAGTACATGTAAGTTTTAAGAATAGTGGTCATGGATTAGAAAAATTTCGGAAAATCTTTCCTCAAGTCCAACACTAACCTGAATTGACAGATTTTTTATTCAAATTGTCACATTTCTAGTTCAAAAGGAATAATTCCATGAAAATTGAATGAAATGTTCCTCATAGTATTGAAGCAATACACCAGATAAACCTAGTAAAATCTTTAACAGTTGAACAGAAGAATATGTTTCTTAAATCAGACAGTACATTGACAATATTTTGGCCAAACAGTATGTCTGGGAGCATTTTTTATAAAGAGAAATATGATTGATCAGAAACCACATAAATGTATGCAGCATGTATCAAAATCTGACTTTTTTTTACAATATTAAAATAACAACAATTTTTTTTTGTATAATAAGCTGAGATTTACATCACAATCTTACTTTGACAGATTGAAGATGGCCACTAGCTTTCTTCCTAATTCTTTAGCAGCCTTAAATCCTTCAGAGAACAGGATAACTTCACCAATCTGTTCATTGTCTGGCTTTGACATTGCAACTGGACGGAACAATTGTTTTAAATTGTCAGGAAGTTTCTGTCGACCACCATATCCTTTTCCTGCTGGGTTCATGGTGATAAATATCCCAGAGTTGTGGTCAATATCCACCTATATATACCAAGTAACACACGTAAAAGCCAAATTAAGAATACAATGAATTAAGGTTCACAAAGGTATTTAACAGATACAGAGACTAAATCAAGTGCAAATATTAAGTGTAAGGAAATTATCAATCAATAAGTAGCATTCTCATGAAAACTGAATAAAACATTTCTCATAGCACTGAAGCAATAACCAGATAAAGGTATGCTTCACAGATACAGAGACTAAACAAGTGTAAGTGTTAAGTGTAAGGACATTATCAATCAAAACCTTGTAACATAAAAAGATTACCAGTACTAGACACTCAATAACAAGAGCACTGTAAATGGGGCATAATACGCCACTCAGCTCCTATTTTAAGAGGCACATTTTTAAATGGTGTATACAATGGGAAATCCACAGAAGACAAGAAAATTCCATAACAGTTCCAAGTAACCTTCACCTTGGGAGCTTGATACTTGGTCAACACCATTACACATTGCCTTGTCATAAGAACAAGATACATGGCTCACATAAGGAAATTTCATCAAAGTCTAGTGACATGCTACCTTCTCACAAGAAACAATTCTGTATGAAGTTGCAAAACTAAAGTATTGAGACAAACCAATGGACAGACAGACATCACCTTACCATAATGTCCTGTATATAGATGGGCATACATAAAGGATAAATAGCTTAGTAGAAGAATGATCAGGACCAAATTTAAAGTAAGCTCTTACATTCCTGCCCAGCACCTCTGCTGTAGGTACTCTATTTTTGATGGCGTCTTGGATGACCTGAATCTGCATTGAAACAGCCGACAGTACTGCCTCCTCCAGACGATTAAACTCATCAAAGCAACCCCAAGCTCCACACTTCACTAAACCAATGAAAATACGGCCCATGGATTTCACATCTATACCCTAATGTAAAGACATAATCAAATATTTACTTATAAAATTACAAGAAGAAAGAGAATCATTTGATTCAATTAACAATTAAAAATATGTTCAGTACTGCAAAAACATTAATAAAGCAGAATGATTAAAAAATCCATACAGGCATGGATCAGTAAATGTACATGTGATTTGATTTACATTTTAAAGTTCATAGTTAACATTATCATGTGTAATGCTGTACTTTTTTATATCTATGGTAATCTAATTGTAATTCCTGTTTGGTTTTTAAGATTCAACTTTTGCACTACCACCATTAATGTATTTTCTATACACATAGCACATTAAAGAATACACAAAAAAGATGCACATATATGAGTATATAAAAGCACATGGTGTAGACACTGAATTCACTCTGTATACATTTTTAAGGCACCCACTCACCTCATCGCAATTGAAGACAAGAACTTGACGTCCAAACAATCCCCCAAGAGCTTTGACTGACTCTGTTTTGCCAGTACCAGCTGGACCATAAGGATTGCCTCCAAGTCCCATATGCATACCTGTTTACAGAAAGGTACACTACACATCAAATATATATAATATATATATATATATATATATATATATATATATATATATATATATATATATATATATATATATATGAGACACTCAAAACAAATAAATTTTATATCTTTTATTCACCTTTACTTGATTATAAACAGTAAAACTTGTTATTTAAAAGTAAACTTGTACATTGTATACTTATACAGACATACACAAGGAAAGTCTTTATATTAAATTTCTGACAATTACAAATACAAATCTTAAAGTATTAATAAAAGGAAGCTATCATAATTTCACAGCAATTTAAAGACCCTATTTTGAATAAGAAATCTAGAAATATGTTGTTGTCTTTTAAAAATATTCAAATTCATGAATATACACTTCCAGAATTTTTTTTCTGAAACACTGGCTAAGAAATAAACTGGTGATAATCACATCCATTTAATATCCATATTCACTATTTTTCAGATAAATTCAATTCTGTTTTCTTTTATTTCGTCAGGCAAACATATTTCTGATTTAGTTGCCTTCAAAACTTTCAGACATAATGTATATGAATTAGATATTTTGCTTCACATAATAATGCTGTGGTTATGGAGTCTCTGAGATATGATTATTACACAGTCAACACTATGACTTACCCTGAGTGAGTGTCAGGTAACATTATGACTTACCCTGAGTGAGTGTCAGGTAACATTATGACTTACCCTGAGTGAGTGTCAGGTAACATTATGACTTATCCTGAGTGAGTGTCAGGTAACATTATGACTTACCCTGAGTGAGTGTCAGGTAACATTTGTCGGTCAAAGGTGTGTGGACAAGTTTTGGAGCATTTCCTTGATACTCATAAGTGTAATCAAACTCTGCATCCACCATCTTTATAGAGCAAAGTCCCTTTCTGTTCATATAGAATCTAGAAAAGAAAAATATATTACAATTATGAACAAAATAAAGGTTATGTGCCCTCAAAGTTCTATCCATACATGAGTAAGGGCTGCATGATTTTGCAGAGGGCTTCATCTTTTTCATAAGTATTTATATTTCTCCTAGATATGCAAAAGAAATGAAAAGTCACAATGTACGTTTCCCTTACTTTCAAAAAGTTTTACGAGAAATTTAACAACATATGACCCTGTAGTTTTTAAGAAGTATAAAATTTTCAATTCAACAATTGTTTACATAGCAAAATCAATCATAATACACGCCGCTCATAATCACCTAAACATATGGTAGGTGGGAATTAGATGTCAACTTTTCCTAAGGGCAAGTTCCAGAAAATGTTTGAGAACCACTATGCTGCAGTTAAACAGTTATAATAATGTTCATGTGAAGAACAAATCTGATATGCAGAGACAGTTAAGAAACAAACTTATACCTTTGGTCTTAGAAACATCACTGCTAAATATTACTGCCTTAACAAGGCCTTAGAGAAAATCATTGCTAAAGGACATGTCCTCCTCATCTTGGTAGGGCAAAAAGTGAAGGTCATACTACAAGCCACGTTTTCATCAAATAAGTAACTCTTAGGGAAATATCACCATTACATGCCTTCTCATCCTTGTCAAGATCCAAGAGAACAAAATCATTGCTATAAAGTACATGACTTTGTAATGTTATCAGTTTGGTGGAACTCTTACCTCAGTTGTTTCTGCCACATCCAGTCCTGTATAGATCATTGCTATAAGGTAATGTCATGATTAGTTTGGTAGAGCCTTACCTCAGTTGTTTCTGCCACATCCAATCCTGTACAGATCATTGCTATATGGTAATGTCATGATTAGTTTGGTGGAGCCTTACCTCAGTTGTTTCTGCCACATCCAGTCCTGTACAGATCATTGCTATAAGGTAATGTCATTATTAGTTTGGTGGAGCCCTTACCTCAGTTGTTTCTGCCACATCCAATCCTGTACAGATCATTGCTATAAGGTAATGTCATGATTAGTTTGGTGGAGCCCTTACCTCAGTTGTTTCTGCCACATCCAATCCTGTATAGATCATTGCTATAAGGTAATGTCATGATTAGTTTGGTGGAACTCTTACCTCAGTTGTTTCTGCCACATCCAATCCTGTACAGATCATTGCTATAAGGTAATGTCATGATTAGTTTGGTGGAGCCCTTACCTCAGTTGTTTCTGCCACATCCAATCCTGTACAGATCATTGCTATAAGGTAATGTCATGATTAGTTTGGTGGAACTCTTACCTCAGTTGTTTCTGCCACATCCAATCCTGTATAGATCATTGCTATAAGGTAATGTCATGATTAGTTTGGTGGAGCCTTACCTCAGTTGTTTCTGCTACATCCAGTCCTGTACAGATCATTGCTATAAGGTAATGTCATGATTAGTTTGGTAGAGCCTTACCTCAGTTGTTTCTGCTACATCCAGTCCTGTACAGATCATTGCTATAAGGTAATGTCATGATTAGTTTGGTGGAGCCCTTACCTCAGTTGTTTCTGCCACATCCAGTCCTGTATAGATCATTGCTATAAGGTAATGTCATGATTAGTTTGGTGGAGCCTTACCTCAGTTGTTTCTGCTACATCCAGTCCTGTACAGATCACTGCTATAAGGTAATGTCATGATTAGTTTGGTGGAGCCCTTACCTCAGTTGTTTCTGATACATCCAGCCCTGTACACATCATTGCTATAAGGTAATGTCATTATTAGTTTGGTGGAGCCCTTACCTCAGTTGTTTCTGCTACATCCAGTCCTGTACACATCATTGCTATAAGGTAATGTCATTATTAGTTTGGTGGAGCCCTTACCTCAGTTGTTTCTGCCACATCCAGTCCTGTACAGATCGAGTACCTGCCTTCCCTAACTGCTGCACCACATCAATGGAATGAATGGTATCTAGGATGAGAGCTTTGAGCTTCAAGTCCAGAACCACAGCCTGCGTATCACCAGCACTGTCAGACATGTCTACATTAGTGTATGAGTCCAACTGACTTGCAAGCTCTTTGTTGTATCCTGATAAATTGCTCTTTGCTAAAGCATTCTCACAATTTTCTGTGAAACGAATCTGTTCTGCTAGACACAAAATCTAAAATAGTAAAAATATTGGGAATGATAATTCATAAGTTTGATTCTAATCTCTATGAATACTTAAGATGATTTACCAATAAATATACAAAGTAAACATATCAGATCTGTTGCCCTTTTATTCTACGTATATTAAATTAATTCTCTAACTATGAAAATGAAATACTTCAATTTCATATTTCAACTTTTGTGTTTTGTGGCCTGTCCCATGCATTTATATATAAAGTATATTAACTAAAAATAAATGATTG
This sequence comes from Pteria penguin, assembly GCA_035048485.1. Taxonomy (NCBI): domain Eukaryota; kingdom Metazoa; phylum Mollusca; class Bivalvia; order Pterioida; family Pteriidae; genus Pteria; species Pteria penguin. The sequence goes on from CM068585.1 coordinate 21,972,843, forward strand.
GTGTAAGTGTTAACACTTTTTATAACTTATGCCTTCTCAAAGGCCAAACCATACAACGATCATGTGACTGCAGCATGGAATATTTTATATGTAGTACATAATTTATGGCATCATTTCACAATTATCAGTATCTTTTTTTATTTTTGAGTAAAATACAAGTTTGCCAACATAAACATTTATTTAGAAAAAGTCAACAGAACTGGAATTTTATATTAGGAATATATTTTATGCTTTCCTAACAATTTACTTAATGCATAGTATTCCTTTTCATAAACAACGTAATTCTACTCAGTAATACACACATCAATCTAAGAGTCTTAGGTGGATTTCCTCTCTTTACCGTAATGAAAAAAAAAGTCAAGAATGTATGAATACATCATCAATATTATTTTTATTTCTAAAACAGAATCATGGAAGATGTTGGTACTTATGGACACTGAGAAAATCTGCATAGTTATTGACAACACTGAGGTTAGTGCACATGGTCAGGGTAAATTAAACTGATTGTTGAGTACCTAGGGGATGATCCAGTGTTACACAAATTATAACATAGACAACAGCGAGTTTATAGTTTTTCTAGCCACGTAAAGACCTCGTCTATGACTGTAATTGTTGGAAATCATGCTTTTCTAACCATTGACAGATTTAATGAATTCTTCTGTTTTAAACAAAAGTAAGAAGAAACTATGAGAAATTGCAAGAGGTGCCAAATGTGTTTACATTTACTATAAAAACACTGAAACAATGAAGATATATTGTCAAAGCAGTAAATCTATAAACTGTTGATCTTGTCTGTATTGTACACTGTCAATAACTGTGGAAATCTTGAAACAATGCTTTTGTTTAGTTTACTGTCACACGTAAATATTATAACAAACAGCTTTTAATGATGAACAAAATCACCAACCTATAACAAGTCAATTGGCAAACCTGATTAATTTTACTTGTACCAAATAGGACAGAACCAGTCATGACAAAAGCAAGAGTTGTTTAGAGTGAATTCTGGTTCCCTGCTTTAATCCATGTTGTAATGTACTTCACTCTTGTATGTCTCGTATTACTTACTTCACCAGAAATGATACAATATACAATAACATAATAAAATATTTCTTTACACATTACACTCTTAACATCAAGTAGATCAGTATTAATTTGTTATGCCAACCTGTGATGGATACTTGTTTGGATCTAGTGTCCCTTTCTTTGCATCTTTGAGACATTCTCTCAGTAGTTCTTGTAATGTGTCTTTCATTTCATCAGACAACCTTCCCAACCACACCTAAAAGTAATCAAATATTGGATGGTATATTTACAGTATCTTGTAACTTACCAGAATTCAAATATAAGTAGTAATCATACATTTCAAAAACAATCAAATTTTGGTAACTGATTTAATCTTCCTATAGAATTATTGAGGTGACTATGACATAATCTGTATCAATTCTATACATACTTCCACTTCTGGCATGATTTTGACTTTCTTGAGTAAAGGAACAACTTCTCCATCCAAGGATTTCATGGCCATGATATGTTCAGAGTTGTCATCAAATTGCACACTGTGTATGCCAGCAAACAGCTTCTTCAGATGTGTCTGAATAACATTGGGGTTTGTAGACTGACCCAAAATCTCCAACAAATCATCATCTCCAATGAAATAGAATCGTGGGAATAGGGATCTTTTCTCCTGTTTATTGAAAAATCAACAAAATTCATACATCACTGTTAATAATACTGAAATATGATGGATTTACACATGCATAACCTTGATGCGTAATTTTATGATTTTATTGAAAGCACAAATAATCACTTTCTAATATGTAATAAATGAGGATTACATAATTTGCAACTTCTCTTTAAAAAGGTGTACTACATTGTAAATCAATAATAATTTATTCTCTACAATTAAGATATATCAATGAAAAATTCTACCTCAAGGAATTCATTAAGAGATTTCTGACATCTCTGCAACTGATCTAACATGGTGGTCAGTAGATTGCGCAATCCAGATTTCCCAACAAGGGAGAGCACCCTGTTATCTCGTCTAACATCATTCATGATAGCCCTGTAAATATTGATTTAGAGACTAAAACTCACAGTATATCAACTATGGCAACTAGATTTTACTTCCTTTTTTTCACTCAGCAAATACAAAATGTAGAGTTGAGTCTCCATCTATGTAGTATCAGTGTATGTAGTAATAATATATTCTACACACAACTACATCCTCACGAAGACCCATACAAATCTATTATTGTTACAGCAACTTCTAACAAATGCAGTGCTTCAGATAAAACATTCACATGTTCTGTAAGATCACAATAATCATCTAACTTATGAATTTGTTTTATTTCAATACTTGAGTTCAATATTTGATTTATACTCGTCTGATTTAAACCTAAAATTTTTATTACAGATGTTATATGTGACAAGCTAAAATCAAGATTACTAGTCTTGTTAGTTTGTTGTATATTATTCTAATGCTATAAACTTACTAAGTTAGCAATGTTAAATTCCAGGAAATATTATTTCATATGTTAATATATATATGTATTTTAATACCTAAAATCATCATCCACTCTTTTAAACCTCCCTTGTTCTTTAGGTAAAGCTCCACGTCCAAATATTGGTTCTAGATAAACCCATTTCCTCTGAATTTGGTTCAAGTTGTGCAGGTACTCATCTAAATCTGCCAATCTTTGCTCCCAAACTGATGCTTTGTCCTCAAAGCTTTTGTAGTAAGGAGAATCTTTTAGAGATTGCAAGAGGGCTTGGTTATCTCCCACCTGTCAAACATGCATAGACAGTAGTTAAGCTATAAATCTCATAATACAAAATAATACTTATTCAGTACAAGACCATGTGATAATCTGGACTGCAGTTGATAGATTTCAGTAGAAATAAACAACACTGATGTTGCCTTGGTATACACATTGGTCATGATAAAGAATAATGTTATCAAAATAATTGGATTAAATGTATAAGTATTTATATTATGTATAGAGAATACTCAAATCAAGGAAAATATTGGAATCATGAAAAACAAGAAATATTACTATACTTGGAAGATGCTGCATAATTGATATAAATTGGCTATTTCTACAGCATCTGTGTTACATCTCGCCCATGAATCAATTATGAAATCCATAAATACACTTATTTTCTCTTTCCTTTTGGGGGAAGAATGATAAGATATTGTAGAAATTTAAATGGAACAATAGAAAAAGGTGGTATCATAATGGCAATATTTGATACAGAATCAAATTCAAATAAAATACAAAAGTAACTGGTGTCACATGACTATGGCACTAACAAAAATGTACCACAGTGGACATTCACGGACCCCTGAAATTCAGAGGTGAGACCAGGTGCCCGGGAGGAGTGAGCGTCTCCTGTTTGGTTAGCCATATCCACCGTGAATGCCCTGGCATACAGATGAAACAAATATAATTCAGCACTGGATTTACACATGAATGTGAACAAACACTAAGGAAGTGGCACAGCAACACAACATCAGGAAAAGAGTATAATAACACTAAAGTCAAAGTATAAAAACATTAAAGTCCAACCCTCTGTGGGGAACTTTTTATGAGCTCCACACTGCAAGGGAATAAGTGTGACATTAATGTAAAATATGAAAGAAACTGGTGTCACATGACTATGGCACTAACAACAATGTACCACAGTGGACAAAGGTTTAAAAGATCTGTGACTACACACACACACACACACACACAAAAGAATATCAGTGAAGTCATTGTATTTTTTGAAAACTTGAATGTATAAAAAAAATTATGTAAATATTAACAATTTAACAGAATCTATCAAAACAAATATTGATAATTATGCTACATGCATAATTAAAGAATTTCCTTTAATCAATGTAAAATAACATTAAATTTCTAGCAATTATTCACAAAATCAACCCTTATGGAACAACACACTTTTTCTCTACCCATTAACCAAAACTAGTCTTCATAAATCTTTTCTTAATGTCCATACTTTCACAAATGATTATTCTTTTTTATTGAAAAGAGGTATGTTATAAACTCAAAACATAACAAGAAGTTTTGCAAACTTTTCTCAAGGTATCATTACTCAATTGGATTTGACTCATTCATATATGGATATGTACTTAACTTCTTGTTCTGTTGTTTGTTTAATGTTCTAAACCAGTATTATTTCTCCTACATGTTAGTGGCCAATGTTAAAATGTGAGTGTACAATCTGAGTACATGTTGTTTCAGAAACCCATTAACTTTCCAGCACATACACTGGCAAACCTTTAAACTTCACAGTGAAAAACCTTTAAACTTATCCCTGTCATTTCTCATTACACATTCTCCTCCTATCACAGACTCTATTCCTACCTGACTGACAAGATCTTTCCAATCCTTGATCAGCATCATGCTAGACTTTTTACTATCCTCATATTCAGTAAGAGTGAATATTGCTCCTGCTCCCCACAAGTCAAGTTCTCGAATTGCCTCCCTTATTGTTACTTCTCCTTGAGCTCTCTGGTTCAGTTCCTAAAAAAACAGCATTCGTATATAGAATTTTGATCAATATTCAAATAGAAATATGGCATTTATCTCAAAATATAAATTTACAGCTTGATATCAAGAATACTGATATTGATAACTGATTTGTGTACAGATACAAATTGTAAAAGGTAATCACTATAAAATAGAGCAACGAATTATTTCAGGGCAACAATCCTTTCCAAAAAGTTTCCATTGTGACAAGAGTTTCTGTGGATCTACATGACTTTATAAGAAACATACAAATTTATATTATTCAATAGTTTAAAACATAATTGAAAATGATGAGACATACTGATTTTTGTGGAATAAATTGGGGTTAAATTATACAAATTCAAACTTTGTATGTAAGTCCTTACATAAGCATAATTTTACAATAAGTTTCTCTGCAATATTTTATTAAAGCATGGCTGAAAAATTTTAGGAATACTCATATTTTTGTCAAAGGATAATGATTCTTGTAAAATGGGGTCAATTAAGAAAAAATTCAAGCTTCCTATGTAGGCCCTTATACATATACACCAAATTTCAGTTTAAGCTAAGGGCAACAACTCATATAAAATGAAGTTAGTAGCATGAAAAAGACAAATTCTCACATCAATATCTCAAACCATGACTGGCAACTACATGTATCCAAAATCTGACGCCTACAAGCAACTTCCTCCCAGCATGCATGTATGTAAATTTGAAACCTGTTGGTTGAAAATCTTTGGGTAATCACATCACAACTATGAGACCCAAAATCTACATTTGATCAATTTAAAGCTATACATACTTTAAGGGTATCAGCATTCCGAATGATTTCATCGCTAGCGTTGAGAACTTGTCCGAAGGTGAGTTTTTCTAGAGTAGTTCCCCTTGGCATATGAAGTAATCTGAACAATTCCAGCCAGTGATCTTGAGACAGTGGTTCTCCTCTGACCCACTTCAGCAGTGGCAACACATTCTGAATAAATAAGAATAAATAATTCACATGATTAGACTCCTATCTTATTTCCATGAAATACATCTATAAAAGTAATGCATGATTTCAATAATCATCATCAAGAAATGTGTTGATCGTATTTTGCTGCTAAGTTTTACCTTGTATTTGTCGATGTCTTTCTGCAGTCTGACCGTCATAGTAGTGGGCTCTTCTGACTTCAACTTCTCATACCAGCCACTGAGGAACTCCTCAAACAAGTAAGCCTTGGCCCTGTATTAAATATAACAAATAATGCATGTAAAGAAAACCTAATACAGGAAAATGTGCAAAAATGTTTTAAAATGTAAATAATACAGTACTAGTCTAGTGTAAAATAAAATTCATAATAACAGAGGAAATTACCATGACTTGTTAGCTAATATAATATTATTGATGAAAGTTTTAACCCTGTAAATTTGATAAATAATTATAACACATTTTATTCTTATAAACTGTAATTATTGCAAAGATCAGTTTACAATAATGAGAGATGCTTTCTAGACATTTTCATTTGGGATCTTTATCTTATATACCTGAAGGAAATCCAGTCTTCTTTAGCCAGCTCCTGCAAGCCATTGTTAAAGTTCTCATAAAGACCCCACATTGCTTCCATACTTTCCATGTCTGCTTTCAGTTGCTCTGCTACCTCAAAGTCTGGTAATGGCATTCCAAAGTGCTCACAGTCAGTCCTAGAATGAAAGGGATCCCCCTACATGACAACATACACTGTTACACCAGGCTTGGTCTCATCAAAATGACAGATAAGAAGATAGATGATAAACTACCATAGGAAAATTGCAACTAACAGCCCGGAATATAACCCAGGTCCTCAGATTTGAAGTATTATGCCACTACACTTACCTGCCCTTGAGAGAAAATGAAGTTTTGTTTGTTTATTATTTAAATTTTAAAGCTAACATTAGATTATTTTTTCTACGTGATGGTAGTCATGCACTGGTTAGCAGAATGGGATGCCAAAGTAAATCAACATTCCATGGCATGTATGGATGGATTTTTTAAAAATTATATTGGTTGCTGTAATGTTAGCTTTCACAAAAAATTTATAAAATGACAAAAAGAAAACATTGTATACTTGAGAGTCTCTCTGTTTTTTTCTAGTTCGGCAAACTCCTGTCGCTTGTCTTTGATGATCTGCACAGCTTCTTCACATTTCTTTTTGTCCCCATCTAGGGCGTCGTCACCTGGTTTGAGCTGATGCCAGCGTGCTGAGAATTTCTCTAGCTCCTGGTTGAAAGCCTCCACTCGTGAATTTACGTTGTTTTTCATCACTTCAACCTAAAGAAGTTGAATAATATCTGAACAAATGTCATCAAACACTTCTGTAGCTTAAAAACTCGGGAGATTTTAAAAAGAAAATGTCTAGTAATAAGATACACAGAACTGTAACGTAAATTCCATTAAAAAATGAGTAAGAAAAATGATTGGATACAACTCTTACCAAATACCAGCATTTTGCGTTAAAACTCTTGGTATATGTAGTAAATTATATATTATATATAATTACCCATTAAAAAAAACATAAATATAAAACATTTGTTCCTTTATAAAAGACATCACATTAAATGTTTATTCAATGAACGTATTGTTGGTTGTTTGGTAAGTTGGTGTTTTACATCGCTTTCAACAATTTTTCTGTTATATCGCGACATGGAAGCAGGAGGTAACCAACCTCTTTAAATATGGTGGCGCAACCCAAAAAACGAACCCGGATCGTCAGCGCCGCAAGCCAAGCACTTAACCAGTACACCAAGTATGCCAACTGAACGTATTGAAATGTATAATACATACATCAACCATAATGCGAAAGTCATAATCATAGTACCAACCTGTTCCTTGACCATCAGTTGATGACTCTCCATCATGAGCTCAAACTTATCCCAGAATGCTTGTAACTGATTCAAAGAATCCACACCTCCTCCTGCTACAGATCGTAGCAACTTGTTCTTGGCATCACATTTCTCAAACAGAGGCTTCACCTGCAAGCCAAGGATATCTGTATATTTTTTCCAAAATGTTAGTATATAATAATCAGTTTTCACTGCCCTATACATTTTTTGGTAAATACCGAGTTAATGAGATGTCCTCATGTTGTTCAGTTCAGGATATGAAATACAAAGAACAATACCAATATGCGTTTCTGAAAAGAAATCTCTTTCATGATATTCCTTGATTTACTGTGTTGCAGTCCACCTGATTTGACTATGATTTGACTTTTCTGGAAATGTATATATTTTGGAGAGAACAAAAACCATAAATTATTTGATAATGATTGATTATATTTATCACTAACATAAGTTCTATCTCCATTAATATACCTCTTTCTTGCGTTTTCCAAACTCGGAGTGTTTTGCATTAGCCTCTCCTATCTCCTCAACAGATTGGGGTCGTTTGGAGAGGGTCTCCATAGCTTCCTTTAAGAAGGTGTCAATAGTATTCACATCAGTATTGATGGCTTTTCTCAGAGAATTCAGCAGAGCATCAAACAATCTCTGTATATGATCATCTATTACAGATTTCACTGGGGTAGTATTCACTATGATGCAGTCTACCTTGATCTGACTATAAAAACAAAAAAGCAAAGATCAAACTCTATACTTTTACAAGACTGTGAAAAACAAAGGCAAAATTTTAACTCATTTAAATCTAGCATGTAACAGGGCAATTGAGTGGCTATGGGAGTTTTAGTATTTGCACATAACAAATTTTCCCTTATGACATTAGTTTGAAAATTCTTATCGCAGTTTTATTTTTGTGTTTGAAAAATATTTCAGAAAAGTAACTCACTTTTAATACCACTGTTTAAAAATATTGAAAGGAAAAATAAGACAATAAGAGATAATATAATTATTAGTAATATTTCAAAATATATGGAACATCAACACCCTCCCCCTCTAAGTAGGGAAAACTATGTATCATGCCATTATAGCAATACTGCAGTTTTCAATCCCTTTTTTGGTTATACCTCTGTCCGCCTTAAAATTGTTAGTTTATTCCTTAAATCTTAAACTGACAGGTTTGAATAAAGAATGTTAGTATGTACTAAATTAATATGTAATATTATCCATCTAACCTACAATACTACAACTTTCATGAGGGAAAAATGTCAAACTATGATATACATCCATGACTATATTCTGAACAAAGTAAATTTAAACAAAAGCAATTTTACTGACTTTGGAAGCTTCTCTGCATCTCTTCCTCTTGCTTTCAGTCCTTTGAAGTTTTTCTCCCAGTCTGCAAGTTCTTTTAAATTTTCTTCTACAAAAAGGTCTAAGTCAATTGAACCCAGAACAACCCATTGCTGGAAAAAAGAAAACAATATGAAGTCAGCCTATAAAAACACTCAGATTTCTGTTCCAATAATAACACCTTCTACATATGAATTAGTCATAGATGATCAAGTGGGCTAAAGTTACGCACAGAAATTCACAATAATCATTCACCTTTGTCTTCAAATTTCATTCTTTCAAAATCAGAATTTGTTACAAGACATTTATACAGGTAATGAGATTACTCTTGTATCCATTAACAGAGGGTAGATTCCTTTATTTAAATAGTGCTATGATTAGAATTATTTATGACTATATATAATTTACATTATGAAGAAAGAAAGCTCCATATTTATTCCACATTTACTTAGTGCATCCTATAGCAAATATAAGATGCCTAACAATCATTATTTACAAACTGACCTTGAACTGATCTTGGGCCATATCAAGCTTCTTAAACAGAGCATCTGCTTTCTTGTAGCATGTGATGAATCCCTCAGCATTCCTGTCTATAATGGCAGGGAAAATCAGATTTGTGGTGTCCTCTCCTACTCCCTTAAACTGATTAGGAATGCCAATAAACCTCTTCATTTCACGGAAATACTTGGCTTTAATCTCCTCAAATGGTGGCCGGAATTGAAGTTGCTGTTGCCTGCATGTATAAAAAAGAATTTGATAGTTCTGTAATTTTTATACACACTTTGTTTGTTTGCTTAGAGTTAAACCTGTCTTCATTATCATTAATATAGACGGTCAACTTCTATATATACATACCTCAGTAGAGCATCAATATTATTGTAGGTAGGGATATTTATGGTGTATCTGCCAGCTTGAGAATAAAATTTGAAATACAATGCTAATCTTCATATCAAATTGATACTACTTCCATCTTTCTTCAATATCTGAACAAATCTTGAATTCCCCTTACATTGTACATAGGCTGTAAAATGTACTTTAAAAAGGAAAATTATCAGTGTACCTATTTTAAACAAAAAGAGAAAGTTTACTATGTATAGGCTTGTTTACACTTCAAAGTCAAACTAGAGGATAGAAGAACTGTTTCCTATTGTATTGTAGTATGGAAATAACTTTCTAAAGAGTTATGTGAAGATCACTCTTCAATTAATTAAAACTTAAACAAATGTTAAAATTTTCCAAATTATTTTTGAATTATAATGAATGAAATTTGAAACACAGATTAAGATATGTCCCAATAAAACTTCATTAAGTACACATGTAGTATTATCCATTAACGACTGTCACCTGAAGGTAAGTTCTACTTTGATTTCTGGAAGATTCTCATTCAGAGCCTCTAATCCCATCTGATACTGATGTTCCAAAGCTTTGTAAAGTTGCCTATCCCAGTGAGCTTTCCATGGTTTCATATTTTCTGCTGAAAAACCCTACAAAAAGAGGAATATATAAAAACAACTATATTTAGTAACTTGCAATAAGCAAAATATTCTCGAATGTAATATAAGAACCATGAATGTTAAAAAGTGTCTTTTCATAGGTTCAGCCAGCTCAAATTGTTTGTCATTTATATATCAGTTCTGTAATTTATGACAATGAAGCAGAACAGGAACTTCTAATATACTATACCTGCTGTACAAGACCAGCCATTAAGTGTCTGATCTCCATGAGTCCATCTTTCCACTTTTGAGACTGCCTTAACAGATCTATCCCCATCAGGGCTTGAACCTTCTCCCCAACAGTCAAGTGACATTTCCTAAGCTTTCTGTTGTCAGTAGTCAATCGCTCTGCAGCTTTCTGGAGTTTTCGTATATAGTTATCAAGTTCCTCTGGATTATCCCATGTTATCTCCACATTTTCTCCCTTTGATTTTGATCCTGAAAACAATTTGTTATATACTGTACTACAGAATAAGTCATAATATGTACCATAGTGAATACACAAAATATATGCATGTTCACAACAACAAATTTAATTTTTTTTTGTCAATAAAATGAAACACTGATAGCAAATTATACAAATCTAACACTACTGATGTACAATACAATTTTATGATCATTACTATAGTAAACATCTTTAGCAAAGTACAATGGACTATGGATCAAATTCGTTACTTATGTATTTCATTACAAGGAGGAAGACATATCATAACTATCTTACCACTCAACCTACCGGTATTGATGAGTGTTACAGTCTTATTATATATATATGGTCAAGTCAATTTTTTAAATGTGTTGTTCATGGAATAAACATAACAAATACATATTCAATATACAAGGATAATGAAGTAATTTTCAAGTACAAGAGATTCCCTTTTTCATATGGGATATTTGGTTGTTCATTAATACTATGTCTTACTTCCCTACCTGACTTGGGGTTCTTGACTAGTCTCTCAAAAGCCAGAGCAGCATCCAGCATCATAGTTTGCTGACTAGGAATCATTTGTTGGTCAATAGTGTTATAGAAGTGGGCAACCTGTAACAATAAAGGTAAGATAAGTAACACAAATTTAATAGGTCTGTGCTATAGTCAGGAAAGTTAACAGTGTACAATATGTCCGAAGTATAATCACTGTAGGAGATGTAAAATGTGAATATTACATAATAATTACACAAATGTGGTAGAATTCTCAATAGCCTATGGTACATCTGATACAGAACTTTTATTTTGTGCATATACATATAAAGATGTCAATTGATATATTATAAGCTTCTTTATATTGCAGTTCATACACATTATCACAGTTAGAAACTTCTCATTTTCATGAAAAAAAATGCATCAAATGCAGAACACACACCAAGATATACTGGCATGAAAATGTAATTCATATGAAACACAACTATACTCTAGTATGTACCTGTTTCAACACAATACCATGCCTATAGAACTTCTGAGCTGTATTTGACACATGTGGTATCTATACTCTAGTATGTACCTGTTTCAACACAATACCATGCCTATAGAACTTCTGAGCTGTATTTGACACATGTGGTATCTATACTCTAGTATGTACCTGTTTCAACACAATACCATGCCTATAAAACTTCTGAGCTGTATTTGACACATGTTGTATCTTAGCTGGGACAGCAAATCCCATAGAACTCAGCTGTCTCACTTCTCTCATCAGAGTTACCAAGCGATCACCATAATTTACATGTAATTTCCCAGTCTTGTGGTTCAATTCCATAAGTCTTCCGTTTGTTTCTAAGCTATAATACAAATTAATTAGAATTACAGTGCTGCTCCTGATAAACAAATCTCCAATTATGTAAATGTATTGTCAAGAATTTTACTTCACAATAATTATACATATCTATAGTGTAGTCAGGGATTTTTTCATGTGTGGAAAAAATATTTTCCTTATGTAAAGGGTTGTTAATTTTTTAAGCATCATGGTATTAAATATGTTTGTACCAATGAACAGTATCTTAAACACTACAGTAATTTTATCTCCCAAACAAGCAAATTCAGAGAATTGTGGTCCCCCATCTTGGGGGTTCTATCAGTGAGGGTGCAGTGATCTGTGACATACAATCATGGTTGTGCAAGTCTACAGACACACATGCCAAATATGAAGGCCCTACGATTTATGCTTAAAAAGTTACATTGAAGTGGGTCAAAGGTCACGGTCAAAGTCACATGATAAAAAATTCTGGTACCAACGGATAGGTATTGCAATTAGGGACGCACATGCCAAATATGAAGGCCCTACGTTTTACGATTAAAAAGTTACATTGAAGTAGGTCAAAGATCACCTTCAAGGTCACATGATAAACAAGAGGCCCAAGTGGGCCTATATCGCTCACCTGAGTATCTAGATTATCAGTCATGCATGAAGGAAGAATTCATTTATTTTTGCATTAATGTGACTAAGTCAACACAGATGTTGAAAATATGTCAAATTTTATTTCAGGCTAGAATAAAAAACAACACTTTTTTGCACATCCATTCAGGTGATTTTGATATTAAGCATTTCCTTTGTCTCTGCAAGAAGTCATTCAGGGCAACAAGTTAGTCATTTTCTTTAGGTGGGGCCTTTTGTTGACTGATTTCAAGTCTGGGTCATGAACAACAATTGTTTCAAATATTGTCCAGATCTAACTTAAAATGGCCTTATTTCATATGTTGAGTGTTGAGAAACATCTAAAAACTTATTTAGATGTGTAAAGAAATGAAAAAAAAATTTTGACCACAGCTGGATTTGAACCGCTACTCTCCATATTTCAATTACCAAGTGGTATATATACTATTGTGAGAACTGCTTTTTAGACATGGTGGCATTATCTGTTAACCAATTTGGATGAAATTTACCAAATTGATAGAGGACTTTTAGTACTTCATGTATTCCATGTTTCATTAAAATCTTTCATGTGGTATAACAGCAGAAGTGAAAAATGTGATTGAATTGTTCCTATACACCCTCATTTGGAAGTCTTAAAAAATTCATAGAAAATCCAAAAATTGAGATATTGACAAAATTCTTTCAAAGTAACAATCCTTACCATAATTATGATCACAATAGTCCATAAGAAATCATCATTATCAATTAACTAGGAAATATGACACTTTTTTCTGCATTGAATCACCAAGTCCAAAGAAATGTCGAAAAAAATTCTAAAATTTGATTTTGGAAGGGAACCAAAATGACAATACCTCTTCACTCATCCCTCTAGATCATTTCTATGCATTCTGTTTGTCTCTGTATACAGCCCGTATGAAAAAGAATATTGTTAAACGAGGGAACTCTTTTGTGACCTACTCTTGAATATGGTGGCGCCACCTGTAAAGAGGTCTGGACGAAAACAACAGAATTTGAAAAGGATCATAAGTGACTTATTTCTACGAAGATTTATTAAAATCCTTCAAACAGTTTTGTAGAAAAAGTTGAAAATGTGAAAAATGGCCAAACCCCCCCCCCCCCCTTTTTTTTTTGGAAGTCTTAAACGTAAAATTCCTAATTTCATATGTTGAGTGTTGAGAAACATCTAAAAACTTATTTAGATGTGTAAAAAAAAAAATTTTTTTTTGACCACAGCTGGATTTGAACCGCTACTCTCCATATTTCAATTACCAAGTGGTATATGTACCATTGTGAGACCTTCTTTTAGACATGGTGGCATTATCTGTTAACCAATTTGGATGATCCGCACAAAAAACAAAACCTTTGAAAAGGACTATGAGTACTTGCATCCTACCCAGTTTTATCACAATCCTTCAAGTTGTTCTGTAGATCAAGTTGAAGATATGAAAAATTGTCCCCCCCCCCCCCCTTTTCTTGGAAGTCTTGAAAAATTCATAAAAAATTCAAAAATCGAGATATTGAAAAAATTCCTTCGCACCAGCATTCCTTACCATAGAAATGATTAAATGAAACCAAATGAATGCATCAATGTTTACTAAAAGAAAATAATAACTCTTTAATGCATTAAAATAACAAAGTCCAAAATAAAAATGAAAAAACGTCAAAAATTTGATTTCGGAATGGAACCAAAAATATCAACACTTCTTCCCATATGCCTCTAAATCATTCCTATGCAGTCGGTTTGTCGCTGTATGCACCCGATCTGAATAAGAAGTTTGTCAAAGGAGGGTACCCTCTGTGACCTACTTTTGTCTGTGGTGGTGCCATCTGTTCATGGATCCTGACAAAGATGACCACATTTGTCGGGGACCTTGAGTATTTGATGCATGCCAAGTTTCATTGAATTCCAGCAAGTGGTTCCGAAGAAAAAGTTCAAACTGTGAAATGTTTACACCAATTTATCCCACCCCCCTTTTTCTTGAAAGTCTTAAAAAATTAATAAAAAATCCAAAACATAAAATATTGAAAAATTTTCTTCGCAGTAGTATTTCTTACCATCAAAATGATCAAATTAAACCAAATTAATGCATCAATGTTTACTAAAAGAAAAAAATACCTCTTTTCTGCATTAAAACTACCAAGTACAAAAAAACGTCAAAAAAACGTCAAAAATTTGATTTCGGAACGGAACTAAAAATAACAACACTTCTTCATATATCCCTCTAGATCATTCCTATGCATTTGGTTTGTCTCTGTATGCCCCCGGTCTGAAGAAGAAGTTTGTCAAAGGAGGGTACCCTCTTTGACCTACTTTTGCCTGTGGTGGCGCCACCTGTTGATGAATCCGGACGAAAAACAACAACACTTGTAGGGGACCATGAGTACTACATGCTTATCAAGTTTCATCAAATTCTGTTCAGTGGTTCTGGAGAAGAAGTCGAAAATGTGAAAAGTTAACGACGGACGACAGACGATGGACGACGGACGGACGACGGACGGTGATTGATCACAATAGCTCACTTGAGCCTTTGGCTCAGGTGAGCTAAAAAATTTGGTACCTACAGAAAGGTATTGCAATTAGGGACACATAGTGCCAATATGAACGCACTACATCTTACGGTTAAAAAGTTACATTAAAGTAGGTCAAAGGTCATGGTCAAGATCACAAAAAGATTTATGTACCAACTGAAAGGTATTGTAATTAGGGACACACATGCCATATATGAAGGCCCTATGTCTTAGGGTTAAAATGTTATGACCACAGTTAAAGTTTTTGTGACAGATGGACAAATGGAAGGACGTACAGACAGACGAATGATACAGACAGACGAATTGATAGCATTTGATACAGAGGTTTGAATAATGACTGCTAGTCCTATACTTTTCACAATCAAATTAACTTAATTTTCATATTTTTGACTCTATCTAATACTTCTTCATTGACAAAACAGTGCAAGCAACAAAATTTGGCAAGTTACTTTTATCTCCTGTACGAACTAGTACAGTCCTAATCCAAAGAAATCAAAACTGACAAATAACATGACCTGACTACACCCCAAGCATTTGTTCTTGTATGGAAATGTGATTAATATACCATGCTCAGGTGATGAAGAAATGAAGTCTTCAACTTATTTGACATACAATCAAATGGCGAGGCGAGGTAAATAAATGGTATGGTTTCATTCTCTTACTAAAAAGAAAAGTTATGCCAGGTAGGGAAAAAAAATAATAATCTGGACTAAAATATTGATTTAAATGTTATTTTAGAATATGTCCTCGAAATATTCTTTCAGATTTCTGGAGAGAAATAAAATTGGGAAAATTTGTTGCTATATTTTTTTTTTTTTTGATAAATGAATTTTCTCAAATTATCGGAGCCCAGATTTTTTTATCATTAACGCATACATTAAATTAAAAGAGAAAATACTTAAATCAACATCAAAGATGATACACGAACATATATTGTACTTTTTGCCTTGGTACCTTCTTGAAGTCAGACTGGTCACATGACCTAATTTGCATAATATTTGTTGGGAGATAAGTCTCAGGATTCATCGTCGCTTTCTACGAAGAATCCGATATTTTGAAATCTTATTTTTGCAAACTGTGGTCATATAAAATTCAAAGAAGGAAAAGGAGTCAATCGTTGTGAGATTCCTCGATGCAATTCAAAAGTTCTAAGACTCATTTAGCTCTTTTGCTCAAAATATAATTCAGCAAAGTTGCATTACGGTCTATGATAAACACCGAGTTTATCCCCCAGGTCATCCTGGGAATGTTTCGGGGATTATCTTCATTTAGACCTTAGCGTGATGTCATGCCGACTTTGAGAATATACAATAAATTCAGTATAATGAATAATATACAATATAATGTAATATTTTTACTTTAACATTTTACAGGAAAATAAGTTACTCATAGTTAAACATCATCTCCATCATATCTGGTTTGAAGATTAAAACTGGTGAAGATGATGCATGCTTGCCAAATATGAAATCTTGATCACTTACAACTTAAATTAAAGGATAAAATCAACAAAAGACAGACCAAAAACTATAAGTTAGCTGACATAGTCATAAAAAGCTCAATTGAAATAATTAGTGTTACAGTAGCTGTTTTCAAAACAGTAAAATATGTATAACAAAAGCCATAACGTTCATGGTACTGCATTTCATCATGGTAACAAGTTTCCTAAGAAAATCAGTTTGTACAATATATGGAATTCAGTATCATGTTGGTAATAACATAGTTATAACAATGACAGAATTTTCTTGCATACCACAAAGGCTCTTTGGGATCACTAATTTGATCTAGCATGTCTCTTGACCAGTCATCGAACTGTTCAGTTCTCCATGCTGACAGCTCATCCACCAATTCCTGAGCTTCTTTATAAAACTTCTTAAAGCCAGCCAAATCTCCCAGCAGTGATTCTGCAGTCTTTATGGTCTCTTGGGTCTGTCAGAGATAAAAATTCTACACCCTGAATATAATACTATAGGAGAATCATTAATATCATGTAAGACATCCATGATACTGAAACCAATGCCAATGTTCCATATCTGTATTTATGTATTTATGTAAGTGTAAGTGGTTGTTCTTCTGCTGACCTTTTGCAACAAAATATATAGCATGATCCTCTTCTAAAAATACTGTATATACCATAAAAGAAAATTATATCCTCACTTTTACCAGCTGATCAATTCCATAAAATTTTTCTTGATTCAACACAATGATTGAAATAACTACATAATTTTATTATAATAATTATTGATACAAAGTAAATTTTAGTATTTCCTATAAGGAAAATGACTACAAAGATATAGCAAAAGTTTTAGAGTGTACAACCACATATAGCAAATGATAGTTATCTTAATCTTTATTAAGTGCAGCTCTTAAAGCAATCCTGCATCAAAGATGAAAAAGATTTATTGGTAACCGTTTATTTCCTTATCACTTACACTTGAAAAAATCTTGATGTATCAAAATTTATAAAACAAATAAGTTTTTACTTTTTTCATTTCTTTAATAAACTATTTACTGGTCGGAAAATTAATTTTTGACTCGAGAAAAATCCAGACGGTTCATTAAAATCATATTAAATAAAGAAAATTGAAATGTCCACAGGCATACAGTTTAAAAACATGTTCTTTCAAGTTGTGCAGTTAAAATTACTTGAAATGGTGAAAAAAAAAGTAATAACAACTGTCTGGATATACCTCATGTCTGGATTTACCTCGTGTTTGGATATAACTCATGTCTGGATTTACCTCGTGTTTGGATATAACTCATGTCTGGATTTACCTCGTGTTTGGATATAACTCATGTCTGGATTTACCTCGTGTTTGGATATACCTCATGTCTGGATTTACCTCCTGTTTGGATATAACTCATGTCTGGATTTACCTCCTGTTTGGATATAACTCATGTCTGGATTTACCTTCCCAACCATTCAACTTTTTTTTGTATTTGTCAAGTAAATTTATGTGCGCATTCTTACAACATACCGCGAATGTTGATTTTACTACACTCTACATACCCTGGCTTCCATCTGTCTGACATAAACTACAGCATTGACAATTTCTGGCAGATTTTTCCCCTTAGGAATGCCTTTACCACCAGCTCTTTGACCTGTTCTTTTCTGAAATTCATCTTCTGCTTCTTTGATATTGACAGTTAATTGTCCAAGAAGCTGTTCCCTAAAAAAAAAAGCAAATAACATAAAAAATGAGCAGACACTTCGAAATTCAGTCTGTTTTAGTTATCATTTAATGTTGAGACTGTAACCATTACCAGTACATTTTCAATTAACAGATAAAGATGGTGCTGGTACTGAAGTGCATGCTCTACATGCGGTATTATATCAAATACATTATGTTGGTACAACTCAGCCAGATAAAAAGAATTTTTCCTTAGTACATGTATGATAGACAACACAGACAAAAAGCTTCAGATGATACTGATGTATTGTTCCTCTACATCACAATATACTCTGACAAATAGCCTCTGATCATACTCATGTATCGTCTTATCTATATCACAATATACTCTGACAAATAACCTCTGATCATACTCATGTATCATCTTATCTTTATCACAATATATACTGACAAATAGCCTAACGCAATACTCATGTATTGTCTTATCTATATCGATATACCCTGACAGACGGCCTCACATGCATTCTCTTATATATCCCAATCTATTCTGACAGATGGCCTTACATGCATTGTTTCTCTGTATCACAATATACTTTGACAAACAGCCTCAGGTGATACTCATGTATTGTCTTATATATATCACAATATACTCTGAGAGATGGCCTCATGTGATACTCATGTATTGTCTTATATATATCACAATATACTCTGAGAGATGGCCTCACGTGATACTCATGTACTGTCTTATATACATGTATATCACAATATACTCTGAGAGATGGCCTCATGTGATACTCATGTACTGTCTTATATATATCACAATATACTCTGAGAGATGGCCTCATGTGATACTCATGTACTGTCTTATATACATCACAATATACTCTGAGAGATGGCCTCACGTGATACTCATGTACTGTCTTATATATATCACAATATACTCTGAGAGATGGCCTCATGTGATACTCATGTACTGTCTTATATATATCACAATATACTCTGAGAGATGGCCTCATGTGATACTCATGTACTGTCTTATATACATGTATATCACAATATACTCTGAGAGATGGCCTCATGTGATACTCATGTACTGTCTTATATATATCACAATATACTCTGAGAGATGGCCTCATGTGATACTCATGTACTGTCTTATATATATCACAATATACTCTGAGAGATGGCCTCACGTGATACTCATGTACTGTGTTATAAATATTAAGTTATATACATGTATATCACGATATACTCTGAGAGATGGCCTCATGTGATACTCATGTACTGTCTTATATACATCACAATATACTCTGAGAGATGGCCTCACTTGATACTCATGCACTGTCTTATATACATCACAATATACTCTGAGAGATGGCCTCATGTGATACTCATGTACTGTCTTATATATATCACAATATACTCTGAGAGATGGCCTCACGTGATACTCATGTACTGTCTTATATACATGTATATCACAATATACTCTGTGAGATGGCCTCACGTGATACTCATGTACTGTCTTATATATATCAAAATATACTCTGAGAGATGGCCTCATGTGATACTCATGTACTGTGTTATATACATGTATATCACAATATACTCTGAGAGATGGCCTCACGTGATACTCATGTATTGTCTTATATATATCACAATATACTCTGAGAGATGGCCTCACGTGATACTCATGTACTGTCTTATATACATCACAATATACTCTGAGAGATGGCCTCATGTGATACTCATGTACTGTCTTATATATATCAAAATATACTCTGAGAGATGGCCTCACGTGATACTCATGTACTGTCTTATATACATCACAATATACTCTGAGAGATGGCCTCACGTGATACTCAGGTACTGTCTTATATATATCACAATATACTCTGAGAGATGGCCTCAGGTGATACTCATGTACTGTCTTAACTATATTACGACATACTTTGACAAAAAGGGTTAGGTGATACTCAAGCATCATCTCTCTATAACACAATATACTCTGACCAATAGCCTCAGGTAATACTATGTATTTTCTTGTCTATATGACAATACACTTCAACAAATAGCCTCAGATGATACACTTGAGTGTATTGTCTCATCTATATCACCAAAAAAAAAACCCCCAGAAACTAATAAAATATTATACTGGTTTCAATTCCAGATCAAATAGTCTGAAAATATTACCTCTCTGAATAAATCATGCTGGTCAAAATGTGTAAAGTATGCAATGGTCATGAAAGTGATAAATTTCTTATGTCAAGAACATAAGTACAACATTATATTGATAATTACTGAAATTATTGAAGTAATCATAGTATATATAACCAATTCTTAAAATGTGTCACGTTGCTTTTCTCTATTTTTCATGATACTAATTTATTAGGATAAAATTGCTTTACCTTTCAGACACCATTTCCTTGCTAATATTTGGCCTTTTAATTAATTCTTTGTATCTCTGAAACTCTCGCAACATCTAAAATGTATGATATGAAATTTATTTGTAAACAGTATCTAATACATTCAGATAGTTACATGGATAACAAGAGGCACTCAGTTTCCACAAATTTTTGACCACCTGGCCTTTGTCAAGTGGTTTAATGGTAAACTAGATCTTTTATAAGTACAATCCATGTTAGCTAGTAAAAACAATGAGCATAATTTTCATGCCCCGGATCGATAGATTGGGGCATATTGTTTTTGTCCTGTCTGTCTCTCTGTTTGTTTGTCTGTTGTCAACTTTCACCTTGGACATAACTTTTAAACCATGAAGAATGCAGACTTCATATTTCACATGCGTAATCAACTAATAAAGCTCTTTCAAATAACACCAAGGTCAATGAGCTTTTGTCCTTGACAATGACCTTCACACTAGAGGTAACTTTCTATCTGTCTATCTCTTGTCAACATTAACCTTGGCCATAACTTTTGAATTGTGATAAATAGAGACTTCATATATTTCACATGCGGACTCAACTAATGAAGCCCTTTCAAATGACACCAAGGTTGATGATCTCTCGACCCTGACAGTGACCTTTATGCTAAAAACAACTTTTTGGACTTTGTTGCTGCCGGGAGCATTAGTGTTTCACAAAAATAGCTTTTTTTTTAAATTTTCATTAATGCTCAGCATTTTACTAAATAACATGGATTGTACTTAGATAGATTTAGTTTACCATTAAACTAAAAGGCCAGGTGGCTGAAAATTTGGGTAAATTGAGTGCTTCTTGTTATGCACAGTCTTCCCCTTTTGGAGCATTTTAATCTACTTTCTAATCAGGTATTATTTGCATTATTTGATTCATGATAACACACACCAATCATGTTAATTTTATAATAATTGAAAAAACATCAATTGAGTACATCTTTGACTATTAAGCATGCTAGTAGCAAAGTCTATTTCGTTTCACAAAAATGTTTTAATCATCAAGCAACTATCAGTGACATTAATTTGTGTGTACAAACAAATTTAGTGATCATTTAAATTTAAATGTATACAATTCTACAAGTACCTGTTGAGGGTAGCCATCTAAACCTTTGAATTGGGTCCTCAATTTTCCAGCAATTTTCTGTTCAACTGGAGCCATAATTTTATCATACTGTGACACAGCAGCTGTCCAAAGAGGTATAGTGTAGGGATTGTATTGTAAAGGGTTCATACCAGTGAAGGAGTGAAAAGCTTCATGAGTATGGAGCTCTTTCTGTTCCTGGGCAGACAATAGACGAATCTGCTGTTCATGTACGATTCTTAAAGTTAGAATCTGAAACATATGGTTGAAAATTAGGAATAAAATAAACACTGTATCATATGTTACATTCATACTGGTAAATTTCACTTTATCATTCTCAGAATTTAATTTGACATTAGACAGAAAACTACGAAAGGTAAAAGGCAAATTTGAAAAAATAATTTTAAATTCATAAATATTCATTTGATTTTATTAATTCAAATAAAGAAATGGTAATCAAAATTCATGTCCAATTCATTTGCAATTATTGATATATTAAAACCTTAACAAAAATTATGTACTAGCTTGATATGACTTCAATATCAGTAAATTGTTTAACAGATTGCTATTCTACTAGTTATGATTTTATCTGCAGCATACATTATTTTGTATATTTGTAAAGTCATTCAGTATCTATACATTCTGACAACTGCAAATTTTAATCAATTTATAAAATGTGTAAATTCAAAATATAAAATTATTTCAAAGCCATAAAAAATTTAGCAATATAATAGTTTAGAGTCTTTTTTTCAAAATTCTGAGTGAAACATGATGTATTGAACAAAGCAGAAGAAAAGTTAAAACACTGAAAGTAATAATAATAGCTACATTTTTAGCATAAAACCAAGACAATTTCATTTAGAATTTTTTTTACCTCCTCCAACCTTTGAGCCAGCTGCTTCAGATTCTCTGGCACATATCTTTCTCCTTTCCAAGGATGGGGGCGAAAAGTTTTCCAAAATTGTGCCGTGAGGGTCTCACAAACTCCAACCCATCTTTCACAGATAGTAACAGCTGATCTCAAAGCCTCTTTTACACTGCCATAGTTACCGGTCCATAAATCTTCCTGTGCCAGTTTCCTCTGAACATATCTGCCCAAGGAACCGCCTGAAAAATATACACTCTATTAAGTTATTTTATAAGTGAAATAGGTTTCTTTCAATTTTATTTTTATCCTGTAAAGCTGTTTTAATAAAATTTCCTTTATGGTTTTACTAAAAAGGTGAACAGAAGAAACAATCATGGATTTAACAATCAAACCATATACAAGTTCTTGTATCATTTTGTTTGAAATCTGAAATACATTAAAACTGACAAGTATACATATATGTACACACAAACAAACATATATTTATTAAAAAGGTATTGTAATTTCTAATGACCTATGACATCCATCAGATGTTTCATGCGTGGTTCTGGGTAGGCCTCATAATCCATACACTTCCATACATCATCTAGTGTATCTTGGGATATCTCCACTAACTCCATCACATCCATCAGGGACATTGCATCCAGTCCTCCAAACTCTTTGGAGATGGGCTTGAACAGATCTACGAATGTTGATGCTCTGTCATCACTGCGAGCCATATCACCCCAATATTGAAACTCGTCTACAGGACTCAAAATACCTAAAACAATTTTTAGATTTGTTTAATTCTTGTTTTATGTCACAACAAAATTACTGCATTTATGAACTGTATAGTGACAGCATCAGACTGAAGCAATGCAAAGAAGTTAAAACCTATGAACAACCCACCAAAAGCAGTGAGGGATATTAAAGTCCACATCCACTGTAACAAGGGACCTGGCCTTCAACGGGTTTATCCTGTCTCATCCAAAACTAAGGAAACAGATGAATCAATGGCAGGGCTAGAAAAGGAGTCTTCTCACGCTGTAACCCAGGCACCATACACAATGAATTATGTTGGCTCTTAGGTATTTTGATATTAGAATTACATTTTCAAACATAGATCATACTTAAATTGTATATGTGGTCCAAAAAGTCATGGCAAATTAAGTAACTAACAACATAAAATAGTTTATTTGTATATACTCAGTAAATTTAAAGTTAAAACATTCACAAACTCCCTTTACCTACGCCTCTACCTCTTTGTATCTTTACGTACAGTCAACTCTCATTATAACAGCCACATCTGTATTTCTGAAATTTGCTGTTATATCGAATTTGTCAATGTAACGAATTGCCGCTATTTTGATTTTGTTAAGCTAGTTTTGATAAACAACTGTAGTCATCCATGTTTTCTTATTCGAATCGTATTTGGCATATAAGGTGGGATTGATATTAAGTCCAAAGCATCTATTCTACTTATCACTAGCGGTCAAACTTTGTCTGTACAAGTCGCGTTTACGCAGAGTAATACGGTCAAACAATCTTTCTTCTTCTTCCCTCTTATAGGTCATGTAGCGAGAGTTGTGTTTGGTTCTAGAGGGAAGAATAATCCACCTTCACCCAAACTGTAAAATGTTTTCAGGATCGATTCCAGATAGAGTCTCTTTCAATTCAGCTCAACTGAGAGTTACTCTTCTCATATCTGCACTACTTGCTTCTCAGTGGGCGATATAGTGTAAAATATTACAGCGATTTTTTAACTTATACTTGACAACTTCATGTTCTCTGCCACATTTGGTTGAGTGCATCTCTTTTTCCTAAGTGGTTCTGCCATGCTTCACGTAATTTTACGATTTATATGCTTGTAATACTCGATTTAAAATGATATATAAATCAAAATATTTCACTTAACTAAACCACCATTTTGATACTGCTATAATTACAGGCATTACCGAACTCCGTTATGTTTTGTTTATTTTATATGTAATAATGTACATGTATGTTAATATTAAATTTTACAAAAAAAATACTGGGTGTAGAATATCACATATTCCAATTACTGCATAATTAGTGATTTATTATTGATCAATAATTAATGTTTCAAAAAGAAAGCCATAGGTACAGGTACATGTAAATGTATATACATAGTAAACATAGAAAATACATGTAACAGGCTAAACCATGTACCAGCGATTCGCCATGGTCAACCATGAAATTCCTTGCCAACAGTTCCTGGATCGGCAGTTCAGGTAGTCTGCCGGTGTAAAGAATTACAGAAGGTGTGAAAATGTACATCAAAATTTTGTTCCCAATAAGCACTACCTACGCCGGAAGGCGAACATGCCAGCATAAAGAACACGTCAAATGAAACATGTACGTTTGTTACCAGCAGATTTCTGCCAATATCCAAATATGCTGGTATTTAACGAGAGTTATATGATTATACAAAGTGATAATATTATTTGTATCAGTATATGTAATACATAAAACATTTTTTATTTCCACATACTTCCTAAGTTATCTGCAGAATCTCCTTTTCCTTTAAAGCTTGGATCTTGTTTTCTGATGGCACTTCCAAGTCCTGCTTCTAACTCACTGATTAAGCTCTGTAACTTGGGATCTAAATTTCGACTCCATTTTCCATCATCCAGCATAAGAGGAGCATAAATTTTTTGCACAGCATGATATAATGTGCTCAAGGGTGAGTCCAACATAGATGAAACTATGGTATTTGTATGAAGGTTGTCAGGAGTGATGACTTCTGGTCGAATTTTGAAAAATACAATGACTTTGTCCTTGGATTCACTTGGCTCCATCTAAGAAACACATGCACATATATGTGTACATCTCATGTTTTAACATTTTTCTTACCATGATAATTATGAATATACAATGTCATGTATACATATGTTCTGGTATCCACTAGACTTGGTGCAAAATTTCAACAAACAAGATGCATTTGTGACACTGTGTGACTATACCCTAGGGGCAACAAAAATTTTGTTGGAATTTTTTTAAATGTAGGTCAAAATTGATGTTCAAGGTCATAAATCATGATACCAATGGAAAAGTCTTGCAACAAGGAAAATACCAAAATACTATTTCCATTATGGTTCAAAGGCCAATATTTATGAAGGGCTTTTTTTCTTTCTTTTATCAAATTTTAGTCTACATTCCATGGTTGAAAAGTTATTCATGAATGAAAATAAAAAGAATAATTTGTTTGTAGAAAAGATTTTATTCTGAATTATAAAATTACATATATTGCATATACATGTATTTTACTTTAGAGTGAAATTGAATTTGAAAAGTGAAATACACATTTAGCATCTTTACTGACTTTGACACATAATGAAATAGTTGAACACTTTCACATGATAGAGCTAGCACAGCTCATGATCAGTTAGTGTGTTTGCCTCTTGGCCAATAAGCCCAGGGTTCAAGTCATACCAGCAACTACTGAGTGTTTTTTCTTTCCGAAGAGATAGTATTAGTAATAACTGAGGCCCTGCATCAAAGCAGGCATGGGCCATCACTAAATCACTGTTTTAAGTGAGTCTCTTTTGTAGGTTAAAATTTCTGTACAATGCATCGAGCAGAACTACAACTACAGGAAACAACTATTTTCCACTCAAAATATCAATCCTACAGTTAACATGACAGGGCCTATATCAAAAGAATTATGAAAAAATAATGGAGTCGTCACTTCTCCACAGATTGGTTAAAATCAATGCCAACTTAATTTTATGTTTTTTTCTGGGCCCCCAATTTTTGTTCTGGGCTCCTAAATTTTTAAAGTCTGGGGCCCAGTTGACCCCCATGTTGAATTTGTAAAGGTATGTCCCTGTGTATGTTTGATATACAGTGTACATGTACTTTTTCAATGCTAGTAAGTTAAATACTCATAATACTGAACACTTTTTCACTCCCACCACCACACATACACACATGCATACACATATACACACATACAGCCAAATCTCTTTGTTTTGTCAAGCATTTATATTCTGCATAATATACCTTATTAGTGAACCCCAACCTCCTGGCATTTCCTCGAGTTTCTATCCTCCCAGCAAGTAAACAAATATTTCCATCATCGAGAAAACTATTTAGAGGGACAGTGTCTGCCAATGCTGTGATTGAAGCATCATTAACACCTACACTGAAGTAGTTAGCAGTAGTTGCTAACAGGTAATCCTTACGAGAATCACCTATCGGCATTGTGACCTGTTTTACAAAATCAGCTGAAAAAGAAAATAACAAAATAGAAAGGTTTGTGCTTTCTGACATTTTACTAAGCATTGTCAATGATAAAGAACGATTATAACCATAACATACATAAGTAAAATGAATTTAGCTGCATTCTTATTTGAAAATATCACTGAGTCAAGGCCACTAAAGATTTCAAATTTCCCGTTTCTTTGGGTTCAATCCAATGTAAGAAGCCATATAAACAACTAAACTAAATTAATATAAACAACTTAAAGCCTGTGACTGTTAGTTGTTAGAGCCCTTATTTTCAAAAATTATCAATCTATCAAAATGACTGTGCAGGCACCAGTTCACCACACTAGTGTTTTACTCTAATAAGAGGTGGTCTTTTTACGAAGAAAACTTCTCACAGCACACTATAAAGACAGCAGTTTTAGGGGCACAGAGTATTTGACTAAGTAACACTCATCATTGTTATAAGTTTAAAGTATAATAAACATAAAATAATGAGTTATTTTGCTTCTTAAAATTCTCAAGAAATTGTATCATTATTTTTAACATTTATGCACATTGCCATGTATAAAGGTTTTTATCTTGATTGCCACATGAGGTATTACACTCAACCTGTGAGTACAGGGTCACTGTGTGTATTCCAGCTATTCAGAAATTATTTTCACTAAAATATAATTAAGAAATAGATTAATCATAATAGTATACTTAAACTAACAATATAATACAAATTAAACTACTGTAATCATTCATACATATACTATGCTGTCAGCCTATTCTGCGCCCTTAAACACACTTGCCTATGTTAAGCTCGGTTTGAAAAAAAGAACCAGCAAAATAACATTCAACACTAAATTTCGACTGATCTTTACTTTATATGGTGATACAATTTTTATTTGTATCCAGTTGTATAAATAAGAAAAAATTAGTTAATGTCAATGTACCCATGTGTCACTTGAATGTCAAGTATGTCGGCTTATTCAACGTTATCGAGGTGACAGTGTATATAAAAACGAAACGGGCTATAATTTTGGACAAAAGTGACGTGAAGTGGATTTCTACAAAAAGTTGAAATTTGCTATAGTTGGCTCAGGTCCAATTGAAATAACAATATTTTTTCTATGTATTGTAAGTTAAATGATCTTGCTCGATCTACTGTTTTTTTTCTTTAGGCCTTCTTACCAGAGGTTGAGTCTATTTCCTTTAATTGTACACAATCGGAAATAAAACAGAACCGGCCTCAAAAATGTGCACCAGTGTTTACACGCAAGTGATTACGATGTCCCAAAATGGGCAGCACAGAATTAGCCGACACGCAGAATAGGCCGACACAGTAGCTAGTATCATATCCCAGATGAAAGTTTATATGAGGTGACATAACCAATATGGGGTGACTTTACTTTCAGGCGACTTAATTACCTTCGGGGCGACAGAACCCACTTGGAAATAGAAGAATAGTCAGAGGAAATTCACAGAGGAGACACCATGCTATTAATAATAATGGTTAACATTTAGTAAACTACTACTTAAGCATTTGATTACTTTCATTTTACATTTATTTATCAATTCTTTAAATACTAAATGTGCAACATCTTTAAGAAAAATGTTACTTTATGCTCAAAATATTCTTACGTATTATCAGTCCATGCAGACGATTTCTCGCTAGAAATTCGCAATGGAATGTTGAAGCTCCAGCAACATCTTAACAAACCATTCTATTGGTTGACTTGGACGCTTCGAGTAAGTAACCAATCATATTATGCCTTTTATTTGAAGCAAGGCAATCCTTAGAGGTAATTGCGCATGTTCATATGTAATTTCCGGTAACTTTTTTTCCACTGCTAGAAAAGTTGCAACTTTTGCATTAAAAAACCTGAACTAGCGAAGGACAAGAAAGGTTAGAATTTCGCGCAAATCGATTGTCATTTCACATTTTATATTTTGAAAGATACTTACATTTAAGAGATGATTTTATGTTTTTTCGCGTAGATATTTGGAAATTTTCTATCGATTTTCATAGAATCTAGTAGGACCACTGCATTGACTTCATGAGCTTGAAAGACGAACTCCTGCATATGAACCTTTACTATGTATATCTCTTTCAACCCAATAAGTACCAACTTCTATTAGCTATGTTTGTATGTTAATCAACACAAAGTACCTGGCATATATTATTAAACCCCATTTCCGGGTTTTCTTACTGATTACGATTTAGAATATCATGTCCATAAAAGAAGAAGTAGTGACACTGATAGGGTTGAATATAACAGTACCTGCCTTCCCTCAGTTTGCTGCTATTTTAAAATGGTGTTGCATAGTGCAGTCATTCCTAGGCTATAGCTCAAGATGTACATGATGTAGTCCAACATTCATAGGCTCCAAACCTAGCATTGTTTTCTCAGTCACTATTGTTGGGTTTAGGAATAATGTTATAATCTCTGAAATGCCAGAGGGTCACCATTTTAAAAGACTTTTTTCAGTGTTTTTAAAGCATTAGAAAGTACAGGGACTTATATACAGTGAGGTGCAGTCCTAACACATAACAAGTTAACGTCGCGAAATCTCAGAGGTTGCAGAACCTCAGCATGGGTCAGAGCCTATGAAGCCATTGTCCATCCAACGCTGGAGTGTGCTGCATCCATATGGGACCCTCACACTAGCGGACATATCAACCAGATAGAGAAAGTACAAGGTAGAGCGGCACGATTTGCTACTGGGATAGGAAAGCAGGCAGCGTCACCAACATTGTCAACTTCGTGATCGGCCTTCTGTTGCTATGCAAGATCCAGCACAATCTAGTGGCCATTCCAGTAGAATAATACCTAATCCAGACAGACACCAGGACAAGGGGACAACATACCTTTCGCATCCCAACAACAAAAAAGGATGTGTACCGGTTCTCCTTCTTCCCACTTACCATCAGGGATTGGAACAGACTTCCATCAGCAATAACATTGGCATGTTCCTTGGAGGACTACGGGACTGTAATTGGCAACATACCACCTGCCCACTTCAGCTTAGAATGAGGATCAAGGATTTTAACTTTTTAACTGTATCATAATGCCCTGTAAGGCTTTTATCTTGACTGCCACATGAAGTATATTGTTATTGTTATTCCTATTGTTATATATGACATACTTTCATAACAGAATTACTTGTAGAGTAATAAAGTCAGAGTTTGCAAAATGTCCAGTTGCCTTCACTGGTAATTTCATACACTTTTTTAAGCAAGATAAACTACAAAATCTTGAAGGTGAATAGAAAGTCTTTATAAGTCCTGATTAATTTTTTCATCTCTCTCCCTCTTTCATTCTTTTTTTTAACTTCTATTTTGTTTCCTCTTACTTTTCCGGGGTTTGAATTTAGGGACAACATTGTGAGTAGCATGACAGATGGTAATTGTCCTAGAATATACTTGAAGTTTCACTTTGGTGTCACATTGCAGCCATATTAACAATATTATGATCTACCATCTGATTATATACTTTCTGATAATTAGGGTCTCCAAGCCTCTAATACATCAAATTTAAGTCAAATAATAAGAAAAATTACTTTCAGAAATATTTTATTTGATAAATTTGCCTATTAAGTGAGTTAAACACTATATTTTAATGAATGTGTACTTTTATACACGGTTAGGAAAACACTAAACTTTAATGTCACAGGCCATGATTTATTGTTCGGAATCCAATGTCCACAGAAGACCTGCAAATATACAAAATTCAATAATATAATAATTTAAATTTTAACATTCAGTTTCACACCTTATTTCAGTTTAATAAAGTTTTTGTTTACAACGGGACAGTAATAACCCCTTTTGTTTGATTTAATGGACTAATTACTATATTTCCTCTGTACTTGAAATCATTACTGAACCTGTTTAGGACATACATATTTACGTTCCTTAATCCATTTAATGAAAATATCAGTCGAAAAACCATGACCAGATCGGTGTTAAGTATGATAACATAAATCAGACAAATATCACATGAAAAAAGTTATCGATGCGTTAGGGAGGAGTTTAAGTAAAAGTCGGGCTATTGACACACCAACAGAATCGGGCAGACCCATACTGGTATCTTTGTTATATATTATTGTTATAATAATCACGTGCAGCAGAAGCATGTCGAAATATTATTTTTTCTAAAAGATTACTTTCAAAATAATGGTTTATTTTAACTTAACAGAATTAAAACAATTTCAAACATTAAACTCACCTTAATTTAAAGATACAGCACTAAGGATCTCTTCTGAATATTGTTCTATGAAGACCACTTTCTCAGGCTATGAATTATAAGAAATATGGCAGACGTTTCTTACAACGCATGCACACCTTCTTCAACACATTTAAAGCGAGGCTATGCTAGGGTAGGGGGTATTTGCATATCCCTTTAGATATATACGTCCCTGGAAATTATTTTGAAATTTAAGGCAGAAACTGTTGTCAGTTAATTAAGCTTTGGTGTTGAGTTTTTAACTATAATTTAGAAGTTTTTAGTTTCTGAAAATTAATATAAAATAATTTGCACTTCTACAAATAAACAACTATCATAAACATCATTCAATATTTTGGAAACATATGCTCCTTACAGGTTAAAAGCAAATTTCCAAAGTAAAAGTTTTTTTAGAACTGGAAGAACTCTGCAAATAATTGCTCAAAATAGAGACTGTTTCGTATTTGAGAAAGTATTCGCAAAGTCACATGACCCAGTTTACACCATATTTGTTGAGGGTGGGGGGAGGGTAAGTCTAAGGATATTTGATTGCTTTCTACAGAGAATTTGATATATTGAATCTCATTTTTGCAAACTGCACTCATTTGAAATTTAAAGAAGAAAAGGAGGTCAGTCTGCATAAGAATTAAAATTCCTCATTGATTAATGAATTTCTATGAAGTTTTAAGCATGACTCAAAATATAATTCAGCAAAGTTGCATTACAGTCTATGATAACACCAAGTTTATCCCCTAAGTCATCCTTGGAATTTGTCTTGGATTGTCTTCATAAAGTTCATTTAGATCTTACTTTTTTATGTGATATGATTATTCCAACTTCAAGAATCCCTCAATTGAGGGATTGTGCCCAACCTATTGATGTTGAGAGTTTGGCGACAACCTTTTATTTGAGAGACAATCTCACAAATGCATATAACAATTAAAGATTGATATTTATTTGGAATCTGCATACCACAAGCTACACAAAACTTTTGACAGATAATTTTCTGTTTTCAGCAAGCAGTTTACAGTTTTTCAGTCTTCAGTGTTAAGCAGTGGACTGAGGCCAGTAAAATCGGCAACAGACTTGTCAAAAATTTTAATCCATTAGTCTGATTGGCCTGTTAATGCTTACTCGTACATTCATTTTTATAATTAAAGAAAGATTTAAGAATTGTACAATCATAGACGTGGTCTGAAATGTCAGATCTAAGTATCATGCTTGGACCTGACATTTCTAACTGCCGGAGATGAAGCTACCCTTCCTAAAAAGATAAGGAGGGAGTATGACATCAAACTTAAGCAATTGTAAGAAACAATATGAAGATTGTTGTGAAGGAATATTCATTCCAACAGAAATTAAAAATGTGATGTTCATGTATATGAGAATATGAACTGCAATAAAAGATACCCATTGCTTTTCTCACTATCATTACCAGTCAATCCAATAGTCAACAGACCGTGTGATTTTTCTGGTAAGATTAGAGTCAGGAAAAAATTAAAATACTCCTAGATCCAGCCCGATTTTCTAGTGAGAAATTTTCAGCCAGAGAAAATTTGGACTGACATTATTGCAGAGAATGCTGCTTGTTAAGCCTGTTTATCAAAGTTCAGCTGTTTACTGGGATTCAATAAACTATAAATGCTCATTTAATATTTATTTCTGATGCACTCATCCATGTTCATCCAGACTGAGTATAAGCTTTTGTTTTAGTACAATACCTCCAGGTCTGATTTCGATTTTCAAGCATGCAGTAAATAATTAATAGTATTTATGTATTTGTTTCGATATTTTGAAGCAAAATACTGTGGTCTGGTGAAAGTTAGCTTGCTTCAGTAAAATATATAAGTTTACCAGACTGATTGTTCTGAGGAAAAAATAAACTTTCTCAAAGTCTGATCATTACAATTTAATTCCTTCCTAACAGACATATTTTTAAAGTAATGTCAGAGATACATGTACCTTGTCTCATAATGCCATACATTTAGGATATAAAAAAAAATTTGGGCCTGTAGAATTTTGTTCAGGCTTGCAAAAATCAGAGGCAGAGAAGCTCAAAGAGCCTGTGCATCACAAAGTTGGTTTTTTTTTTTTTGAAGTCTGAAATTTATAAATCAGCTGCACAAAGAGTTGTAGGTATAACTCCAGACGATAGGGTTAACTTCTGTGGTATACTAATATGTTCAGTGCATCAGAGATATATATATGTGGAAGCTTTTGAGAAATTGAATTGAAATCCAAATTCCAACTTTTTTAATACTTTATTACTTGTACTTCTACTCATTCCTTGAAATTTGTTCCTGAAAAAAGAGATCAATTACAGTGTGCAGTAGTACATGTACTATACATTAGAATAATTATCTCTGTAATGAGATTGACAGGTGGTCCACAACATGAAGTGTTTGAATACTATTATCTTCGAAGAAACAATCATGCCAACACCATACTCCTCGCAGAGTCAGTCTTTAGTCCAGTCATATGACTAGGATGTTTTTGTGCTTGTATCTTATTAATATATCAGTATAATAATAATAATAATAATAAAAATGCAATAATTTTGTAAGTACAGTGTCATGTTTTTGTAATTCCTTTGATGTGTTTTGGTTGTTTATTTAAGCTTTAGCATGATTAATACATTGATTCTTTCCTCTTTTATGTAGCATTAACCCTAAGTGGATAGACTTTCTTCATACTGGAGGAGGAAAATAGTGAACAGGGAAACTTAGACGGCCACTTTACATCTTTGGTAAGACAATTTACCTCGTTTACATGTAATAATCAATGTCATATATCAGAGTATGAGAAATTCACAAGACTGAGACATGTATTTACATGTGATGTAAATTAATTTAGATTGGCCTTCTCTATCTAACATGTGCTACATCCATACCTGTTAACTTACATGATTTTGGTATGTTACTCCCAGTGTTTTAGCTCTGTCTCATGAATTCATGAAAGCATTGACCTCCATTGATCCTGTAAACCTTAGGGTTTTTGACAATTTTATCCCCTATTACTTGATTCTTTTTGTCTGCTATGATTTGTGATCAATAATGCCTACCTTCTCACAGAACATCTCTAGGTTTTTGTGTGTCGCCTTTGGAGATTGACCTACTTTTTAAAAAATTTAACCTTGGCCATAATTTTTGTGTGGCAAGTGATAGGGCATTGTATATTCCTTATGACAAAGACTTGTGACCTTGACCTGGAAGATTGACCTACTTTTATCCAGTGGTCACACATTGTTCACATTAACAGATTACATTTGTAACTTTTAGTCCATACTGATATTTTAGGTATTGTGAATGTATTTATGTCAAGCATCTTGTTTATAAATCTATGCTTGTGATGTGAATAGCCAATAGGAAAAATGAAGCCATTTCAAATGAAATGAAAGTTGATAACCTTGTGACCTTAATTGTGACCTCTTTGCTAAGAATAGCTGCTTTTTGATGAGTTGCGGTAGTACAAAAAAGCCCGCAGACAAAACTTGTGTTCACTTAAACTCCCAATCTAGTCATTACAGATGTTTGTTTACCATGTAATTTACCCTATTGTATATGCCAGTTTCATTCACCCATCAGTTATTAATTGTTTATTAGTCATCAATAGAAAAATTAGCTGTGGGCAATGATTGTATATAGATTGAGATACTTAAAATTTGAGATGATTTCAAGACTTCATTAGAAAAAGAGAGCCTCTATTGTGATCTATATTTTTCAATAATTTGATTACTTCCACACTGACCATATAACGTATATACAAACAGACGGAGTAAGATTTAGTCTATTTCTGTATAAACAATGTCCCTTCAAGTAATACATGATCGGGGCCACAAGTAAACACAAATCCGGTCCAGTCTAGATATATATAGAGTGATCTCTAACTGAATAAAATGTTGGTTTCAAATTGAATAAAATTTATTAAAAATATAAAATCATAACTTTTTTTTCCATTTCATGGTATTCTTTCCATCTCGTACAAATACTATCTCTATTATTGATGGTGCCGTCATCAAGTCGCGATTCTGATTGCCTAATGTAAGATTGAGATGCGAAATTTGAATAATATCAATTTCAAATCAAATGTAATCATTCTTGAAGAAAAGTTTTATTTTTATATACCTGTAATTAAATTGTAAGAAATGACTGTAAAAACATTTCTGTCTATCGATGTATAGACAAAAACTGAGGCCCAAACTAAATAATCCGCTTTGCGGATCATATAGTTTGTGCCTTGTTTTTTGTCTATACATCGATAGACAGAAAATGTTTTACAGATTCCCAGTGCCAACAACTACAAGGTATTCCTAAATCAGTTGCCTTGATAAACACCATGAAAGTCAGGACGTTTATATTAGTCACTTAAATGGACTACACAATATACTTTGTTGACAAAGTCTAATTTGAAATAATGCATATTCGCACAGTAAAAGACCATAGCTTAAATTTAGTATAAAGATATACATAGTAAAGGGACTTTTTGAATCTATTTCAATTTTTTCATCAATTTTGAAGGCTTAAATTTTTTGTTGAAAATCACTGATCAAGTTGATGTGAAATATTAGTTATCGTTTTTCAAGACAAACAAAAGGAGAATCTCTGTATGTATGCAGATATTTTCACTGTGTGACTTAAACAACCTTAGTGGTAAAGTGATGTAAAAGACTCTGCTGGCACTCCATGGAGGCTTTCTTCTTATAATATCAAGTCAGAATTGAGTGAGAAAATGTGACAGTATGTTTCCTGAAGCTCAGTGCCATTTCCCAAGGTATTCTGATATCTTCCTTTACTGAACATCTGCTATACAGTTTGTACTTGCAGTAAACAATAACAAGTATAAGGAAGATGACTATCTAGTATGATACTGATGATTTTTTTTTTCATTAGACTCTTAGAGAGACTGGATCACATCATAATTATTATACATACAGCTGTTCACCTAACTATTTTGACATGCCTATACGAAGAAAAAGAAACTCTCCAACCTCTGAAGAAAGCCGAAGTAAAAAAGCCAAAGTAGGAAACTGGTTAGTTCATTTACTGGTACATTTTACAAATCTTTGTGTAAACATGTAAATATACAGAAAGATTGTTCCCAGTTGTCATGGGCAGTACTCTTTTATGTTTAGAAACAAATAAAGCTTATAAAGAGTATGAGATAGAAGAAGAAGAAGAAGAAAAGATGATACATGTAATACATTTATCATAAATACAAGTATACTTGTAGTGCAACCAGGGCTTGAAAATTCACCTTTGCAAAATGCAAGTTGAAATTCAGTTTTACAAGTTGAAATGATAGGTATGAAAATATCATATCAGTACAAATTTTTACGTTAAAATCTTCAAAAAGTTAATATGAAACCTGATCTTAGTCCTAGAATTTTGCATTAAAAATCAATTATATAACTAAATAATTATTAATTGCTTAGAAAATCCTTACTTACTGTCATGAACGCAGATCTCCTCAGGTGATATTGGACCAATTTTAGATTATTCTTTTCATTACCACTAAAACTGAAGGGTCAGAAATTTCTTACCCAAACAGAGGATCAGGACTTTCTGGTCAATAATAGAAAATAAAGCCAGCTCCTCAAGTGAAGTGAAAGGTTGTTAGTAGTCTAGTGGTTCATAGTGATACTTGTTCTAATGATATCAAATCCCACAGCTATGTAATTACTACATGTGCATTTGGATGTGTATTCATAATGATTGAGCGTACCTGATTGATTGAAATATTGCACATTGTGTGGGTAGATGTCAAATTGAAGGAATGAATATAGTAATAATACTAATACATTTAAAAGAAGTTAAAAGAAAAAATGATATATGTGTGCAATCTATAAATCTCCATAATTTGGTATCAATAGTCTTTTTCTGTCATTTACATAAATATGCGCTATAAAGTGTTAGCTACATTTCCTTGATATAACAGGTCCCGACGTGACCCAAGAGAAGATGAATTTACTTTCAGCAATAAGCGCTGTGTTGCCTGGTTTCATGAATATACTGGTATGTATTTCATATATTTGAAATGTAAATGTTAGTGTCATATCATTAGTAGGTGTATCAAACACACTACATGTACTAACACTGAAATACATATGTATACATATACTACTTTAAAATTAATTAAAAAAAAAATGAGAATACTGAAAAAAGGAAAAGCTGCTAAAAGTGATTTGAGACCAAACGGAAGTCTTCCTCATTGAAAATTGTCCAAACTAGACAGTCATTTTGTGTAGATGTTTTGTCCAAACCAGACTCAATTGGGAAGATATCTTGTCCAAGTCCGACATTTGACCAAACGAGACCATCACTCGGGTAGATGTTATGCCCACTTTGGACAGGTGTCTGATTTTCAAAAATTGAAGGAAAAGGTCCATTTAATGGAGAGAATCATCATTAATCTCATTTAGATCATGATAAAAGTGACCGTGTAATCAGTGATACTGATTTGATATCCACATTAATGATGTAGACTTACTAAGATACTGGTGGCCAATGAAATGCTTTTTCATATTATGTATATAGCAGTGTAAAAATTGCAAAATATTAAGTGTCATTTTGGCAAATAAAACACAGACCTTACAACTTTCTTTGTAAACTTCTTCATTTGTACAGACTGGTTTTATATTAGTCGTAAGCAGGGGTGGCCCAGTCGATGAGATGCTCGGCTTGTGACTGAAAGGTACCGGGTTCAATTTCTGCCGTGGGCACACCGGTGTTCTGTCTTTCGGATGAGGCAGTAAAAACCAAGGTCCTGTGTCATGGTAAGGGTGACATGTAAAGATCCCTCACTGCTTCGGGTAGGTCCGTTCCAAAGCTAAAAATTTCTATGCAATGCATCAGGCTGATGCCGTCACCATATTCGTGAAATAATCTTGGAGTGACATAACACAATAATTAAAATATCAGTTACAGTATTTTTGACATGTAAACACAGTGTGTTATGCATTAATGATAGATACACCCAAAGAGTTAATCAGCAATAAACAGTTATCATTTTGACTTGTTGACTGTAAGCATTCCAGCTTATTATCAGTATAGCAATATACGTTTATCATAAGGTTCCCTTTTGGACATTGTCTGCTTTCAACAGTTTCCACTGTATTTTAAAGTATGAAGGAAACTCTGCCTAATGTATATTGGGATCATCCTGAAAAAAAGTACAATACATGATCTTCTGCATTTTATATTCCATTCTGTGAAATTCGGCCTTCTATCTTATCTGAATTTGAATAAATAAGAACTGTGTATATGATAGACATGGGATTTAAATTGTGTTAAGCTCACAAAAATAGCTTGAAAGAACAACTAATTCTTTTTTCGTCATTTTTCTCGTAAGGCCCAGATGATGACACATTAGGACCAGAGGGCATGGAAAAATTCTGTGAAGATATTGGAGTTGAACCAGAAAATGTAAGTATACTGTACTTCATTTGTTGAATGAAATGTTTTAAACATAAAGGCTTTCCATGTATATATTATTTAAATGTATTGTTAAAGAACAATGCTTATGATTTAAAATCAATAAGCATTCATAATTCATAAGTCATTGTGCTCCAAAATCTTTAGTCAGCACTAGCTAAGTCAGATTCACTAGTCAAAATCAGATTCTACTGGTCTTTTTATTTTATGACAATACAAGAAACAACTTGATTCAATTGGTAACTCTTTATTTATAAAGCTCTTTCCATGAAAACTTCAGAATTCAGTGATGTTTTCCCCGTTTTCTCTGACATTTCGTGGCAATAAATGAAGACATCATATCCACAAACTTACAACCGTATTTTATGCATAAATGCCTAATCTGGCCAGAAATATCAACATTGTCATGCAAACTTTTCAGGATTTGACTCAATCTGTCTGTCTGTCCCTCTGAATCATACCTTCTGAACTGTTCATCAAAATTTAATCAGACTTCATACAGTTGCCATTAAGAATATTGGCATTGGTCACTGAAGATTTTTAAAAGTCAAGGTTACTCAGAAAATAAAACTTAAAGTACCAAAACAAAGGTCTTATAATTTTGTGAATTACCAGTAGGCAATCATGATACTTCCTACATTGTACGAGTGTATATTGCCAGACAGGTTACAGGTTGTCAGAAACTAAAGATAACTTTTAAAAGGGCAAACTCATTTCTGAAAGATCAAGGGCATTCAGCATCTAGAACTTAAAATACTCCCCCCCCCCCCCCCCATCCAAAAAAATAAACGCTTATATTTTCTGAAAATTACTGGAGCAAATATTCAAACCAATGATACCTAATGTTACGGATGGCTGCAATCCCAATATTTTGTGGTCTCTGATAAATTTAGATTTAAGGGTTTCCTGTCTGTTGGATCTTCCATCGATTTGATTGATTAAGTTCTGGAGCATCCATCAGTGTTACTGTTCTGTTCTGTTGTATTTATGATGCATTCTTGTTTCTCTTTTATTCAGTATGTTCAGAACTTTTGTATCAATGCTGCATTTCATTTCTTACTTTTATTTTCACGTCTAGATCTTGGTATCCATGCTGTATAATTGGTCTACAGGAGGCTTTTGTTAGTACTTCTACAAGCGTGTCTGCCCCCCCCCCCCCCCCCCCCCTCCCCCCCACACACACACACACACACACACACACACACAAACACACATATATTTTGCGTAACTTTTATAATACAGACTGTC
The DNA here is from genome assembly GCA_035048485.1 of Pteria penguin. Classification (NCBI taxonomy): domain Eukaryota; kingdom Metazoa; phylum Mollusca; class Bivalvia; order Pterioida; family Pteriidae; genus Pteria; species Pteria penguin. The sequence goes on from CM068585.1 coordinate 22,012,542, forward strand.
AAATACTTTTTCTATTTCTATTTTCGTATCTTTTCTTTTGCTATACTTTTGTGTCATTTGTGTCATATAAAAGGATGTGGCTTGTAGTTGTGTATGTTGGTTTCAACGTTGGGGTCATGCCCCTGGGGTTGGGGAAAATGGGTGGGGTCGGAAAAGCTTGTCTGGACTTCTCGTCCTTAACTAAAGGGGGAACAAAACTTTTGATGGTGTCATGAAAGGATGTGGCTTGTAGTTGTGCATGTTGGGGTTAGGTCCCTGGAGTGGGGGAAAATGGGCAGGGTCCGAAAGGTTTTCCGAGCTTCTACTCCTTATCTAAAAGGGGAACAAAACTTTTGATGGTGTCATATGAAAGAATGTGGCTTGTATTTGTGCATGTGGGTTTTAAAGTTGGGGTCAGGCCCCTGGATGGGGGAAAATGGGCAGAATCAGAAAAGCTTGACCGGGCTTCTCCTTCTTAACTAAAGGGGGAACAAAACTTTTGATGGAGTCATATGAAAGGATGTGATTTGTGTTTGTGCATGTGGGTTTCATAGTTGGGGTCAGGCCTCTGGGGAGGGGGTGGGGAATGCGCAGAGTCGGAAAGGTTTTCCGGGCTTCTACTCCTTATCTAAAAGGGGAACAACACTTTTGATGGTGTCATATGAAAGGATTTGGCTTGTAGACCACATTAAAACATGATGCAGTCGTATCATGCACCCGTTAGCGGTGCCCTATTTTTGTAAAAAAAAATCAGTGTTTTTAAGTAGTTTCTTAATTAGTACCCACTCTTGTTTTATGTAAGAATTCAAAAACCATGCTGTATTGCCAAAGATTAAAAATTCAACATGGAAAGGTTAATATGCTGACTTTTAGATTCTTTTACATGGAATTTGATCTCGAAGTAGACTGCCTTCTCATCATATTCAGATCATGTTCCATAAGATAGGGATATAGTTAAAAATAAATCACAACCTATCATTACCTAACAACATTGTACATTTTTTTCTCAGATTGTTATGTTATCATTAGCATGGAAGCTTAATGCAAAAGCTATGGGATTTTTTACAAAAGCAGAATGGCTCAAGGGAATGACAGAGCTACAGTGAGTACATTTTAGATAAATTTTAAATCCACTAAACACTTAAAACTTGCTACCTACGATATATTGTATTGTTCTTGTATATATTCTGTATCAGACAGAACAATGTCAGTAAGGTTTCCCTATAAACTTTCTTAGAGTTTATGATATAAAAGATAATTAGCACATTTAGTACGTATTCTTTGAGAAGAAATTCCTGTTCTCTCATCTCTATAACCATCGTTGGATAATGTTTATCAGTCAGAAATAGGTTCGTGTATAACTATACTATAAACATTGTTTAATGATAATCACATAAAAATGTTTATGATTATATGCATTGAAATTTACTCTGTATAAACAGTTGACACATCGTGGAATATTTATTGAATTTCGTGATGTCACAAAACATTTTCAATATTTGTTAGAGGTATGAACGAGGTGCAAAGTGTTGTGGCATCATCTGATTTAACAATTTTTCAAACATAAATGGAAGGGTCAATGTATGAAATGTTTGTTCAGAAAAGCATTTTTATAGAAAAAAGTTAGATATGTGATCCCCCTGAATTTCTGAACACTTTAGTGTAATGAGTTTAAAGCATGATAAAAAATGAATTATGATAAGAAGTTTAAACTTGCATTGTTACACTGTTTTAGATATGTTCCCTGTATGATAAAATGTTATGTGAAGCACAGTATGTACTTATCAATACAACAAAAAATCCTGAGTTGAAAGGAAATGCCATTTTATTTATCTTTTAATGAAATGTTTCTTAATTGGATGTTAGTTGATTTACTTTCTATCCTTTCAGAAATTGTCTTCACATTGTTTTTGATATTTAACAAATATTCTTTGTAGTGTATTATATAGCACATGTATATACTGGTGCTTTTTGATTTATTTCAGATGTGACTGTCAGAATAAACTCCAACTAAAGTTAGAACACCTGCGTTCATATTTAGATGATCCAGTTCATTTTAAGAATATTTACAGATTTGCGTTTGATTTCGCACGTGTAAGCTTTAAATTTTGTTTAGCTCACCTGTGCCAAAGGCTCAAGTGAGCTTTTGTCATAGTGCTTCCTTCATCGTCTGAACGTCCTCATAAACTTTTATCATTTCTCCTAAACCTCCCTAGGGTGCCCTCCTTTGAAAATCTTCTTCTTTAGAAGGGAAGCATGGATTAAAAAACTAATGGTATCTGAGTGTTCTAGAACGATGTAAGATTCTAGCTTGTTCATTGTGTTCAAATTGGAATATGGTGGGGGGAGGGGTTTTAATTTATTTTTTTTTTTTTTTTTTTTCATCTTTTTGAACTTTGTTATTATAGCTTAATTTTTGGTTATTTCTCAGATTTCTGCCTTGTGGATTGCTTATAATGCGTTCTTATTTTGTGTGTTTTAACTGATTTTATTATAATAACTACATTAATTGTAATACAGAAATAATTCTTGTATTTTTGAAACTTTTGAAAATTGAAAAGAAGGGGGGGGGGGGTGAAAGGTGGTTGATATACTCTTAGTTTGTAATATGATTTGATAGACTTCCTCTTCAGACACCAATTTAAAAGTATTGATTTTTTATATAGGCCAGTTCTGGCATTCTGAAATTAGTGGTTCAAAGCCTGTTGGAGGCAAAAAATATTTTCATTTCTGTTTATACCAAAGCAATTTTTAGCTCACGGGACTAACTGTCCGGGGAGCTAATGTCATACCTCTGGCGTCCTGTGTCTGCTATCCAAAAACTCTAACCTGGCCTATAACTTTTGAACCATAAGAGATAGGACTTGGATAAATAATTATAAATAAATTCCTCATGACCAGAGCTTTCATTTGATGCCATCACTTTTGACCCCCTGACCTTGACCTTGGGCTTTGACCTACTTTTCAGAAACATATACCTGGGCCATATCTTTTAAACTGTTAGAGAAAAGACTTTAATGTTTCACATGTAGATTCCTTATGACCAGAACTTTCATTTGGTACCACACTGTTTGACACCTAGACCTTGGACTTGACCTATTTTTCTAAAACTTTAAACTGGGCTATATCTTTTGAACTATTAGAGATAAGACTGATATTTTACATGCAGATTTCTCATGACCAGAGCTTTTATTAAATACCATTATTTTTAACCTTGTGACCTTGATCTTGGAATTGACGTTCCTTTCAAAAATTTTAATCTGGGATATATCTTTTGAACTACATATATTAGAGATAGGACTTGGATATTTCACATGTAGATTTCTCATGACTAGACTACGACGGATTGTTTGACAGAGATACCAGTACACCTTGATTGATGATGATAAGAGAATTTGATTACTTTGGCTCTTGTTATTTTAAAATATGCTCATCTCATTATTAAAACATCTTCGCTTAGGGCAGATTATAAGTTAGAATCATTTTCACAGCTTGTAAATTATTAAATAAATTAAGAATATTTACAACTGAAAATGAGATTCGAAATTTTTTATTTCTTCAATTTTGTACTTGCCATTAAGTGATGTATAATAGTTAAAATTTAGTTGGTAGATAGATGCATTACAGAGATACAAATTACAAAAGAGTAACAGGTAAACAATACATGTACTACATTTATATGTTAATAAGAATGATCCAAAATGGTTATATAAACAGCTCATGCATATGTTGAATTCCAGATAAGTTTAAGCATTTGCCCTGGTCCTGTTGACTTTGACTTGACAAGTTTCAGTAATATATAGATGCTATATGACAAGTTACATAAAAGGTTCAAATCAAAGTTCAGTTATCTTTGGTTTTTTTTTTTTTTTTTTTTTTTGGGGGGGGGGGGGTTTATACCACCTTTTTTTCTAATTTTGATGTAAGCTAGTTTTGGTATGCCAAGGAAAGCAATTCAAACCCTACTAAAGACAATTTTTTTTTGTTTCCTTTACACCAATTCTAGATTTTCAATTATATCTAAGGGGAAAAAAGAATTCTGCCTATCTTTTTCACATATTTTTGCATCATGATCTTGAAAAGCATGTTTACAGGCTTTTGTCACTTGTCAAAAACATAATCAGCTTGAGAATATATGTATCTGTGAATAAATTGTGTTCAGGTGAGTGATATAGGTCCACTTGTGCCTCTTGTTTAAAATTGTATTAATATATTTGATGGTATAATATAATCTTGGTAAATGAAGAATAGGTTTTAGCACACCAAATAAGAGATTTTGAGGTAGCGGTACAGCTTGTTAGGAAATGCATTATCACAGTAAGAATTGGTATTCTGAAGAAAACTCTCTGACTCTAGGTATCATAATACTAGTGTCTTTGCAGTGATCCCACATTGCATTGCAGCAATATTAGTGAAACATCAAAGAGTGTTTGAATTAGGCCTAAACCTTTCATCTTTTGATGAATATGCTAGGACAATCATAATGATAATGGCTTTGGTGGTGTAGTTTGTTGAAACACTACCCAGCCATAATCCTGGTGTGGTGTACAACAGCAAATAAATGATACTTAAGCATGTCTTGAAAAGAAGATACAGTTATCAAGAGCTGGAGTATTTTCCAGTTTACTCCCTTCTAGTCATACTACAGAATGAATTGTGTGGACTCCAAATATACACCTCATATTGTATCTGTCAGTTGAGCTTTATTCCAACTATCATAACATTTTGTAAGAAATCTTAAGAATAAGTGATGTGATTCATTTATTGAATCAGTGCAGTACTGCAGTTTACCAATTACATTTACATTAAGAAAAAAACTTTACTTTTAAAAATGTAACATTCATTTGATCCTGTTTTATATTTCTATAGGACAAAGATCAGCGTAGTATGGATATAGACACAGCTAAAGCTATGCTAGCCTTGCTGCTGGGGAAACATTGGTCATTATTCTCCTCGTTTAACCAGTATCTTGAGGTAGGTGTAAATGACTGCGAAACCTTCATGATATGTAAGTAGTGAGAGCTTACAACTGCTGCTTAGTCCATACATACTACAAAATATTTTTGCGTTTTATACATCCTTTTTATGCATAGTGCAGTATATTATGAAAATACGAGGTATGATAAAAAAAGTTCCCGCCTGGAATTACAGTGCTTTGATACAATAAATAAGTATAAAACCGCATTCAAACCATTATTAAATCATATTGAACGTTTTTGGTAGAGAGAGTAGTGTTTCAAAGCTTTCAATTATACACAGAATTCACTGTTTAAAGTTAAGGGTTAGTCATACTGTCAAAATGGAGAAAATAAAGTTAAACTAGTTATTAGGGAACTATGTAAAAAGGGAATGACTCCCAGTAATATTTATGAGGACTGCATGAAAACACTTTGGAAGGAGTCAACTTCTTATGGTGCTGTTAAAAAATGGGCTTTTAAATTTAGAAGGGGGAGGAAGAGCATTGAGGATGATGAATGGTCTGGACATCCCAAGAAGGCTACTGCAGACGAAAACGTTGACATTGTGCACACTCTTGTCATGTGTGACAGACGGCAAATCCTCTTAGATATAGCCAGAGAAGTTGGCATAAATAATGGAGCTGTTCAGTTAATTTTAATGGATATATTATGCAGGTCTAAAGTACTATGTTTTTTGCATCCCGCTATGAGGATCATTCCCGAGGATTTTATGGGTAGAATTGTCACTCAGGATATACCTTGGGTTCATCATTCTGAACTTGAATCTTAAAACACAAAGCATGCAATGGATTCACCCAGACTTGTCCCCCCTAAGAAATTCAAGAGAGTTTCATCAGCTAGGAAAGTCATGGTCTCTATCTTTTGGGACAAATTACTAAGTAAGGTACTCATACTTAATGAGGTTTCCAATGGACAAAGCACCTTTGTCTTCTTACACTTCTCGTCAAGAAGCTGCATATACATTAAGTGCAAGTTACATTCTGTTGTTTTCTTTTTCAGCAATCAAAGTATAAAGTAATAAATAAAGACCAGTGGTGTAATATCCTGGAATTCAGTCGTTCTATCCTGCCAGATTTATCCAATTATGATGAGGATGGTGCTTGTAAGTTAAGGATATTGATGTTATATATTTGTTATCCATATGGTATAATCACAGTTCTTCTATTCTTAGGAAATACAGGGAGTTTTCATGAGTCAATAAAAAACACAATATATGGTATCATTAATACACATGTAATAGTGATTTTAGTACCCTCCGCAGTGGAGGAAGGTATATCGGTATCACCCTGTCTGTCTGTCCATCTTCCCTCTGTCTGTCCGGTTAAGAAGTTCTGGAAGCAGATTTCTTACAGTATAAAGAATAGGGCTTTCATACTTCACACACATATTCACCATTACAAGTTTTACATCTAAGCACATAACAAAAACATCAAGTAGGATGACCAAGAAGGAATGTAGTGTATATATCTCTAACATTAATTGAGATAAGATTAATTTGTTACAGACCTATGGTAAAAATTATAATATGAAAACCAGTATGATTAATTCGATGATATATCCAACTAGACGCATTTTGTCAGGGACGTATACAGATATATATCCCTGAATTTTGTCTAGTTTAAATCAGTTGTGTGAAAAACGAAAAGTGCTGGGTAATTCAGGCTACTGTATAGTAACAACAGGAATGTTAGCCTCTTGACTGCTCACTTTTTAATGATTGTATTAGCTGCACATTATACACCTACGCTTTTTCTGGATATTCTTCTTTTTTTTTTCTTCTTTTTTTTTTTTTGTTGGAGAAAATAGTATATAGCCTGGAAATAGGCTTTTTTCTGGAATTTTTTTTTTTTTTTTTGGTTCTCAGTTTTGGGGTGCACATTATACACGAGGAATTATAGTATGAGACATATTTCCCACACACATGTTATGAATCATACACCATAACAAATACAAGACATACGCTTTATCCAGTTCCAAATTTGTTGTCAGGAGTTTAGTCCAATTCAGGGACAGACGTGTATATATTTATATGAACTTTTCTTTTTAACTAGGGCCAGTGCTTTTGGATGAATTTGTGGAATGGTTAAAAGAAAATAGGACTATGACAAGTTAACGCAGGATGCCATTTTGTTAAAAGATCTTCCAGTTACATGTGTGATTGGGTAGTAGTTTGAAAGACTGATTGGTCAGAGACAATTATCCAGTCAGAAGTTTTACGGGCATTGATCAATGCAGTACACTTGTCTCCTTCGATGGTGCAACCATAACGGTTATGAAGCCAGTGTCATATGTATATGTAACTATTATGTATCTGTATTCTGTTAATGTATTATTTGTTAAAGGTAGGAAGTGATTTTAATTGACAGAGTTATTTTCCCTTTGATTACCTGGTAGCCATGATATTTTTGTTTTGCAGTTTACATTTGGGTAGAGCTCTCTAGCTTTATCATATTTTTGTATAATGTTGGTTAATGTATGTTTTATATGGTATGTAAAGATTCTACAGAACATTGTCATTCAAAAACATCATTTAATTGTATTTCCCTATCATATAGATATACAGTCAAACTTCAGTATCTTAAATACTGATGTTTCAAAATCAAAAGCTGATCCTGATTTTTTTCTAATCCTGGATTGATATATCAGGGGCATATTATTTTTGTCCCGTGTGCCCGTTTTGTGCGGTTTTTTTTCATCAATAAAGCCTTTTCAAATTACACCAAGGGCATTGACTTCATTACCTTGACCATGATCTTTGACCAACATTTCAAAATTTGCCTTATTTGGACTTTGTTGCCATCAGGGGCATTCATGTTTCACAAATACATCTTGTTTTTTAATACCATGAACAGCATGGCAATATGTCAAATTGATGTTCATCAGAAATGCATTTTCATTATCTGAAGCTCTTTTGTTTCTGGTTTACCTCAAAGTTGGCTTCATATTAACATAGTTGGTTGGTGTTTTCCACTAAATGATAGCGAGCATAGTGTGATGAATTGACTATGTCAGCACACTGAAAATTTGTATACTTAGTTACTTGTAAGAATTGTTATTATATTATGGTAGGCAATTAAGTATGAATTTGGATTTAAATATTTAACGTTATAGAACATTGCAAGTGCAAATGGTGGTGAGAAGTCCAATATCAAAAATTTAATGACAAAACCAACTGAATTTTTTAAAATGTTAAATTTAGAGCAGCGTTTAGCGAAAAAATATTTACAGGTTATTGATATTGAATACCAAGAAATTTCCCTACAAACAGAAATTCACAAACATTCTTCAGTCAAGATTTACAATGCCAAAGATATTTTCTGTTTAGGAGTTTTTAATTTAAGTATGAGAACTCTATATTCAGTTTTGAAATACAAACATAGTTTCTCAATCTTTAGAATATATTTTCTTGAATTTTATCAGTATTTGGTTTGATAAGACTTTTATTAATCTATTAAGTGTAATATGGACTATGTATCTTGTATTTTTATCATATTTCGTTTTGTTATAATCGCACATTCTAACACGTTACTCAACAGGTCCTTGATTTCATCCCTTCAACTTCGAAGTATGCAAGTTTGACTGTATATATATAAATTTATACATGTGTATATATTAACATTTTTTAGCCTTTAATTGGCTAATAGGGGAAATAATTGTATGTTAGAAATATTTGTAATTTGAGTTAGTATCAAGAATATCTTAAAAGTGCTGTTAAGTATATTTGTTTAAATTTTTATGATGTTGTTTAATTTACGAGTGTGAACTACAAAGTTCTGATCATCATTTACATGGGTATTAAAATTGAAATATATTTACAATTCCATATATTAATGGTGTACATAGATTGTGTTCACATATTGCTCATTGCATGTTGAGAGTTGTGTCAAACAGAGGAGACTGCTCCTTTCTTTCCCCGTTAATTCACTGGAACATAAATTATATTCCATTTTCATCTTCATCTGAGTGATATCCACACACATTTTAACCACGCACGCCAGTGGATTCATTGTGACATAGAGATTAAATTGGTTTTTGACAAGGCATTTATTGTCTATGAAGTAATGATGAAAAGGTTTGCAAACATTCTGCAATCAGTCAAGTAATATGACCATCACTTTGTAGTATTCCTGAAGTAACTTTGTACAGCGAGAGATAAACAGTTTTCATGTGATACTATGAAAAAAAATTTCCAAAAGGTAAAATCATCATCAGAAATTGCTGGCTACACTGTTGAATACTCATTAGAATGCACGAGAGTAGACTCTCTATTTCTACTTGTCTAGACAGTAAAACAAATGAAATGATAAATGTTCTTCCATTTTATTTTTTTTCGTCTTTTTTTTGCTGGAAAAATACATGTTACTCCTTGAAAAATTTTGCAAGTCATTTTAATATTAAATACTTTGTTCTTTACTGTACTTTGTTGAACATACAGTTTACCCGTATCTTTAAATTTAATGAATAGGAAACAAAATTTGACTTGACACTGGCCTACTATCCTTTTACTTTAAAACTCATTAATTCACTTCACTTCATTAATTCTTTTACATTTTACTTGACATTTGAAATGAATTGTAGACTAGACTTTTATACAGCCAGAGTTATTGTTACCACTAGTCAAGTGCTGTATATTTTTCAATGTTTAAAATTTAATATTTCCTCTAAATGCTTGTACTGTTTGAGCTGATTTTATGGTTCAATATACTGCAATCTTGTAACTTCAAAATACGAATAAATGGTGCTGTCTGCTTTCATGATTGTATTGAAATAAGTACATGTATTGACATTTTTTCTGGTTGATAAACAAGATCAGTTCTGTAGCAGCTCTCACTTTATGTTTTTGTGTATGCATTGATAGTGAATGGTTAGTACATTCTGTAATTATGAAAGTGAAATGCAATGCACATGGTATTTGCATTCTTTAAATTTATAAAACAATATGTAGCATTTGATCAGTATTTGACATAAAAAACTTTGGTACAGGTAATATTATCTCTAGCATAAAACTTTTGTACAGGTAATATATCTCTAGCATAAAACTTTTGTAAAGCAGTCTTAGCAAATACTCAACTTCAAACAACATTCACTCTTAATTATACAAATGTTACACTCTTAGTCAAGTAATCATAACCATTTCTTGCTTTCTCATTGAGGCATTCCTAAAAATCCATATCTTACTTGGTTACCCAGTAAGACCTTTCTTACAGAGAATTTTTCAAAATTAAAACAACTAAAGTAATATTTGTTTTTAGCTGAGCTATTATAGACCAGTCAGAATCATGCAATACACCATCATCCATCCAACTGTAAACAGTCATTTGTGATCGCTGCTCTTTAGAGACTTTTTAACAATGAAAGTCACCTAAAGTTTCATTATGTCAGGTATTGAGAGTTGTCTATAGTTTCATTTGTCATTTATACATATATAGTCTAGTTGTGCATGTATGATTTTTTTTTGTCCTGGACCCAGAAACCCAGTAGAGGGACAAAGTCAGTTCTATATAATTTAGTATGTGCTCATCCTCCCTCATTTTTGTAAAATTTTTATACACCCGCATGAAATATGGATGGGTTATGCTACACTGCTGTTATCCACCTATCTTGTCTTTGCAACTCCTTCTAAAACCTTCGGGGAATTTTGATGAAACATGGAAAGAACATCATATAAAGATGTGCATATTGGAAGAAGAATGCTGTCAAAAAATTACTGAAGATACGGCCCTTGGACTTGGAGTTTCTTGGATTTTTCTGTGCAAAATATGTTGTCCATGCAACTCTTCCTAAACCCTTTGGAGGATTTTGATAAAACAAAGAAATAACACCATATGAAGATGAGCATATTGGAAAGGGAATGCTGTCCAAAACTTTACAGGAGTTATGATCCTTGAACTTACATTTTTATATGCAGAATTTCTTGTCTTCACAACTCCTCCTAAACCCTTAGGTGGATTTTTATGAGACTTGGTACAAAGCAAGATCACAGTATGAAGATGTGCATATTGAACAGAAATTTTCACATCTCTTCTATATTTAATACAATTGTTGTGGGTGTATTTATGAAAGGAGGCAGGAAGTTGTCAACATGAGAAATGATGGACGCACATTGAGATCAATTAACCTACAAACAATGGAAGAAAACTGAACTGTTTTACCAGTATCAAAGGTATTCTACATTTACCACAATTAGATTAGATATTAGTTCTAGTTTTAATGACACCTAGGATAGTGAAGCGAGGACGTATTATATGCCACCCACAATACCAGACAAGCATGATATTATGTAAAAGATAAAATGTTACATTGGTCACCATGGCAGCCTATGGAATATGGTGATTTTTTTTCTCCTTCATTATAGTTAATTTGATGAAACTAAACAGAAAAGATCTACTCAAAATGCATGAAAAATGCTTATGAAAAAAAATTCTGTTTTGTAATCCAATATGCAACTATGGCTGCCATCTAAAAAATCATGGTAGCGGATTTCCTTCTTTGGTCTTGCAGCAATTTTAATGAAACTTTATAGCAATGATCCGAGGAAACCAGTCAAACCTGAAAAAAGAGGTATGATATTATCTATTATGATCATCATGGCACCCATCTTGAAAATCATTGAATCAGGTTGTCCTTTATTTCAGTGAAAATTTTGATTAAATTAACAGGAATAATTGCAAAATAACTGAAAATGTACATAAAAAATGGCTTTATATAATCCAGTTGTCTTGAAAATAATGTTCCACTGTATTTCAAATCTAATGGCCTTGGTTCAGTTCCAGTTGTCGGTTCAGATTTGTCAAAGGTGACACATATCATTCTTTGCTTCCCTGTCTGTCCTTTGGTAGGAGTATAAACTGAAACCTCATATCACAGCATAATAAAATTTAGCAAAAAATAAAAAAAAAAGATCAATAAAAAAGCCGTCGCTTCTTAGAATGGTCTATTGCATGTCAAAACAATTAAGCTAGGCGTGTGCTACCACAATATGCTATAATTCGAGTGAAATTATCATGCAGTGATGTTTAATCTGTAAACTGGATTTTATCCAATTTTGAAAATTTGGTGAAACCTTAAAGAAATTATGTACTGAAGATTTCCAAAAGTTCTGTAGAAATGGTTTTAAATTGTCTAACGTGGTTAGCAACTTGAAAATTTTACATGGAGAGTTTTACTCAGTCTTGATAAAACTGAATGAATGATCTACTACTAATGCAATGTTAGATTAAAAGTTACACATTCTGTTTTAACATAAGAACTTTTCAGTCTTGATTATATTGTGGTTCAGAGAAAATTCTGTAAATTGGCATCCAGACCAGTAGAATTCAAACTCGACAGAGTCCCAAATCGAGTAACATACGAATCGAAATAATCATATTAAACATAATGAATGTTCATAATTTGACCAATTGCTTGCTCATGTTAAGGTTGATTATTTTTTTGTGTGTTCAGCATCATGGAGTCGGTCCTAAATCATGATTTCTTTTTTTTTATATCAGCCGTAATATATTTATAATACTTACTAAAATATGTAATAATACACTAGTACAAACGTATAGGGAAATAATACAATTTGATACTTGCCTATGTTGAGTGTCTTCGACGTATTATAATTCTGTCTTCTTTTATTGGTGATACGTGTGTAGCTTGATTGCTTATAACAGAGCATAACTTGATTACTTTCTTTACCCAGTAATAAGCACACTATATTTATCTCTTAAAATTTATTTGATTATGTATTTGTATTAATAGTTGAAAAATATTAACATGCTCAAGTAGATTTAGTCAGTAGCGCATAATTGAACATGTTCTGTAATTAACTTACATACATATCTTAATAGGGTAAGCATTCTCTATGGTTGTGTTTTACTTCAATATACCAGTTGCACTTCAATCAAAAAAAAAAGAAAGATAATTCCTTAAATTCAACTGTGTACTGTCCAATTTTTGAAGAGCATCTAAAAACAACCACCACTTTTGATCTGTGGTTACTGCTCGCTTTCTTGTTCCAAAAGACTCCTATTTTGGCCTTTGTCGTCTACCAACCAAACTGTGAAATGTCTTTCAAACAGAGATAAATACACATAGAAGATCAGACGGTTCTGTCATGCGTCGGGCGAGTGGCAGTCGAATCCTTCGACAGGCACAGTTCCAAAGTTGACTGACATCAGGTAGATACATGTACCCAGAATGATCATTCAAATAACGTTAGTCGTTGTGGCCTCTGTAACTATAAATGAACAGTTTAAATACGCAATATGAAATTGTTTAAATGTTTTTACAATATAAGTGATATCTATCGAATGTGTATTTCTGATGTCCACACGCATAACCCAATTCTTATTAGAATGCAAGTTAGATCAGCAATAAATGATGATCACACAATAACCTTTTAAGAAATTGAATACTTTTTACGTGAATTTTAGTTGTTCAGTATACACGGACCTGTCATTTGTTTAATTCTTTGAGATATATTTGTGAGTATGTTATTGTCTAGTTTTTGTATAATGGCATGAAGGTTAATAAAGCTATATACTGATTTATCTAATACCAATCTGATTAAACCATATCTTTATTCCGCTTCTCTTGTCGTCCCATCCGCAACAGGACAAATAGAGAAGCGGAATAAAGATATGGTTTTAATCAGATTGATCTAATACAGACCAGTGCTATATGAAGTATGTTATACGGTAAAATGAATTATTACCTAATAAAGTCTAAATTTTACCTCATGTATTGTACATATGATATACATTCAGAATAAAGCGAGAAACTCCATAAATTGTTTTCTACTTATCTCGTTAATTACTTGAAGCAAATGATGTGCTAAGAATTTTTGAGAGATCTTTATACCTGTATCTACGTAAGTATATCCATCTTCAAATTCATTGAAAGGATTGTGATGAAACAGCAGGGATGAAGTACTCAAGTTCCCCTATAAGTGTAGCCGTTTTTCTTTCAGATCTGTCAAGAGTTGGATCATGGGCGGGACGATTTAGACCCCAGACAGTACTTTCATTTTACAATTTTCTTAGGACAGCATAGATCAACAGGCTAAATACATCAAATTGATCTAATGTCCGCGCCACTCTCTTTGTAAACCGAAAGATCTGGATTTTCACTTATTTATCTTTAAAATAGTTTTACAAAATTAATACCAATCGACAGATCGTGTTTAGTCGTAACTTATGGTGTATATTATATGTTTCTACGAAGAAGCATTCATAATTTATAGGGAAAAATAATTTTAGATAAGGCGTTTTCTATGTTAATTTTGACATGACGTCGCCGATGTTTAACATTGAGTCTATGGGAAACTTGGCGACGTCACGTCAAAGTTTAACATGGAAATTGCCCTATCTAAAATTGATTTTTTTTTTCTATAAAATATGAAAGCTTCTTCATACAAACATATAGCATACACCAAAAATTACGACTAAACAAGATCTATCGAATGATTTTGCATTTTTGAAATTATTCTGAAGATGAAACACTGAAAATCCAGATTTTCCGGTTTCCAGAGTGGGTGGCGCGGACAGTAGAAAGGTGTGTAATGGAAAGAAGTTCTTTATGGTCCCATTCCAAAATCAAATTTAACGTCATTTTTGGACTTGGTCATTTTCACACATTATTCAGTCGTTTTCTTCATTTATTAAACTTTCCGGCAAAAGGAGTCGGGAACGATGTATTACATGGAAATCACCCTGTCAGTGTTCGTTGGTTGGTTGATTGGTGTTTTACGTCGCTTTCAATAATTTTTCAGTTATATCGCGACATGGAAGCAGGGGGTAACCAACCTCTTACACATAGTGGCGCAACTCCGGGAATCGAACCCGGATCGTCGGCACCGCAAGCCGAACGCTTAACTACTACACTAAGCCGGGTGTTCGTCGGGCTAAGAAGTTTTAAAGGCTCATCTTTATTATAGATATGGATAGGGCTTTGGTATTTCAAACATGTAGTGCTTATTGTAAGTATTATCCATCGGTCACGTTTTGTATATCCTTGACCTTAGAATTTGATCTTGATTTTTAAAACTGTATAACCTTTATTATGTCTTTACTGATAGAAGTAAGGTGTTGATATTTCACACATATATTTCTCATGTCTGAAACTTTAATTTGATACCGTGGATTTTGACCTAGTGATATTTACATTTAAGCTTAAACTTGTCTTCTAAAATTTCTTAATCTTTATCATATCTTCCATTGGTAAAGATTAAATGTTATATATTCTACACTTAGATTCCCCATGACCACAGCTTTCGTTTGGTACTAGGACTTTTGACTTTTTATGCCCCCGCATCGATAGATCGGGGCATACTGTTTTTGTCCAGTGTGTCTGTTTGTGTGTCTGATGTCAACTATAACCTCCGCCATAACTTTTGAAACGTGAGAGATAGAGACTTCAAATTTGGCATGCATATTCTACTAATAAAGCCCTTTCAGATTCCACCAAGGTCAGTGACCTCCTGACATTGACCATGACCTTTAAGCTAAATTCATAATGCCACCAGGGGCATAGAGTTTCACAAACACGTCTTGTTTACCTTTACTTGATCTCTGTGACTGATCAATGTGTCTATTGTTCTTACTATATCATAACGACACTGATATGTGTACACTTATATGGGATATAACTGTATTGTTCTTACTATATCATAACGACACTGATATGTGTACACTTATATGGGATATAACTGTATTGTTCTTACTATATCATAACGACACTGATATGTGTACACTTATATGGGATATAACTGTATTGTTCTTACTATATCATAACGACACTGATATGTGTACACTTATATGGGATATAACTGTATTCTGATGATCAAACAGACGAAATTTACCAATTTAAATTAAACATTAATGAAATAAGCTATCAAAAACAATATTGCTATATCACTCCTTGTATACATCATTAATATCGGTATAATGTCAAAAATAAAAAGTTTTATCAAGTCAAATATTCATTATATTGTATTTTTACGTGTGTCTACATCTTTAATTCTTAGCCTATGGCATCCCCTTTTCAAATCCAACGGAAACAAAAAGCATGAGACAATTATGAACTATCAACAGTGAGAGCGTTCCACGGCATATTTGTTTTGGTCGCTACTGTAAATGGCTTACATGTTCTCTCTTATTACGCAAATATGAATAAATTTAAGTCATTATTAGTACTTCACATATCGTTTAGTTCGAATTCCCTTTAACAATTTACAAAATGAGAGAAAAACATTGTGGATATAATAAAATATCCGTATGAAGTTTAAAACACGAGAAATAAAATACAAGGAATTGGCATCTTATTGTTAGCATGTATAGGAAACATGGCGTATGCATTCTCTATGGACTCTTTTATGGGTTATGGAATTTGCACGTGAGACAATCATTTTAAATTGATCCGATATTCCATCCATCCGTGAACAGTTGTTTATAAGCGCTTTTTGTCTGATACTTTTCATCATAACTTGGATTGTAGTCGATATTATCGAGATTTTTATGTTCTGGGCCAAGGAGTATGTGGCGGTCCTAATCGGAGGTTATCGGTCCTGCTTCTCTTGACTTCGAAATATTCGGATGAGCATGTCTGCTCATAACCTACATTTTATGCAGTTCAGGGAGGGTGGGGTTTTTTCTATCCGTTTCAGATTTGATATTCTGCTAACAAGACAGTCTTCAGCGAACACGCCGACTGTTGATTTAGACTTGATGCACTCATATACATGTATAATTAATATATACACAGGAACACAGAGCCACAAACTGTTTCTTGGGGCACACCCTCTGGTATTCGGATTTCGACGACATTTAATCGTTACCATGTACATTGAGTAAAAGATCACAAGGAAAATAATATGAAACAAATAAATTTTGTTGAACTTATAGCACCTGTGTTTTTTATATCGGTCGAAGGCCATTGGAATCTCGCGGTTTTTTGTTATTCTGGCTTAAATTAAAATTTTATTCTATCCTTTTCTAATCAAAGTCTCTTAATATATTGTTTTCATGAAACAGACAGTGTCATGGTGTTTCAGTAACAAACGCGAGAGTTCTAATGGAATCGCGTCAAGTTATGACGTCATAGTTACGTTTAGTTACCAGTGGAACAAAATGGCGTCAAATTTGAAGAGACTGTCCGATCTTCGCCGTACACCTATACCAGGATTAAGAAATTATAAAGGAAAAGCATTAGCAACGATATCGGAGTCCGAATTAAAAACAATTCTCATCAACAATCCCAGAGTGTTCGATTCATTCGTACTGGAAAGTGTTTCACAGGAACGACTAGAACGTCTATTGGCAGAAAAGAAACAACGACCCATCATACCAGGGATTGCCGAGCCTTGTTTTCCACTGCAACCTCTGTATTTGAATACGCACTTAAAGGAAATAGCAAAAGAACTTATTTCAACTTCTAACGATAACGAGAGAACTCAGCGGCTTGCTGAAGTAACCAGTGTTTTGGCATCTACTCTGAATGCTAATGATGTTACCATCTATCTAATGAGGAATAATGAAAAGGATTTGGTCATTTTCAAAGATGGCCAAGAATACCCATGTGGTCCAGTTGGATATAAATTGACCGTCGCTGCTCATGCTGCCGCTGAGAAGAAAACTATGGTCATCAACGATCTAAAGATGGATTACAGGTACACATCAGTAATATAACATAATAATTAATGTCACCGAAATTTATAGGATATCTGTAAGACACTGTCAATGTGTATGGCTCGTAGTAATCACTTTTAGTGTGGAGATCCATGAAAAAGGGGCAAGATCAAATTCGGTATTCAAATTGACCAAAAAGCGTACGTTGAATGTCCGATTGATTTGTTATAATACAATGTATATAGGTAGTCATTCTATAAAACTGTCAAATTTGCCATTTACTTCATATTTCAGAAAGCTTGTCGACATTGGGGTTAAAGTGCGGTTAAATACGTATAATGCAATTTTTCTATAGGTACTTTCACCTTCTATCACCCGTGTGTTGTACGATATGTATTAGGTACGTATAAATTCAGTAATTTCTCCAGGAAATAAAAGTACAGGATATGAGCTCTTTTATGCTGTTTGTCTTTTGCACAATATCAGCCCAGTCATTTTATACCATACAATCCCCCTTTCCATATCAAACTCATAGCAAAAGAATCTTTACATTACTTGAATTATATTATCACAGTAGATGCATGTATCCGGAATACCGGAACGGTTCTTATATTACGTGCACGTGATAGTAACCAGACTCGGGTGTGATTGTATGAATACGTCAAAATTTTACACGTGAATCGCCCGCGCAAATTTGAAACTTCGTAATTGGGTAAAAAAATAATCCAACATTAAACATGAGTAAGACCAATTATTATTTATATTTTAGATCCAAATTGAAAAGGCATATTAGCTATCTGAAAACTATGCTTCATCATTAAATATATAAAAATGAATAAAATCTAACATACCCTCGACTCATGAAGATTAAATTCAAAATGCCACTTCTTTTTCTTTGAATTCCAGAATTCCCCTTCCTCCGCAAGCTAAAGAGCTCTCACATCCGGGTCTTGTTATCCATCACTCAGAACCGATACGGTGTTCCAGATGACATTATTGATTTAGATAGACATTCGGAAAAAGCAGCCGACGTAGCTCAGTGTTGGATGATATAATCGCGACAGAGGTACTGGGTTCGAGTCCCACCGGTGACTCCTCGGCGCCCTGTCTTTTGGATGAGACGGTGGTAACCGAGGTTACGTGTCACGTATTCCTCACTGCTCTGAGTGGGTCTGTACATAGATCTAAATTTCTATGCATTGCACTAGACAGATGACGTAACCATATACGCGCAATAATCTTGCTGTCAAACAATAATCAATCAAATACCAGAGAAAACTCCTCATCGATACAATCCACTTTTCAGGTGAAATACGAAACTCATGTAAAAACTTCTTTAGAAATTGGAAAAACCACAATGGTTCCACGATACTGCACCTGTTGATTATATGTGGATTTATTATCATGCTAATAACGTAATGTTTTTGGGTATGCCGCCGAATTTTGGATAGCAAGTTTAAGGCACGTGCACGAAAGTTCTTTTCACGGTCAGTTTTAGCTCGTCGGGACGAATGTCCGGAGAGCTATTATCATATCCCCGGTGTCGTTGTCGTCGTCATCCGTAGACAAAAAATTCAACCTGGATTATAACATTAGAACCATTAAAGACAAGGCTTTATTATTTCACATGTGTATTCCTTGTGCCAAGACTTTTCATTGGGTACCAAAATTTTGGACCTTGTAACTTTGACCTTGAAGTTTGACCAATTTTAAAAAACTTTAACCTTGTTATTAACTTATGAACAGTAAGAGGTAGAGTTTAAAATCTAATATTTTATTGTGTGTATTTCTTGTGACAAGACTTTCATGACGTATGACCTTGACCTTGAAGATTGACCTACTTACAAAAACATTTGCTATTTAAATATGGTTCCCACCGGCAACCTCTGTTGTCATCTGACAACTCTTGTCCCTGTTCACCCCTCCACGGTTTGTTAAAGAACGTGACATTCAGTCTTTTTTAATTGTTGAATGTCACATTCTTTTACGAACCATGAAAGTGTGATTTGTTTGATCGTCAAATGCCCGACATCACACCTTTTGGCACACTTTTTCAGTAGGGCGTTACAAATAAATAGCCTGTCAAATACTATTTTTACTGTGACGTCACAATGAAACTACGTAATGGTTGTGGTTTAACGAGGCCGTTCTGGGCCGGGTAAAAATATCTCAAAACCTCAATAGGAAAATTGATAATTTTTTCGACAGTGATGAAATGCTAAATAAAAATATTTTTCAGAGAATTGCAGAAAAATTCACAGCTTGGTTCAATTTTGGGGGAAAATCTCAAAAAACGCTATTTTTAACCTTTTGAAATGTCGTAATCAGATATTATGGGAATTAATTTCGATATATTAATGTTGGGTAGATACATTTCGGTTAAACTATGCCGATTTTATAATTTGTTGATAATTTTTAAATATTTTTAAGACGCCGACTATTTTAACGATTACAATCGATAGGCATGCGCTAAAACTTGCGCAGTGCATTAAAACTCGTACCGAGAACGGACTCGTTAAGTTGGATCTGGCGATCCCTCAATAAATACCCCGTCAAACCTTATTTTAACTGTGACGTCACAATGAAACTATAAACTAAAGTTGGATCTGGCGAACCCTCAATTGATCTTATGTTTCATTCGATGGCAGACATACGATAAATTGCCATAAAATCTGCGTCATTTACGCTGACGTCACTATGCTAGCATTAATGTCACAATGAAAATCCTGGCAAAAGGTAACATGTCTGGCATAAGGCCCCTTACATCATGTTAAACGAGAAAAACGTCTATTGATTCACCGCCCGATAATCACAGTAAGTTGGCAAAAGTGATACTTTCATTACTGGCTTCTCTTGTCAGAGCTTATAATTTTTGATCTGAAATATTAAGATTGTGTGCAGACACATATAACAGAACGAATGTCTGAAGATCTACCAATATTTATTAGCGGAATCAAACCAGAACACAAATACATGTATTTAAAGCTTCGGGATTCAAATACATGAATGTATCGATATTTGATAGCTATATTTCCATTTCACTAGTATTACTTTTTCTTTGTAGATTTCCGAAAGGAATTAGTCCCAGCGCCACCTATGACTGTCGGGTTTTATGTATACCAGTAACATTGCCATCTGGAGACACATTGGCTATTGTAGAGTTTACAAGAGATCATTTCAAGTCACCATTCTCCCAAAATGAACTTCAGTTTGTAAACTTGGTATTGTCCTGGATGGGAGGATGTTTGTACGAAAGCGATCTGAAAAATATGCTGACTCAGCAAGAGAATTTAAACGACTTCCTGTTGGAAACCACGAAAGAAATCTTTGATGAGATGACGTGTCTGGACACTGTAGTACAAAAGGTGATGATGTTCACAAAGGATCTCGTGAAAGCCGAGAGGTGCGCTTTGTTCTTGATGGACGATGACAGGAATGAGCTTTATTCCGATTACTTTGATACCGGTGTAACAGAGGGAGAAACTACCATCAAGAAGCAATCTCAGATACGGTTCTCGGCGGACAAAGGCATAGCAGGATATGTAGCAAAGAGTGGTAAAGTGAGTTAATTAATGTTTAATTATGTGTGTTTAGAATTATATCCGTAAATAACATAGGGTAGGTAGGTCGGATTCCAACAAGTGGCGTAGTTAGTTTAAAATTTCCTGTATTCAAATTAAAAAAAAAACACAAAGGCAAGGGGTCTGTGGAAAGCGGAGATTATACCTAATAACATGCAGACTTCAATATATTAATTACATGAATTGTATATACTCAAGTAAATATTAGTAAGACCTACAGTACCACATGATCTACAAATTACCATGTACTTATTGGCGTTTCTGCGAAAAGGGCGCTACGCCACTGACATAAGTACATGCATGCCTACCTACCTACCTATATACCTACCTACACACACACACACACAGCTACACACATATATTATCGGAAAAAAGAAACTGTGTATTTTATTAATTTTATTTATAATTTCATATTGACTCTTTTCGCATTCACATTTTACTGCTGTAAGGAGTCACCAACAATGCGTGCGCCGCGCTGTGCGGTCGTGCGTTTCCAGCTGCAGAATGACGTTACGCTGATTGTTGTGAATGAATGGAATGACGTGCTGACGTACAGTTTCGTCACGGTAGCATACGCCGATTAAATTGGCCATCGCTATCACCAAAGGGGTCTTTTCATGTGTGATAATTCCACCCCAGACGATAACTCACCCTCCGCCGAATAGTTTGCGCTGATTAACGCAGGCGTCAGCGAAACGTTCTTCGGCACGACGGTAAACCCGAACACGACCGTCACTGCTATCGAGACGAAATCTCCATGCTGTCGGGATGAAATCTCGACTCGTCCGTAAACAG
This sequence comes from Pteria penguin, assembly GCA_035048485.1. NCBI lineage: Eukaryota > Metazoa > Mollusca > Bivalvia > Pterioida > Pteriidae > Pteria > Pteria penguin. The sequence goes on from CM068585.1 coordinate 22,034,484, forward strand.
AACTTCCGCCCAATCTCTGTGAATGTTTACATATGTAAACAGAAAGTAAAAGTGCTGCTTCAGTGTCGTTGTATGGATAAATCCAGAGTACCCAAACGTTAACTGCTATAAATACAAGCGACATGTTTCAGTCAATCTTAATTTTACATAAAAAGAGAACACATCACACAGTATCCGTCATACTACGCTGGGTTAATTTTTTTTCGCTGATACTCATTTCAGCTCACCTGAGCCGAAGACTCAAGGGAGCTATAGTTATAGTGCGTCGTCCGTCCGTCCGTCGTTAACTTTTTCACATTTTCGACTTCTTCTCTGGAACTGCATTGCAGATTTGGATCAAACTTTGTATAAATGATGTACTTAAGGTCACCTATTAAAAATTGTGTTCGGGATCCAGATTCGCTCAGGGGTGGATCCAGGGCAGGGCCAAAAGTGCCCAAAAGGGTACCCTCTTAAAAAATCTTCTCCTCAAGAACCAATGCATAAATGGAGAAACTAATTACATTTTAACAATCTACAAAGATGGGTTATCAAAAATTGTGTCGGGGTTAAGATCCGTCAATTTTCAATGTAGAAAAGTGTTAAGTTTTTCAGATTGTTGATATTGATGATTTCTTAATAACTATTTTTATCATAATTATGATAAGGAATATTATTGTGAAAAAATTTTGTCAGTATCTCAATTTTTTGATTTTTTATGAATATTTTAAGACTTCTGAAAAAAAGGAGCGGTTGGCCATTTTCACATTTTTAACTTTTTCTGTAAAACCGTTGGAAGGATTTTAATAAATCTTAATAGAAATAAATCACTAATGATCCCCTTCAAATTCGTCCAGACCTCTTTACAGGTGACGCCACCATAGTCAAAAGTAGTTCACAAAAGAGTACCCTCCTTTGACAATTACATTCTTCTTCATACTGGCTGTATACAGAGACAAACAGATCTATGATGACAGTCTCACTCTCTCTCTCTCTCTCTCTCTCTCTCTCTCTCTCTATATATATATATATATATATATATATATATATATATATATATATATATATATATATATATATATATATATATATATATATAAGAGATTGATTGTATTAAGGTGAATAGTTCATAGAAAAATACATAAACAGACATAATTTATATGATAGTGGTTTCTTTTCCAGGTTGTCAATATCCCTAATGCCTATGAAGATGAGCGCTTTAACCCTGAAGTTGATAAATCAACCGGCTTCAGAACTCGTAACATTTTATGTATGCCTATCATCAATAAAGCGAAAGTAATCGGGGTAGTCGAGATGATAAATAGTGCAAAGGGAGATCACTTCACGCATGCGGATGAAATGGCCTTCCATACCTTCGCTGTGTATTGTGCACTGGCCCTAAATTTTAGCCGAGTTTACAGCATGTTAAATCAGCAGCAAAATCAATACAAAGTTGCAATGGATGTTCTACAATATCACATCGTCTGTAGTGACGAAGAAATACGTCCACTATGTGACAATCCTTATGTGGATGTCAACGAATTACCTACCTTGTTTGATACATACCGATTTTGTGTCTACGATTTCACTGACTTAATTCCGAAACTGTTCATTCATATGCTCCAAGAAATGTTTGGTAATGGTGAATTTGAAATAGAAAAGCTATGTAGTTTTATTCTTACGGTAAGAAAAAACTATCGCAATGTGACGTACCATAATTTTGAACATGGGTTCCATGTGAGTCATTCCCTGTGGTGTATGTTGAATCAAACATCGGGCCTATTCACCAAATTTGAAAAAATGGCACTAGTAATCGCCGGTATTTGCCATGATATAGATCATAGAGGTTATAACAATGCATTCTTTACTAAATTGAGTCATCCCTTGGCTGCCCTGTACTCTACGTCCGTTATGGAACAACACCATTACAAACAGACTGTCACCATTCTCCATACTGATGGGCTCGATATTTTCTCCTTTCTCGAACATGATAAATATAAGGAAATGTTGGAGCTGATACGTCATCATATCCTAGCAACGGATCTGGCGTTGTATTTTGAAAACCAGAAAAGCCTATCATCTTATTTAGAAGATGGATCGTTTGATATCGCCGACAAGGGTATGCGCACGCGTACCAAAGCATTAATGATGACTGGTGCTGATTTGTGTGCTATAAGCAAACCTTGGGAAACACAGTCTAGAACGGTGGAGAAACTCTACGATGAGTTTTACATGCAGGGGGATGCTGAAAAGAAACGCGGATTTGTGCCTCTCCCTATTATGGACAGGAATACTATCAAAGATCAGCCCAAGCAGCAGATAGGATTTATTGAATTTATATGTATACCTATGTATACAACACTTTCACAAATCCTACCGCAAACAACATCATTACTACAGGACTGTATTACCAACAGAGCTAAGTGGGTTGAAAAAATTGAACATTCAGTTTGAATTGTATGTAAGTATAGAAATCATCTGGCTAAGAGCAAAGAAATAAAAGTTTACATGAATTATTATTCTTGATTCATTTTCCTTCTACGTACCAACGCCAATTCTTTTATTATATGCCGTATTTGTTTTACCACCTACAAAGGTCTCATGATTTGCGGGATAAACCCTGTGAATATCAACTTGGGGAATGCTCTTGTGATAGAAGACAGCAGACTCTCAGCAGGCTTTCTATTTCAATCGGTTTTACGACTTTATTTTCAAACGAACCGATGGAAAGTGATTTTAAAATTAATAGGAAAGTGTTACACTAAACTTTTAAACATTAAAAATTTTATTATGTTTAAACTTATTTACAACAATTGCAATTCTGAGTGAAGCTTTTTTTCAATGTATAGACTGAATTACTAGGGTTCTGGCATGTATTAGTATTTTGAGCAAGCAGATTAATATGATATTCAAACATGATATCTTAGTGTCTCCACACATTGCTGCTCAGAAATAGAATTCCATCATGTTTGATCTATTTCCATCATAATATTTAATATAGATCTATATACTTAGGAGTCGTACAGTATTTTCCGTCTGTCTAGTCTCACGAAATTAAAACGTAAAAGATAAAGAATTGTTTCCATGGAATACATGTTTCTTCTGGCCAAGAGATGCAAAATCTTTTATATCTTGTGATGTATTTATGACTGCATGGCTTGGGTCATAATGTATGTTGAATATAGTATGCACGTTGAGGAACGGGGAATGTTGGCATGGATGTCGCGTGGATGACGTTGCCGTATTCCCCTCGGTTGTTTCCGTTGATACGATGTCGTATACGTTGTTGAATTAGAATATGAGACCTAAAGAGAAAACAGTAAAGACATCTGCACTTTGCAGAGGCGGATTTAGAGTCCCCCTTTTTTTCGCTGCATATTTACAAGTAAAAACCCCAAATTTGGCACCCAAAATGGATGAGTAGTTTGACTAAAGCATATGTGCCCCCCCCCCCCCTTCTTTTCGAAAATCCTGGATCCGCCATTGCTTTGGGCCAGTAGCGAGCCTGACTTCCAAACTAAATACCAAAGTTTGAATTTATATATGTATATGTAAGTAGACGAAGAAATACAAACAGTTTTACCCATTATGGACATTAAAACATATGACACGTAGAGTCGTGGATTCAGAGCATAGCATCTTAATCGGATTACGTAAAACTAATTGTCATCTAAAACATCAAAGGCTCGATTTAATGAAAAGTAAAATAAATTATCATATGAATTGTTTTAATAAGTTTTTGATTGGAATTTACAAACATTACCATACTTAGCATCTGAATAAAGAATTTTATCTGACTGTGAGTTTAATATGATAATATATTCATTCGCTTACATGGTGTGAAGCAAAGTATCACGCGATACATAAAGGATAGGGATTTTCTTTGAATGTTTTATTATAAATTTAATGTATATTCAAGGACATATGTCTCTGGTATATCATATATGTAGATATGAAAGAAAATCTTCCACAAGAGTTCTCCATATCGGTAGCGTTGCAAGTTCGCCTTCATTACACATATAATTTGCATTCACCCCATCCCCTCTCCACCATTCATGCATCTTCTTGTATAGCCGTCGGTATTTGCTTTGGTTATTTAGCCTGTAACACAGTTCACAAAATGGGTTTCTGTGCTCAAAATGAATATATGATGGATGATAATATCTTTTGTAAGAAAAATAAGCATTGTAAATAGTTTGATGGGCACTTACACTATTGAGAAATTTTGCAAATTTTTCTATTGTTGTAAAGTTACTTTGATCTATATATGAATTTGGAGGTAAGTATAATGAATAGTTTGCTCCCCCTCTGATTACTGGCACGATGTACGCACCGTAAGGCCTGAAGACTTTCTCAGTAATATAATCTCGACATCTCGAATTTTCTGCAGAATAATAAAATCTGTGAACGCCATTGAGCAAACGAAAATAACAATTATTTGTATCATCTTTCGTACATGCAGTTTTATTGCCACATTTTCCATAAATATCCATGTTTATACTTTTTCGGATATTGTGTATGTCATTTTCTCTTTTCCCTGGCGTGTTACAATTGCTAACAAACCACAAAATGTCTTTAGATTTGTTGGCATATTCATTGTTGTGAACTTTCAGACTCTCTTCATTCACCTTTAATGCACCATACAACAGTGGGATGTCGGAGTCCCTTCGGTAAGTCATAGTCCAATTAAACTTATTATCCCATGTTTTAATGCTATTATCTCGATGGGTCGGAGCCTCTAAATCACTCATGATCCAAACTTGTCCCATCGTCGTCTTCTTAGGTAATGATGTATAAATATTTTCAACCTCGATAAATACCGCTTCAGCAGAATTCAAGCTGTTTTTATCATCCGTAACAACACAGTTCGCAGACGGACAAAAAGATTTAAAATTGTTTCGAAAAACATCCACATTTTTGTACATAGGATTCCATAAAAGTATAAGTTTTTCATCATTTTTCCCTTGCGGAATTCCATCGAAAACCTGTGCACTTTCTTTTCGATATCTAACTTTTTCATTAATCCTCTTCCTTGAACTATTGCTTGAGGAATTTTTCATGCCATTATACGAGTGTTTGTCAGAAATAGAATTAGGACTACCAGCACTATGTTCAAAACTTTTAGCACTGCCATTTTTTACATCTTGTTTTTGTACACAATGGTTTTGACACTTCTGGGTGCTCATGAGGTTTTTTCGGATACTTTCCAGCGTTATGATTTGCCCATCAAAACTGATTGTCGTTCCCAGGTACAACAGAAAGGCGATGGAGAGGACGCTATAAAATAAAATCAAACAGATCATTTCCTCATATGTTTCGTATTTCATGATATTCATGTAGTTGTCAATGACAAATAAAAATTTAGTTGTCTTGGCAACGTACAAAAATTAATCGCAATTCACTCATTGAAAATAGCGGGAATACTTACATTCACCTGTGTTTCTTTCTTTTTTTTTTTCTGTTTCCCTTTCGTTAGTTTATTTGTTTATGTTTCATTATTTGGTAATTTAACAATTAACTAGAGATTAGAGACTGACTTGTTTCAACATATACTTGTCTGCTGGAAAACAGTGTGTAAAAATCTTATCAAAGTATTGGTTACTGCATCTCACTGTAGATATCACTCAGAGGTGCAAGAAGAAGAAGATTTTAAGCAGTATGTTACAACTGGTTTTAATAAATTCATCTAATATTAGGCCAGGAACAGAACTTTTGTTATCATGAAGCTTCAAAATACCAGTTCTTATCTCTTTACAAGTGAAAGAGAAATCTAAATATTTTTTGGAAGTTATTATTTGTTATCTTCCATTGATTGCAATGCTACACCTTTTTTGTGGGGAAAGGGGGGGGGGGGGGTGAAAGAGGGGGAGGGGGGGGTTAGTTAGGAATCGCTCTCTTCGTCTGTTCGTCCGGTGAAAGGCAAAATAGCCGTTATTTTCACGAACTTTTAATGTTGTGTAAAAATGCTTGTCTTGTGTATAAAACTATCAAATTTGCCTAAAGTGCATTGATACCCGATCATTTACCAAGTCCAAGCTTTGTCATACATCTTAAAGCAGCCAATTTTGAATTTTTAATATCCCATACAAATTCATTTTAATTAAAAACGTAAAACAAATCGTTGATTATGTGGTCATTAGATCGCTTTTGATGCATGAATCGTCTGCTTATTGTCTATTTACATATTTCAATCATCTGGTAATTTAAAAAAGATAAAATTTTATATGAAAATAACGGCTAATATGCCTTTAAGAAGTTCTGAAAACAGATTTTGCTTACAGTATATTTTGTATTCCGTTCCCCTGCTTGAACATTTGATACACTACTTTCATTTATATTTTTCTAGAACATCTTATGTACAGTATTTTTATCTGGATCATTTATTTTTGTGCTAATAATTTATATTATACTTTTTAATAAATCTTAAAAAGTTTGTAATAAGTAGAAATTATTTGTAGTTACAGCGTAAATATAATAATATAAAAATATCTAAAAGAATTCACAAATCCCCTTTGTGGCCTCATTCTTGCTCCAAATGTTTCAAAATAATAGAAACGTTTGAATCTGCATTGAATAATCTATGGTTGCATATTAAGTTTTTAATATTTAGATTCAGACAAATTCTCGAAATCGGCGTGACATTATATTAAGGTCTAAATGAAGATACGTCGCTGGTTGTTATGGTAACCGTTTAGTCCGCCGGCCCGGTAATCAGATAGCCAGGTAATCCGACAATCCAACAGTCAAACGTCCCAATAGTTCGACAGCCAGAAAGTCCGACGGTTTGACAGTCTGACATTATCGAAGTTACACTGATTACGAGATTTCATGTAAGTGTGGATCAAGTTTCGCAATTCATCGTCATTTACAATGCATTAGACTTACGGCCAATTAGGAAATTCCTGTTAGCATATTCAAATCGTCTGCGCTTTGTACATACCAGTACGACGGAACTAATTTGCCAGAAAGTCTGTCTGTTAGAGGTAACACTTTACTGTCAATGCTATGGCAGACAACATACGTGTTCCTCGAATACATTGGTCATATATTATGCAATTCTTGACAAAGGTTGAGAGCACAGATGGTGTGTTTAATTACCCGAGATCATGTTTGTTATACCTCTTCTAATACTTCAAATTCATAATCGACATTTCCTTCTCATTGTTATTTTGTTTTTATTCAATTTCCATTGGCGTCATTCCTGTCTTCAGGCTGTACAACGATATTTGATTGGAAGCAAGTACTGAACGTTCTCTATCAAGTTTGAGTTTTTCTTTCCGATGTACAGACAAAGTGGTCCCTATGGCCTCAAACTTTCAGATTTTCATTATTTCTTTAACTGCTGAAGCGATATGAATGATACTTTACGAAGAGTAAGTACTCCGTAACCTCTTCCAAAGTTGTTTTTCGTTCTGACCAGTCAATAGATGTAGCCATCCTGGTCTGTGATTGGCTAACGCATTTTAACTTTTCCTGCATGTACAGCTGTTGCAGTGACTTCAAAGTTCTTTAAACAGCAGAAAGTACCGTCATAATAAAACAGTCGTATATTTTGAAATGTACATTATTTTTTTTTTAAACATCGGCCTTGCAAATGTCATTAGGTGAACGTCCATCTGGACATTGTATGGATCCAGCAGGGTCAACAGGGTGGGAATAAACATTACGTAGAGTGTTATTCGAAAACATCCCTATCCGGTCGCCAAAAGTCCTGGAACTGTGTCGGTGACCAAGTGATTGATCTGTGACCGCACTGGTAATGAGTTTATGAGACAGCTGCAGGGCTACAATTTTGACCTGGGGATCAAATCATTCTCCGCATTTTGATAGAAAAAAAGAAAAAAAAAAATAAAGAGAAAGAAAAAAATGGGGGAATTTGGGTTTGACATCCCTCAATAATGGAAGCGATGCAATGGTGGACTGAATAGCATAAAAGGGACTGCGACGTACTATATGCATACTACTCAGGCAACAAAGGCAATTACAGTCCTAAAATAGTCATCAGTATTCTTTACTGGTGCATATTTTAAAATAACTTTTAAAAGGCGGAACATTCAAATGGGTTTTTTTTTTTGTCGTTTAACGGGTTACCACATTCACCACTATTTGGTGAATTTTTCAAAATGCACTTCAAATGCATCTTTTTAATTGTGTTTCAGTGCATTACCATCGACCGCCGTCGTACTACCCGATATGATATCAGACTACGAGCTCTCGGACTATCGGGCAGTCGGACTATTGGGCCTTCTTAATATTAGTATTGAACCACAGCACATACAAATTCATGACCATATTTATTTGCCTGTATTCGCCTGACATACGTGTATAGATACAAGTATCCGTAAATGCAAACTATATCATTTCCGTAAAATCTATTTGGACAATGACATTGAGCTTATGATTGACTTTAACAACATTTCGACAATAAAATGCAAAGACAACACTTCATATTGATAAAAGTCTCTCTCAACCTACCCAAATAATTCTATCTCTTCAGGAGGTATATAAGTGTGTGATAGATGGGGCGGGATTAAATAATGCATTTGTTTCCGTCTCTCCTCTTTCAGCGACGCATTTAGTCTCAATTAAAGTTGCAGAGGGAACTCGGCGATAGGTTTTAAAAAGTTCCAAGAGGAGGGTTTGACTTAAGTGTTATTATATCATTTTTCCTGATGTTATGTGGCAGCGACACTTTCTATACAATGTTTGATCACATTCATGTATATATACAGTGTTGAATTGTATATGTTTCGTCTATACGTAAGAGTATTCACGGCGGGTGTGGCTAGCCAAACAGGAGACTCCTCCCGGGCACCTGGTCTCACCTCTGAATTTCAATAGTCCGTGAATGTCCACTGTGGTACATTGTTGTTAGTGCCATAGTTATGTGACACCAGTTACTTTCGTATTTATTCCCTTTGCAGTGTGGAGCTCGTAAAAAGCTCCTCGTATAGGGTTTGACTTAATTGTTATTACAATGGCGGATTTAGAGGGGGCCCTTTTGGCCACATATTTACTAGTAAAAATCCAGATTTTGTACCAAAAATTGGACGAGTAGTTTGGCTAATACACATGCCCACCCCCTTTCGGAAATCCTGGATCCGCCACTGTATTATACCTTTTTTTCCTGGTGTTATGTGGCAATGGCACTTCTAGACAGCGTTTGTTCACATTCATGTTTATATACGATGCTGATTTATATTTGTTTCGTCTGTATGTAAGGGTATTCACAGCGGGTGTGGCTAGCCAAACAAGAGTTGCTCACTCCTTCCGGGCACTTGGTCTCACCTCTGAATTTCAAGAGTCCGTGAATGTCCATTGTGGTACATTGTTGATGGTGACATAGTCAAGTGACACACGTTACTTTCGTATTTTACATTACATGCTCATATCATCGAGTTAAGAGTAGATTGGTACTGGCTCTTCTCTCCTTAATCAGAGTCGCTGAGGGAAGTCGGAGATAGGTTTTACATACTCCGACCCTCAGCTTCCAAGTCGTGTCGTACTGGCTTTTCTCTCGTTGTGATGTACTTTCTATCATTTCTGTTAGTGTGAACATGTTGATTAATTGACCCTCATTATATCAAGATAAGCGGATGTACATTAAGTATATAATCCACTCATGCACATTTATCTTTTCATATTTGGGATATCAACAAGGATGTCAAGTAACATCTTTATCCGTTGTCGGAAATATGGTATTTGTGTCCTATAAGATATTCAAGTGTCAAAAATTTAAAGTTAGAAAAAGATACAAGTATTAAAGGTAATTGAAATATTCATAATGACAACTATTTCAATTACATCTGATTTATTGCAATATTTCCTAGTACAGTCGGATCCCATCGCATGAGACCGAGTGTGAGGATAGTGATATAAAATTCACTCACCATATAACGAATATAGATCTTTTCCAGTGCGTTGGTGTCATATCTATAAATAGAATAAAGAAAGGTTTAAGGAGATATGATATGACAGGGTTTCTTTTTTCTTATCAACGATCAATTTCTGTCAGAATTGTAAGTTATACACAATCCCCTATTTGCTTACAAACTGGGGGATATACGGTTCCCAGTGTCATGAAATGCGACTCAAATGCAACCAGTAAGGATCAACTTTTTATTTTTTTTTTATTTATTTTGACGATTAGTTTCCACCGGTACTCACGAATGAACACAAATAATGAAATATCACACTGTAGTATGGTAAACCGCGAACAAATACCCGGGGAAACAGCATTTGGCTCTTAATAAACCCCACTGGATTCATCCATAGCTAAAGCTGTCCGGTCATCTGATCTATCTTAAATGATTCAATTGATTGATTGATTGATAGAATATTGTTTTACGTCACTCCACGATTATTTCACGTATATGGTGACGGCATCTGCCTGATGTATTGCATACAAATTTAGACTTTTGCAACGGACCCAATCGAAGCAATGAGGGATCTTTTACGTGCCACGCCTATCGTGACACGGGACCTCAGTTTTTTACTGTCTCATTCGAAAGACAGAAAACCGGTCGAGAGTCGAACCCGGGGCCTCTCGATCACGATCCGAGCACCTTATTCACTACGCCACATCAGTTTTAAATGATTCAATACATATATTATACACTCTTTAAGCAACATATTCTCCTCTACTTAATATAGAAAAAATTACTAAGTAAAACAATAGGTCCAGATATTTAAATGTGTTATTGTATAACAATTGGTCCAACCCCTTCACAATTTTAAATACTTAGTATCCTATCAATCTGTTGCTATACCGGCCCGCCCTTTGGGCTTAATTTCTGTCCCGGGGTCATGGATTTCAAAATTCGGCTGTACGGCTTCTTTTTCTTTCTAATACTGTGTACATGTGTTCTTGTCTATGTAAAAAAGTAGAGATTCTTCAGACCTTTGGTACACTATTACTATATTCATTTTCTCCCGCTCTACAGACTAAACACTGTCCTACATGGCCCATGGACAATGACTCTCATTTCTAGTCATGTATACATTTTTCTATGCTATGTATTGAATCAATGTAGATAAAGAAAGTTTCAAAGATAAATTATAGTATTATCACTATAATTAAGACCTAATTGGCCCGTGCTAGGAACTAAATTTGTCATGTCCAGTGGCAAACCCCATCCCTGGGGGTCAGGAATAGCTTAGGGGACGACCACTTGATTCAGAGAGGGGTGGGGTGGCAAATTTGGTCGAGTCAGCTTATTTATTTTCAGATCTTTGAAGGATAGAATATTTATTTCCTTGATATCCTGGGAGAGATTATTTATTTTCTTGACTTTTTGTCGCCAATAAATACTTGTTACAATTGCATTGTACTATATGGCATTAACACACATCCTTCTATAATTATATTTTGTAAACAAAACACATTCTAATATAAGGTCAACTCAACAAATAATATGCAAACACGACTTTAATTGCATAGGTCTTTATACTTCTAGTTTCTATAGTGAAGTGTATAGTCTCTCTCTCTCAGAATCCTGGGGAAGAATTTCCATTTATCACTATAGAAGGATGAGTGAGGAAATGTTGCTGTTTTGGCTTCCTGTCCGAATGACATTATTTTATTCGTTTTTGACTTACTTTGAACTATGGTCTTTTGTTATTTTAATGCAAAAAAGCATTTCATAAATATTTTTGATATATTGATTTACATTTCTTACTTTTATCTTCACTACTTCTAGATTAGATTTGGGAAAGCTTGGTAGATATTATTTGGTTGGTTGGTTGATTGGTGTTTTACGTCGCTTTCAACAATATTTCAGTTATATCGCGATATGGAAGCAGGAGTTTACCAATCTCTTAAACATAGTGGCGCAACTCGGGAATCGAACCCGGATCGTCGGCGCCGCAAGCCAAGCGCTTAACCACTACACCACGCCTGCCCCCTTGGTAGATATTAAGCATAGATATGTTCCTCGTGTACACTTTTACATGTTTTAAAAATTTTAAAGAAACTAAAGACGTATGACCATCTACAATCATTGTTCAATATCATTGTGCAATGTTTTCTATGTTTAAGGTGAACAATATAGGCCCATATCGGACTCTTTTTACTTTTGTTATCATGTATATTAAGTAAGATACACATTTTTGTTGTTTTACTTTTGTTCTCATTTTAAAGTCATATTTGTTTTTAATTTACATTTGAATATTATAAATGTGTTAAAATCACTTGACGAATGTCCTGTTGCACTAATTAGACCTTTAGTTGCCATATACCCCTGTTTCCCCCCTCCCCACACCCACCCCTAGGGGGAATTTTCGAGGGTATGTTTTTTCTAAAAGCTTATTAAAAATTCAACAAAATGAGCCATGTTTGCACTCTGGCCGTTGGGGCTTTACAGAGTTTTAGGGCAAAAACATAAGATTTTTATCAAAAATGGCTGAAAATTGGAAATTTTCAATAAAATGTAAACACCTTGATAAAATCAAGAAAAAAACATGTAATCTGATAGATCTTGATATGATCTATCAAATAAAACACGTTTCAGTACCATATCATGTATCAAACATGTTAGTTTTTGGGTTAAATGTGCTATTTTTGCAAAATTAATAGGTTTTTTTTCTTATTTTATTCCATTTCGTCTATCCGGCTAAGTGTAGGTCCAAATATTTGTTTTAATGCTTATGGAATGATAAAACAATGTCTAATCTATTTAATGATATGCGATTTACCCAATCAAGAATTATCGAAAAGGGATATTTAAAATATTTTCCATTAAAGTGGTGCCGATTATGAAAATCGCTGAAAATTGGAAATTTGGAATAAAATGTAAACAACTCAATAAATTCTTGAAAAATAAAATCCATGTAATCTTATAGATTTTTATATGTTCTTTCCAATAAAAGAGATTTCAGTACCACATCATGCAAGAAAAATGTGTTTTTTTGTTTGGTTTTTTTTTTTTTTGTTAAACATGCTATTTTTGCAAAATTTATAGATTTCTTTCCCTTACTTTATTCCATTTCATCTATCCTGCTTAGTGTAGATCCAAATATTTGTTTTAATGGTTATGGAATGATAAAACAATGTCTAATCTATCTAATGATATGCCATTTGCCCAATCATAAATTATTGAAAAGGGATATTTAAAAATATGTTCCATTAAAGTGATGCCGAAAATGAAAATCGCTGAAAATTGGAAAATGCATGATATACATGATATGGTACTGAAACTTTCTTATTTGATAGATCATATCAAGATCTATCAGATTACATGTTTTTTTTTTCATGAATTTATCAAGTTGTTTACATTTTATTGAAAATCTTATGTTTTTGTTCCAAAGCTCAGCAAAGCCCCAACGGCCAGAGTGCAAACATCGCTTAAAATGTTTCTTAGAGAATGTACTTTCACACGAGGTATGTCTGCAAAATTCCCCCTGGGGGGACAAAAGTGTTTCTGGATCAGGGAATTGATTCGAATGAAACTTAAAAGGACTGAAACACTGTCGACAAAAATGGTCACCATAACTTTTGAAATGCACATGATTTAATTTAAACATCAACTTTGCATATGTGCTCAGGTGAGACCCCTTTTGGCCACTCGTTTTAACGCTAAAGTATTGGTATGTCTGGCATATAAATTAGGGCGGACAATACGAGGGGATTTGGGGGAAAGGGATTGGAAATTGGCGGCAAGGGAACGCGATTGACACTATTCCAAACAAGAATCTGAAGAGAAAATCTCTCAGAAAGCAGGTGGTAGAGCCCCTGTCCCCTGTCTGCCCCTCAAAATGGACATGGAAATATATTTTAACAAGCAACAATTCTATCAAGTTTTGTTGAACATATTGAATGGCAGGATTTGTCCAATGCTATAAATTCCGCTGAAATACGAGTTACACAGTTTTTAAAAACTAACGTTACTACACACTCTAGTATAGGGAGCAATCTGGAGAGTGAAGCGAGCCGGAAAAAAAATCAACATTCAGCTTTATATTTGCATGATCTGGTATATGTATAGGCTAGTAGCCAGAATATTTATTTTCATTTCAGTCAAAGCCAGATTTTTTTATTTCCAGCATTTTCAGGGTCAGAATATTTATTTCCAAAAATGCCACCCCCACCCCTCAGAATTAAATGGTTGTCCCCTTAACTATAACGTAATCGAAATCAATAAAAGATTCGCCAGATTTTTAAATGTTCGCCAGCCAATGTTGACAATTGTTCTCTCTCTTTTCACCTTTGGCACATTTTCCCTAGCTGAGGGTGACGTCTTCTCTCTCTCTCTCTCTCTCTCTCTCTCTCTCTCTCTCTCTCTCTCTCCTTTTCTATCGTCACCCTGGGATTTAAATGGAGAATTATTTAGTCCTAAATGTCAGACCAAAGCAGAGGACATGAGTCTGAAGTTTGATTAAGTACTGTTTTACGTCACTCCACGATTATTTCACGTATGTAGTGACGGAACCTGCCCGATGCATTATACAGAAATTCATACCTTTGCAACGGACATTTCCGAAGCAGTCAGGAATCTTTTACGTGTCACGTGACCTCGGATTTTACACCGGTGTGCCTATGGCGGGAGTCGAACCCGGAACCTTTAGGTCAGGAGCCGAGCACCCCGTCCACTGAGCCAAACCGGCTTTGGGTCTGAAGTCTTAGTTAGTGTATGGGAATAAAGCCGAAAATAAAATTTATATACCTTACATTTCTTTTTGTCATTCACATATCCATATCCAAATAGCTCCATATCAAAATTCCAACAAACGTCCCGTAGTAATAGAATTTTTCTACATTGATGACTCAGAATATTCTCCTCTTTCCAAATTTCTTATTTACGAGACCGTATTGGGTGTATTTGCGAAAAACAGTCCATTCAAATTTTGATTAATGCATATAGAAAAAGCACTGAGCTTCAGCTGAAGCCTTAAGGATATGTTCCCGGTATTGTAGTGAAGTGGGGACCGTGTCAAAGTTACTTTGCATTTAACAATAAAAGTAATGGGGGAAACCCCTGAAATAACACTTAAGCCTTGGATAAAAAGAATCCTCAGTTTCGATTTAGATCCCAATTGGTACGATAACAAATATTAAAATATTACTACAAATTATGAAAAAAAAAATGGCATTACGGTAGATATTACGAAAGGATTCATCTCAAAATAAAAAAAAAAATCCGGTTTATAAATTTGTTGGTTTAATTATTCAATAATAATATAAAAAAAACCCCTTAATGACCATTTTTTCCTTAACATAAGTGTATGCTATAATCTTGTCTGGGCATAGGTGAATGTCTGCAACACACCGGCTTCAAATCTATAATGTAGCTCTCTTGTTCCATCAGCAATTGAAATGAATGAGAAACATTTTCGACCAGGTGCTATAAGAACACGGGCTGGACAGTGGTTGATATTGTAGGATCACAGGAATGTGAAGATTTGCCTGAAAAATACAGTATGAGAGTCAAACACCCGTTCATCGACGGGTGTTTGACTCTCATACTGTATTTTTCAGGCAAATCTTCCTATTCCTGTGGTAGGATGTGTGCCGACACCGTGCTTAGTGTAATCAAAGGACTGAAGGTACTCAGAGATACTTGTACGTGTATTAAAGAATAATTTGTGTAATAACAATTTCAAACTCAGAACTAGTTTTTATTTGGATTAATCACACGATATTTAAAATAAATTAAATATCAATACTTTAAAAGAAACGGAGAATGAATACGTCAGTTTCAAAATACAAATCCAGACCGTTAATTTTCTTGATGCGATGGCCTAAGTTGGTACTGCGCGAATTACAATATAGCACCTATACTTCTTAAAAATGTCCAATTTTTGACATAATTTCGTTATTTTTCATTTAAACTGATGCAGTCCAGAATTTCCTATCTCGAACTCTCCGAAACGGACCAGACAAATATATAGCTCGGAATATTTCCTAAAGTATTTAAGATGCAAATTTGGTGGGTTTTTTTTTTCGATTTTTGTAGTTTCTTTACATGGAGTGAATGGACAGTATCGCTTCAGAATTTCATGCTAAAAGTGACGGGACTTTAATTTGTCAAATTTCTCTCAAAATTTGATGTTATTTTTATTGTCATAAGAAGTAATGACTTTTTGCCGGACAAACTTGATACTCAACACAGTGAGTATTAGGGGTTTTTGGTTAGTTCCCCGTTCAAGTCTATGGTAGACATAGTGCATATATCGTCTCCAAAATGGCGACCATGCAAATTAGGAAAATGAGCGCTATTTTGCCATATGTACAGTCTGGGCTAGCCGCAAGTAGTGGCCCTATATGAATGATAGGGCCACAATTCCTTACGTTGCGTAAACTTGCATTTTTGATAAACAGAATGGCCGGTACGATTCTACATATTTCAGCATCAAATGTAGTAAATATCTAACATATATAAACATAAAGCAAACGGTCCGCAATGTTAACTAACCCCCGATCTGTCATCTAAAGGCTCTACACACATTTTTCCCAACCTGTTTCAAATTTGCGGGTTTCTGTGTCAGCCATTCGGTCTCGCGAAATCTCGTTAAAAGAAACCTCACAAAAAGAGGCGGAGCTGACAAAAACACGTGGTCATTGTTATTTTTATGTCATTTCTCTGTTTACATTTTATTTATTGGCTAGTTACCGCATTTCTGGTCATTTCAATTTAGTTTTCTTCTTCATAAATAACTAGGCGATAAATATCTCGCGAGACACTGACAATTTGTCTATTAGAGTAGAAGATCTACCCGACCGTGTAGAGTCTTGCTGCATGTATCGATGTAGGATTGTTTTGATTAATAAAAACTGAAATCGCTCTTTTTTCTAAGACATCTAAATCGTTAAGCTTCTCTGCATATATTTACAGTTCTGCTGAAATGTTAGATGTTGTGTAATTTCACTAGAGTTAGTTTTGTTTGAGAAAAAAGATAGATAAGAGGATATTACTCTACAATAATTCCGCATGTCCACCTAGAAAACATAATAAAACGAAGAGCGAATGATGTGTACGCACAAGAAAGGCAGGGTTTTTGAGAAAAGGAAAACGACCACCTCTCTCTCTCTCTCTCTCTCTCTCTCTCTCTCATGAGACGCTATATTTTTTGACAAAATGATGTATACGCACGTGCATATTTGGCGTAATGGTAGATTCGCAACTGAAAACTTACTAATTAAGGGAAACACGTCCATGATATATACAGGAACTACAAATCGATAGTGAAGCGAAAGCCAGTTTTCTATCCAGACAATTTATATTGCACGTAATTCGATCACGATCATAAATCTTCTGTAAAAATTTCAACAAGTGTCCTACTATCCACAAGATAAAACTTTTGTCGATTTCTCAGATTGCACCTACTGCCCTTTTAACAAATATATCTTAAAAATCTAAAACAAAACAAAACGCAATAAAACAATCAAGTAAAAAATAAATAAAAAAATGTCTAACATCTTATTTAATACTTCGATAAATATATAATTAAAATATATCATACAGACATCCGCATATGATGCAAATAAACAGTACACAGCGACATTTTATTCTTTCTTGAAACTATTAAATACACTGAGCAAACACTGAGCAAAGGGTTCATACTCCCTGTAACTTCCCGTGTCTAAAACTGGCACAAGACCCAAACCCCGGACTCACAAAGGGTTTATGTGTTCCGGTGAGGTCGACATACCACGTCAATTATGTTTTCCTCGAATAGGGATCGATAGTAAAGTAAATATATTCAGATTCTTAATATGAGTGTAATTCTATTTGACCAAAAGTCAAGAAACTCTGACAAAAGTCGTAACTCTTCCCATATCCGCCCGATGGAAAAAAAAAACCAAAACAAACAAACAAACAAACTAAAAATAAATAAATAAACAAAAACCATTAAAAACAACCAAACAAACAAACAAAAAGGAAGACAGAACAAGACAAACCAAGAGCTGCCGGATCCAATATTCATCCTGTAATATGAACTGTGGAATATTTCTCCCCTACTCAGTTGTAATATTATCAGATTACTATTATTTGTTATGCCCCCCCCCCCCCCTCCCCCTTTCGAAGAAAAAGGGACATATTTTTTTTTTTTTTTTTGCTGCTGTCGGTCGGTCGGTCTGTCCATTTACAGTTTCTGTTCATTATCTATAGAACCAATAAAGATACTGAATTGATATTTGGTATACAGATACATCTCAATGATATCTAGGTCAAGTTATAATTAGGATACCTGTCTTTGGCATATTTATTTTGATTTTGTTTTGTGTCAGTTAATACTGATGTCTAAATTAAATGAAGACAAGTGACATATCTGTTAATCATTAGACACAAACTTGAATGGAAAAATTTTGTTTTTAGGTGATTATGAGGAGAAGATGACCTCTAATGTGGTCATGTGAGTTATGCCCACGTTACAAAAATAACCAGAAGGGGATAGGAGGACATATGCTACGTTGGCGTTGCTCTTGTTTGTTTCTTGTCTGACGTCACGCTACGATTATTTAATGTAGATGAAGACGGCATCTGCCTGACCCACAGCAATGAATTTAAATTATGCAAAGGACCTATTCAAAGCAGCGATAAATATTTTACATAACAGACGCTCTCGACAATGTCGTATTTGAAAAATACTGGTGATATTCGTACAGAGGGTCCTGTCAGTTCTAGGCTAACCACCTTATCCAATGACATTTGACCTTTGCCCGCTCAAACAAGCTATTAGTTATTTTCTTTAGCTCACTACAAATACTGCCTACGTCATCTGTCACTTCAGATTAGAATCTTCGATCTTTCGTAAAAGACCGTGCATATTTAAGACTTCAAATCGATTTAGGTCAGATCTAACTCACCTTGTGTCGAGAAAGACGTTGCACAGACATGATGCGCATACGTTATAGAACCGACCTCGTTAAAGTGAATCGAAATAAGAGTTGCTTCTGTATATGACCATAGATTACTGTTTATCTCTATTGTTTCCTTTAATAAATTAAAAATCATTGCAAAACTCCTACCGCTTTTAACAATGAAATTTACGTCTGTAAAATTGTTGCCATACGCCAAACTTTAAATATCCATCCACTGACACCATGATCACCCCCCCCCCCCAGGGTGCATGTTCAAACCACCATAAATAGTATCACAACATTAGTAAATAAATTATGGAAGAAGTCAACATTAATTTTTGGGACAATGTGCGTGGTACATGAAACAAGAGAGGGACATGAAACAAGGGAGGGTTAAGAAACAAGGGAGGGAACTGTAGTCTATGGTCATATATCAGATATTTAGATATATAAGCCCCTGATATATATGAACTTTCTCTCTCACATTTCTCCAGAGTGCTGTATTTTCACTGGTCGTTCAATTGTTATATACTAGCACATGCATGACTTACAAAGTTGGCTACAAATCTTTAAAGACAAACATAAAATTTATATGTGTGAGGAAGTTTGTTACTTCTAGATTTTATTAAGGAAATTAAGAGTAAGTGTGGGTTTATCCCAAGCTTGAGTCTTCGTTCTGGTATGCGTTTCCGCCCTCTTCACGAGCGATAATTAAAATACAGCTATTCTTACATAAAACCGTCATGACTTCTCCTATTTTAGTGAGAACAAAAACATAGAGAGACTGATCAACAAATATACATATTAATTATACTTATTCCTTATTCATATTAATAATTAAGAAAAAGGAAAAGGACTATGCAAAATCTGGACATCTTTCTTTCTTTCTTTCAAACAAAAAAAAAAAAAAACAGAAAGAAAAAAGATTATTGACTAACATCTGTCTTACAGTTTACTACTAAAATTGAACTTTTGGCAGTCGACTATAAAGGCAACTTTTAAAATACATGTCTTGGCGACTGCAGCCTGAATCATTTGCCATTGATGCATTCTCATTAACTGGGAAAACTTAAAATTTAATTGTTTTCTCATTTTTTTGTGATACCAGCAATCCCTCAAAAAGTGAAACAACAAAATTGGTTCACATGGAGGAATACGAGCACGAGAAAAGCAAAAGTGTGGTAGAAAATAACTATACACAGACTCAGAGGCCAAAAAAAAAGAAAGCAAAGTGGAACAAATGTTAGAATCGGGTAAAGTTCGAGTTTCATTGTCACATGATTTCCTCCGACCGACCTTATCAATATTCAAGGAGTTGGTGTGTTTATGTTGCAAATTTAAAACGGGCATATCTCGTTAACGACATCGACTTTGGTAACGATACTTTTTACACATCTTAGATAATATACTAGCAATCGATTGCCGTTTAAGAAATCCGTTTACATTTTTTTTATACTTTTCCCGACTTCAATCGGACCATGCTCCTTTAACCAACTCATGGTCGATAGACTATCATGTTAGATCGTAGTGAACTCTTACTAGTGGTATTATATGTCGATTATTCTTGATATACACTGTATAAACATCTGTTAAACCACGTGGCTTCATGGAGTACGACAGTAGTAATAGTAAGATTTGACTTATGGGGACTCTGATATATGGGGATGGTATAAATGTACATTGGGAAATAGAATTATTTCAGACTTGGACTTGATTTCGATCATCGTAAATGCCAGGTCTCTCCCTTTGTATAACATGAGGCCACCACTGTATTTCTACAGTGTAGGTTTCATTAAAGATAAAAAAAAAACCCACGTTTCACCGACTTTTCTATTCTGTCACATACACAACGCTCCTTTAGAAACCAACCAACGGGTAGTGCTGCCCTACATGGTTCCTGATTTGGTGCCTTGACCTGGATTCCTCGGTGAGTCTGATTTTTACTTTTCTGAAATCATCATGGCTGAAAATGTTGATGTCCCCTTATTTTTCAAGGGTTAGGTAGGCAAGTTGATAGGTTAAGTGCAGTTTTAACAAAACAAGAGGTAAAATTAGATGCCCCATCTTTTGACGGAACTAAACCAGAACAAATTGATAAATTAATTAAGCAAAAACAAGATGAAGAGGTATCGATGTACGGGCATAGGGTGTCAAAACTAGCAGAACAAGCTTTTGATAATTTGAATATCGCATAAGTTAAAAAAACTACAAGTGAATTTCTTTATAGACGGTTTGGCTTACGATTACTTGAAAATCAAAGTAATGCTAGAAAATCCCGACAACTTCCAGAGAGCTATCTCTATCGCTATAACTGAGTTGTCACTTCCAGAGAGCTATCTCTATCGCTATAACCGAGTTGTCACTTCCAGAGAGCTATCTTTATCGCTATAACCGAATTGTCACTTCCAGAGAGCTATCTCTATCGCTATAACCGAGTTGTCACTTCCAGAGAGCTATCTCTATCGCTGTAACCGAGTTGTCACTTCCAGAGAGCTATCTCTATCGCTATAACCGAGTTGTCACTTCCAGAGAGCTATCTCTATCGCTGTAACCGAGTTGTCACTTCCAGAGAGCTATCTCTATCGCTATAACCGAGTTGTCACTTCCAGAGAGCTATCTCTATCGCTATAACTGAGTTGTCACTTCCAGAGAGCTATCTCTATCGCTATAACCGAGTTGTCACTTCCAGAGAGCTATCTCTATCGCTGTAACCGAGTTGTCACTTCCAGAGAGCTATCTCTATCGCTATAACCGAGTTGTCACTTCCAGAGAGCTATCTCTATCGCTGTAACCGAGTTGTCACTTCCAGAGAGCTATCTCTATCGCTATAACCGAGTTGTCACTTCCAGAGAGCTATCTCTATCGCTATAACCGAGTTGTCACTTCCAGAGAGCTATCTCTATCGCTATAACTGAGTTGTCACTTCCAGAGAGCTATCTCTATCGCTATAACTGAGTTGTCACTTCGGAAATGCCTTAGTCTTAGGACCTGTAGCTCCACTTATAGTTCACACAATTTTCTTCATGAAAATGGCGAAACGCTGATGGAAGTTGATCATTATAAAAATGATGCGCTATTTGTAAACGAACAAATCATAATACTAATAGATGTCGCTTAAAACAAATTAATGACGTACAGAAGAAAAGTGAAGGACAAAAACTCAGGTTTGGCGTGGTAAAAATGCAAACATACGACGCTATCATTGTGGAAAGAAAGGTCATATAGAAATTGTTGGTCTTAAAAATCGCTGAACTGAATCAGGAAAACTAGCACGCTCCCGCCGAAACAGGACCGTTGTCGGGAGTTTTAAACGAAATGTTAGCAATAAAAGAAATAACAGAAAATCTGAAAATAGAAATAAGAATAAAACAAAAAACTATCCGTCTTACAAAATAAATGTACCTGGTAGTCCAAATTCATCCCTTTTGAAAATTGGTAAAAAGAAATTAAGAGCATTAGTTGACAGTGACGCTGAAGTTAGTTTGTTACACAGACGAATTTATCAATCTTTAAATAAACCTCCAAACTTGGTGAAAAAAATATATTAGTCTCCAATCCGTTGATGGCGGAAAATTAGAAATAGACAATTATGTGGAATAAGAAATTAAATTAGGAGGGACTACAGTAAATCAACCATTTATGTGGTAGCAGACATGAATAGAAACATTATTTTATGCAGAGGTTTTTGTAACAACTCGTGGAGTATGACAGTAATAATAGTAGGATTTTACTTACGGGGACTCTGGGTATAAATGTACATTGGGGAATAGAATTATTTCAGACTTCGACTTGATTTCGATCATCGTAAATGCCGGGTCTCCTCCTTCGTAGCACACCATACCACCACTGTATTTCTGCTTTGCAAGTTTCATTAAAGATAAAAACGTTTCACAATCAAAGTAAGCCAGAGTTATTTTACCAATAAAGTTCGCGCTCGTAACGGATCGACGGCACGCGCTGTCATTACTGCAAAGGGTTAACAAAAACAAGACGAAGAGGAGGTATAGCTGTACGCGCATAGAATGTCAAAACTAGCAGACCAAGCCTTTGATAATTTGAATACCTCTGAAGTTCAGAACCAATAGGAAAATGCATAAGAAGTCGCGATAACCTATTGTTGAAAGGTTTTGGATTTTTGTTGATATTATCACAAAGACAATCTCTGATAAAGTGCTTTACAAACAATTCGTGTTGGAACTGTGATTTTGATCTGTTTGTTTGTGTTGCTATTTCATCTTTACTCATTTTTTGACATTCTCACTATCTCCACCATTTATGACGTGGATTTCGTCATAATGTAGTATACACGTATATACGTTGAGGAACGGGGAATGTTGGCGTGGATGTCGCGTGGCTGACGTTGCCGTATTCCCGTAGGTTGTTCCCGTATATACGGTATAGAAGTAGAAGTGAAGAGTAAAGTCCGATTTTACATTTTAATACATTAACAACAATAGATAATTTGAATACAACATAACACAGTCGGTAAAGTCAGCAGATATTCTGACGTCCGAACAAAATAAACGATGACCAGTCGGGTGTTGTCAGTAACGAGTCTGACTTCCAAACTCCCGTACAAGTTGGAATTCGAGAATTTATAGTTTAACATGTAAACAAAGATTGGTGACATAAATGAGTAAATCAATTAGATAAATATAGAACATATATATACCTTTAAATTTTGTGCACCATATGCGCATTTCGACAAGTTATGTCTCTAATTGAAGAAAGGATTAACAAAACAATAGTTAGATAAACAATGTGTCTGTAGGCTATAACACTCAGCCTAATAATAGATATACTAAGTAATTAAAGTTTGTATTGTCCCTTTTGGTTATAACACTTAACCATTGCACAAAACAGGAATTTGGCAGATGTCACTTGAATGTTTTTATAATTTCCTGAATAAATTGTAGAAACTATAAAGTTGAAAGTGGGAATCACCCGTATCATATTAAGTTGGTTCAACGAATCTGTGAGAATCTTGAAAATGGTGAAATTATCTTTATGATAATAAGATAATTAAAGCTTAGTAATGTGCATAGTAAGGTGGCATGTGTTGATGCACACATGAAGGAGATGGTTAACCCCTGAATTACAATTAACAGCTAAATAAAAAAAATCATATTACTAGTATGTCGGTTCCCATCATATGTGGTATTTGCGATTAACAAATATAGAACCTGAAACGAAAACTTCTTGAACCGATATACATGTATCATTTCATCAACATACCTGGCAATTTGATGGGTTAGGTCGATATGGTTGAGGATCATTAACGAATAAAATTTCCTATTACATGTATTATCGACATATATTCTGTGATAAAAATGAGAAATGGGAGTCTTTGGCCGATTACGTCGCCAGGTAGTGTGATTAAAAAGCGGTTGGTTAAATATTTAAAGTTGCACTAGCTGTCATTTTCCGTATTAAAAACAAAAGCTGTAATTTTAAACCTGGAGTCTCTCCTGAAGTTAAATCTTTATACGAAATTACAATGTTATATAAGTTCGGTTAGTAGTGGAAAAAATCATTAAAATGTAATTAAATAATTACGACATACCCGCACAAAGTCGGTAATTTTTTCTTCACCTGGCATGCTCAGTGTATCAGTGACCTAGCCAACTAACGCGAGATTAGGAAACTTTCACTAATAACAATGACACTGGTGACGTAGATAAAGCTATCGGAGATGAGACGTCCTCGATTAAAGACAGAATTCGATAACATCAGGGATGAAAAAAGTCTGTGACGAAACATTTTTAGAACAAGAACAACATAGAAGTTGCACTAGAGCGATGGGAACGGGGGAGAGTTGTCAGTTTACTCAAAATACTTCGCACGAGTCTTTAATTTTACATTTTTCAATACCACGTCAGCACGAGGCCTTGACATTCCATTGTATTGATTACTTGCGTGTTTGTATTATGAAAGCGGTCCAATATTTACTGTCATTGGGTAAGGTAATCTCTTGAAAATAACTGTTGATAATAATGTGTAAAGTGGACGCCATAAAAGAAACGTAAATGCATTTTGTAAAATTCTTTAAAAGAAATTGTTTTAAGAGTCCCTTTTTGGGGCCCCTCGAATCATGTGGGACTACTAATGCGACATAAAGCTTTAAAATGTTGGTTGTATATAGCCAAATTACTATTGACAGTATTACTAATGACATTTTTTCTTTTCTCATACACAACCAATGGCGGATCCAGGATTTCCGAAAAAAGGGGGGGGGGGAGACATGTGTATTAGCCAAACTACTCAGCCAATTTGGTGCCAAATTTGGTTTTTTACTTGTAAATATGTGGCGAAAAGGGGGGCGCCCCCCTCTAAATCCGCCACTGACAACGCTCCGTTAGGAACCAACTGACGGAAAGTGCTGTCCTTCATATATAGTACACTTCTTCAGATTAATCCTCGGTATAAAAATATAACAAACAGAGAAAATACTACGTGAAACACAGGTACTGCGTTACATGAAGAGTGCCTTTTTAAAAACTACCCCGCTATATCGTCTCGTTCCCCTTTCCCCTACGGTAAGAAATGATAGCCAGAATGGGGCCACTTCAACCAGTATTTCATACAAGTTCCGATGATAATCAAAGGAAAATAAAGCACCAGTATGTAAAACAACGTCTAACCTTTTAATATCAGTCCTCAAAATTTTATTCAAGCATGACAGTTTAAAAGCGCTAACAAGCACAAATTCGAATGGCACAACTCGCGGATAGTTTGCTCGCCAGCAGTCTGTAACGAGTTTATTCACATAATAAGACTCTACCTTGTTTGCGTTGATAACATTCCGGACAGTAGTTCAATGTAGACTGAATCTATTTCATTACTAAAACAAAACAAAAAAATCTTTGTTCTATTTCATGGATTTAATATCCCTTTTTTTCAAAGTCTTTGCACTCTTGTCATTATACCGATCTTGTCTTATACACCCTGCTTAAGTTGTATCAACATGGCGAACTGGTGAGCAAACTGTCCGTGAGTTGTGCCGTTTGAATTTCTGTTTGTTGGTGTCTTTAAACACGCTGAATGAAATTTTGATGATAGATGTCAAAAGGTTAGACATTGTTTTACATGTTGGTATTTTATCTTCTTTTTGATTATCATCGGAACTTGTATGAAATGCTGGTTGGAGCAGCCCCATTCTGGCTATCGTTTCTTACCTTAAGGGAAAGGGGAACGAGACGACATATAAAGGGGGAAGTTTAGTTTAAAAAAAAAACACCCATCATGTAACGCAGTGCCTGTGCGTGAAAATGTCGCAACGCATAATGAGCGTATTACATGTAAAATTCGAGCTAATGATACACCAATATTGGCAGATTTTGTGGTATAACCGTAATATATATCACACGCAGAATGGTCGTTTTCTAAGTCAATTTGTTTTCACATTCCTGATAACTAACGTTTACTTTCATTTTCGTTTTTTGACTGCGATATTCAATATATTAAACACCTACGTCGTGATAGACACACAATGGAATTGCATTCAAGTAAAATTTACGCAGGCTTATTTTAATATTGAACAAAAATTAGATCAATAATTAACACAACATTACCTTGATTTGAGGATATAGCGTTGGCAATCTCTTGAAATAATTTTTTTGATAAGGTAACAACAGTATCAGACAGTACATGTGTATACAACATGACAGACACTTTTTATTGCGCAAGCGCAACTGAAATGAATTAGGATGGAGGCAAGGTTGGCCCAAAAAAGTGAAAAGGGGGATGTTAATCGTACACATAGTTGTATACACACACACACACACACAAACATATATATATATATATATATATATATATATATATATATATATATATATATATATATATATATATATATATATATATATATATATATATATATATATATATATATATATATATACTGCAATTATAAACACACACACATTAACACACTAATCTAAATGAAAGGATAATTCGACAGGAACGAATAACTTCATATCTACGTATTGTGATGGCGACCAATATACAAGAAATACATGTAGATAGTTCTTGATATCTTTGTGATGGTTCAGCAGGGGATGTCTACTCCTCCGTGACATCTGATCCCACCTCGATCCTTCCAGAGACCTCTGCTAACCAATATCACTATCTTGTCCTTATTATAGAGGTTCATATTGACTACTGTTTGATGTCGTAACATTTTACATGCACGTGTACACATGTATCTTCTTGTATTTATCTGTTTATTTATCTAAGTGCTTTGCATACAGCTTTTCTTTCTTGTCTCTCTATATTTATGTATTTGTTTTGTCCTGAAGAATAGCTCCCTCTGACCATGTGTCGGCACTTCTACAGATCAGGGACCTTAGTTTGCTTACAGACACGACAAAGCAATGACTTATCATGTTCATATTTCATGGCCTCTCAAACTGTGTAACCCGTTGATCCTTGTTCTCCATAGGGAGGAGTGTTTATTAATTATTTAATGTGTGTTCTTTTAATGTATTTCTTAGAGAAATTTTTCTCTCTCTCTCCCCCCTCTCTCTCTCTCCCTCTTTCTCTCTCTCTTATTCGCGTTATATGTTTGTTTTTAGTTAGAACATGCTTTTCTAAATCGCTGATTTCGAAAATATTAAGTATTGATTATGTGGTTACTTAAGAGTAAGGGGTTAAATATTTACTTGAGTAGTACCAAATAACTTTTGAAAAGAAATACTAAGAAAATGAACAGTAAAGTGTAATCCAAACGGAGTGAGTCAAGCTCGAATAGCTGTAATGGTAGATTTTATAAAATCAAAAGCCATCTTAGAGTTGATGAATAATGATAGAAGGTGTGTACATATCGGGGGAAAATCAACCTACAACCAGTTCAGATACCCCATGGAGTTGAAAAACACTTGAATCACGAGATGCGGATGCTAACCGCAGTTGAAAAACCGTTTAATCACCCAGATGCGGATGCTAACCAGGGTTGAAAAACGTTTGAATCACCCAGAAGCGGATGCTAATCAGAGTTGAAAAACACTTGAATCACCCAAACGTGGATGCTTACCAGAGTTGAAAAACATTTGGGTCACCCAGACGCGGATGCTTTTTTTAAAATGAGAAACAATTTTACTGATATAGAATTTTAAAAACTAAGTTTGTAATATTCATCGTTTGAAGAGCTAAATTTTTGTGAAATCACTGTTTTCAAGTTAGATCGTAATCTTCAGGTAAAATAACACAAAAATATTATCTGAATTGAAATATGTTTGGGGATTACATTACTTAGATATTGAATATTATTGTTCATGTATTCAGAGGAGATAAACTTTACAAAACAATATATATTCGCCGAAAATTGAACGTGAGTACAGCTGTCAGACCCTTTGACTTTGCTTACATCAGTAAATAGACGTGATCACGTGGTAAAATAGTAGTAGTAGTTTCTTATGTGTAGAGTAAAATCCATCCAAAGGAAAACAACCGAAAACACACAAACAAAAGCACCGTATCTTACTAAAACACTGTGTTGCATTAAGTGTTTCATTTTATATAGCTTGTATGAAGTTTCTTTTTATTAAGGTGTGTACCTCTAGATTTGGGATCCTCCTTGCCCACTCTGGATTCTCCTCTAGATCTGGTATCCTCTTTGCCCACTCTGGACCAACCTTTAGGTCAGGGATCCTCTTTGCCCACTCTGGACCAACCTTTAGATCTGAATACATTTCTTTAGACACAATTTTATTGTATATGGTTTATCAATCTACGCATTCGGTCTATAGAATTTCGTCAACGGAGGGTACCTCTTGACTTTGCTAAGACCCACCCTAAATCTCCATTGATGGGCGTGTCAGAAAGACAATAAAGGATGTGTGAACTGTGATTTATCCATACCCATAAAGTTTCATAAAATCCTTTCGATGCTTTGATTTTAAAAAATTGAGAACTTTACCCACGACGACAGACAGTGTGGTATGATGATGCCTCACTTTGCTCAGGCGAACTGAGTTGTAAAGGGCTGACTAGTGGTATTAACTAGATACGGAGGCCCTACATATCGATTTGGAAATGCAGTCAATGAAAATTTAATTTCAAAAGGTAATCTGTATTGTACTTGAAGCCTTTTTTGATATTACAGATAGTATTTTTGTACCTTAATGGATTCTTCTATGCAACGCTAATCTTACATACATTACTAAAAAGACCGTGCTAAAGGAACAAAAACTTCCTCAGTTTAGAGGGGGAAACGTCCGCATCCACGCTCTGAACTAACCGCTGAATATTCGCTTCTTTCTGTATATTTTACATGTTCAAGGATGCCATCACAATATGCATGCTTGGGCATGTAAGCAATCGTGATAGCATTGCCGCTCTGCCAGTATTTTTTTTTTTCATTTTCATGAAATACACGAACTGTTAAGCTATATGTTCCTACCTTACTTGGTGAACCGTAAATTAACTGGAGCATCTCGCCAGCTTAGAAGTATAACAAGAAACATAATCACACCACGAGTACAGATGATTCTTCACTTCCTATCCATACCCTCTATGGATATTATTGATTTTATGTGTGATCGTCAGTAGAAATGTTGATTAATAAAATATTAACATAGATCGATGTACTTCAGAGTATAGCAGTCTGAATTTTTGAGTTGTGTGACGTACCCGAGGCTGATTACATAGACGTAGGGACTGGGGTAGGTCTCTCCCTCTACTGAAGATGATCACCAGCAGAAATCAAATTCTCTCCAAGTGTTTTTTTTTAACATTCTACATTACATGAAGATCGAATCTGCGATAAACTCATTCTCACTCTCATTTCGCTAATAAAATTAAATTTATGACCTAAAGGTGTTGCTGTTGTTAACATCTGAAATTTGCAAATTTTGGGTTGACCCTTTCCAGCAAGATTTTCTCAAAATTAAGGCGAGTAACTTATAGTAAACTATTAAAATTCTGATAGAGGAGGGGCTGACAAAGATTTTGATTTATAGACTGTATAAAACTAAGAGATAGAAAGTTGTATAAATCTTGCTGGAAGTTAGGTAATTTAAAATGGGACCCTATGGGAATAGGGATTACTATGCTTTGACAGTTTTACCATTCGACACTAGAAGTGAATCCGATACACCTAAATGTTATTTATGGACTAGATAATTCTTATAGATAAAATCCATGCCACGTTTAAAAGCCACTTAAAACTATAGTTACATGTAAAGAGCTAAAAGTATTTGTAAACAGCCAAAGAATGGAAATTGAAGAATTGTCCATAAACACCCTCATTTGGAAGTCTTAAAAATTCATAGAAAATCCAAAAATTGAGATATTGACAAATTCTTTCAAAATAACATTCCATACCATAATTATGATCAAAATAGTCCATAAGAAATCATCATTATCAATTAACTAGGAAATATGACACTTTTCTGCATTGAAATTACCAAGTCCAAACAAATGTAAAAAAAAAACATGACAAGACTTCTTCACTCGTCATCCCTCTAGATCATTTCTATGCATTCTGTTTGTCTCTGTATACAGCCAGTAAAATCCTTCAAACAGTTTTGCAGAAAAAGTTGAAAATGTGAAAAATGGCCAATCCCCCCCCCCCTTTTTTTTTGGAAGTCTTTAAAAATTCCTAAAAAATCCCAAAATTGAGATATTGACAAAATTCTTTCAAAATAATATTCCATACCATAATTCTGATCAGAATAGTCCATAACAAAGCATCATTATCAATTAATTGAAAAACATGACACTTTTCTGCATTGAAATTACTAAGTCAAAAAAAAGGGTCCAAAAACGTCAAAAATTTTATTTCGGAATGGAACCAAAAATAACAACACTTCTTTACACATCTGTCTAGATTATTCCTATGCATTCGGTTTGTCTCTGTATGTCCCCGGTCTGAAGAAGAAGTTTGTTAAAGGAGGGTACCCTCTGTGACCTACTTTTGCCTGTGGTGGCGCCACCTATTGATGGATCTGGACGAAAAACAACAACACTTGTAGGGGACCATGAGTACTTCATGCATACTAAGTTTCATCACATTCTTTTCAGCTGTTCTGAAAGGAAAAAGAGGAGTTACTGGCTCAGCCATGTGGCAGAAGTCATCATAGAGCCACGAAGAATTCGAAAATGTGGAAAATTAACGACGAACGGATGGACTACGGCTAGGGTGAGCTAAAAAGTAAAACACATCGAGTTAGATGGATATTATCTTCCATGTCTATGGGGGTAAGATCATTATCTCCTATGTCTATGGGGATAAGATTATTATCCTCCATGTCTATGGTGGTAAGATCATTATCCTTAATGTCTATGGGGGTAAGATTATTATCCCCCATGTCTATAGGGATAAGATTATTATCCTTATTGTCTATGGGGTAAGATTATTATTCCCATGTCTATAGTATAAGATTATTATCCCCCATGTCTATGGGGGTAAGATTATTATCCTCCATCTCTATAAGGATAAGATTATTATCCTCCATGTCTATGGGGGTAGATAATTATCCTCCAAGTCTATGGGGTAAGATTATTATCCTTCATATCTAAGGGGTAAGATTTTTATCCTCCATCTCTATAGGGATAGGATTATTATCCTATATGTCTATTGGGGTAAGATTATTATCCTCCATGCCTATGGGGGTAAGATTATTATCCTCCATGTCTATGGAGGTAATATTATCCTCCATGTATATGGAGGTAAGATTATTATCCTCCATGTCTTTAGGGATAAGATTATTATCCTCCATGTCTATAGGGATAAGATTATTATCCTCCACATCTATAGGGATAAGATTATTATCCTCCATGTATATGGGGGTAAGAATATTATTCTCTTTTATATCGGGGTAAGATTATTATCCTTCATGCATCTGATTGGAAAACAACCAGTCTTGTATAGAATCTTGAGTACCTCATTCATACCAAGTTTCATTTTAAAATCTCTTTCTGTAGCAGAATGTTTAAAGTGGAATTATATACGTAAAATGAGTGTTAAAGAACAAAATGAATTTATAAATGAGATTATAAGAGAATAGTTTGGTTGGTTGATGTATTACATCAATTTCAAAATTTATTTTAATTATTTCGCTACATGGAAGCATGGATCACCGGTTTCTTAAACATTGTAACGTAATATGGGAATCGAACCCGGAACGCCTGTACCGCAACCCACGATGTCACGTTGCAACGTGAAAGTATAAAATAGGAAATATTTTGATGATAATAAATAAATAACAAAAATTAGTTCATAAAGTAAATAATATAAAATAAAACAGAGAAAATAAATTAAAAAAACAAACAAATTACATAAATATAAACGTCAAAATAAGATTTAGGATTTTTACAAAAACTAAACATCGGATAGATCAATCAGTATTTAGTCCTTTATTCTATGCAGTCCGTCAGAACAAGGTTCTCCCTCACCGACCTACTTCATCTCATTCTGGATCCACCCTTAGCACAGTACTTGTAGAAGTAGTCGATGCTAAATTTCGCTGAAAATTTCCTTGGCGGTTTGCATTTCAGTTCAACGCATAAGAGTTATGAACTGTGTGAAAAGGTAAAGACGACAGAGCTCAGGTGTGTAGGTGAAAACGAGTACATGTTTGGTATTCCAAAATTTTGTTCAATATGCTTTTAAAATGAATGTATTTGACTTAATTCCTATTCATGAAACGAAATGTAATTGCTTAATCTTCTTGTATATTAAGATATTCGACATATTTACCTTCTGTAGTGTGATTTCCATACATTAAATCTATCCCATCACAACACCTTAGTCTCCAGTGGAAGAAATTAATTCATCCGTACGGAAAATGCATTGACCTGTATACTGACTACATTAGAAATGCACCTTTAATGTTCACATGATCGTCTTGTGCACAAGCCGGCGTAGCCTAGTGGCATTGCGCTGGACTCCTAATCGGGAGGCCGGGGTTCGATTCCCGCTCTGGGTCTGGCGCCATAAACTGAGATTATACTTAAGTCAAAATTTCATATTCTTCTGCTCATCAATAAATTATTAATGGGATTTGGATTTTATTTAGTTTTATTCTATTGATAAATAGAATTAAATCACTCTGCGTGAGAATTTATTTGAACGTTTGTCAATGGAATAAATTAAAATGAAATATTTGACTTGAGCATATT
Source organism: Pteria penguin (assembly GCA_035048485.1). Lineage (NCBI taxonomy): Eukaryota > Metazoa > Mollusca > Bivalvia > Pterioida > Pteriidae > Pteria > Pteria penguin. The sequence continues at coordinate 22,067,386 of CM068585.1, forward strand.
CTCAGTTTATGGCGCTGGACTCTGGTCATGTCGGTGTCCTGTCTTTCGGATGAGACCGTAAAAACCGAGGCCCCGTGTCGTGGTGAGCATGGCTCGTTAAAGATCCATCACTGCTTCGGGTAGGTCCGTTGCAAAGGTCAAAAATTGTATGCCCCGCATCAGGCAGATGTCGACACCATATACGTGAAATATTCGTGGTGTGACGTTAAAAAATAATAAATTAATCAATCTATCTTCTCGTGCACATAATATTTGGAAGACTGAATAATTCCGTCTCTATTTGCTCCCATTTGTGTTATGTCGCTGAAACAGAGACGGAATCCGTTTAGGCTCATTCTGTGTGGATAGCAGTCAATTTGAACGCGGTGAATTAACAGTCGATTTTCATGCAATTTTTACAATACTTCAACTTACACAACTGTATTTCAAACATATCTGCCTTCTTCAAGTCATGTTAACAACAATTAGAAAAAATAATAATTTCATCCTTTTTCCCTGCTACAAATATCAAGTCGTTCACCAAATCGAAAGTGATACATTTGAGTATGACAACCAATCAGATTGCAGGAAACAAAACACTACGAATCTGATTTTACCTGAAGGTATCACTTTCGATTTGTTCAAAGACTTGACATTTGTAGCAGGGAAAAAGGATTTAGAGGGGCGGGGCACAATTATGGCATCCAGATTAGCTAATATAATATTTGACATTCACATGTGCCCCGCCACTTTTCGGAAATCCTGGATAGGCCACTGAGGTTGTTTCGCTTCACATAGGATGATCTCCCAATTATGACAAACGCTGTACGACTAGCTTCCGATATTTGAAATGATTTTGTTTGCAAGTGTCGCAAACCTCAATCCTCCCTTTTGTCCAGAAAATTCTACCAACAGCATGTTCTACCTTTTGTGGACTGCAAGTCACCCCACTCCTTTTCAAAGATTTCTAGATCCATGTATGAAAAGTAAGATCTACCACAAGTTTTTGTAGTAAGCTTTTATCCAGATCTCTCAAACAGCTTCAACTACTGTTTCTTTATCATGATATGCGAAATATAGGTTTAGAAGAACATGTATTGCAATAGTTTTTACAATTGTCAAGACAATGTGCTGCCTAACCAGTTACATATACAAAAATAGTGCTTATGAAATGCCGCCTTACACCTATATCTTTCTTATTCAATGAAATATTTACATTTGAATGTACTTGGTGTAGAAATGTATCCCGTATACGATTTTATCTCCAGTGAAAAACATTTCAAGTTTCGGTATTTGGGTCTTTTAAATGCACATCGACAGTTGTGAATATAATGCATGCTTCGTCGAATCTGAGTAAAGGTTCGCAAGTGGAGCAAAATATGTGTTTATCTCAACATCTTAAACTGTGTTGATACTTGATACACAAGATGGATCCTGTTGCATGTAATTAAAGAATGTTGTAAATGAAATTGCATCCAAATGCATGTACGTCGATAACGTATAAGCCAAAGACTTTTGATTGTGGGGGTTTGATGCGGCTCTTTATTAGCTTTAAGTGAACCCGCTCATCAGCATCGTGTATATAACATACACAAGAATAAAGCATCAGATACAAATAATAACATAGGAGAGTGCAAATATACCTCTTTATACAGAAGCTGAATACATAGACATACGTATACTCACATCCACAAATACATACAGGGTGTTTCATAATATCTGTCCCCAAAACAAAATGTTGTAGAATGCTCAATTTTGCATGTATAATGATAATCTTCCCACCAAATTGAAGGGCATAAATGATCATTTTGTATTAACGTAAAAATACGGGAAAGCGTTGACGTAATGACGTCATTGATGACGTCATTTTCTGTTGGCTTGTTTTGAAGATGCCTCCTACAAAACTGCAATGCAAAGATGTTGTTAGACTTTATTATGAGACGAAATCACCTAAAACTGTAGCTAAAATCATGAAGCAAAATCATCCTAGAATGGAGAGACTCACGAAGAAACAGATACAAAGAATTGTCAAACGTTTTCGAGGAGTCGGGATCAGTGGAAGATAGAAGACATGGAAACTCCGGGCGTCCAAGAACTGCAAGGTCATCCGAAAATATCGCGGAAGTGCAAACTGCTATTTGCGAAACACCTCAAAGGTCAGTGCGACGAATACTAGGTGATATATCAAACACTACTAGTGCAACTAGTGTTTACAGAATGTTGAAATTTGATCTGAAATTAACTCCGTATAAAAATTTCCATAATGCAGCATTTGAAAACCAGTGATATTGAAGGCCGCATATCGTTTGCACGTTGGATGATGTCTCATCTTGATATAATTGACTCGCTTTGGTTTTCGGATGAAGCTCATTTCTATCTGAACGCACAAGTTAATAAGATGAACTGCAGATTTTGGGGGAATGAGAAACCTGATTTTTGTATAGAGAAACCACTACATAGTGCAAAGGTTACTGCATGGGCAGCGTTGAGTGTCAGCGGTATCGTGGGTCCGTTCTTTTTCGAAGACAACGAAGGTAGTGTTGAAACTATAAATAAGGATCGCTACCTTGGTCTTCTGAAGAGGAAGTTTGTTCCAGCATTGAAGAGGAAGGGAATTAACATTGACAATGTATGGTTTCAACAGGATGGAGCTGCTCCACACACAGCTGGGGATGTGTTAGACTGGCTGAGAAAAACCTTTGGACGAAAATTCATCTCCCTTAAGACGGATCAGGAATGGCCGCCACACTCGCCTGATTTGAGCCCCCTTGACTTTTTCTTGTGGGGATACTTGAAAGACCGGGTGTACAAACCGACGCCAGCAAATACCGATGAACTGAAAACAGCAATCAGGAGAGAAATCCGCTCTATTAGCCAGGAAACATGTCAAAATGTTATTGAAAATTTTAAACACAGACTTGACGTCGTAATTGCTCAACGCGGACGTCATATTGAACATCTCCTATAAGAATGACGCCGGTTAGTTTTGACAATTTTGAAGGTACTGTGTTCAAATTACATATTATTCAAAATTTTGGTTTGTCTGCTATGCAAATATATATTCACTTTTGTTGTGTGGTTACTTTTGACAAAACTACTACGGTTTAGAATGGGGACAGATATTATGAAACACCCTGTACATATCAAATATGGATTACAAATAATAATAATAATAATAATAATAATAATAATAATAATAATAATAATAATAATAATAATGACGACGATGATTATGATGATGATAATAATAAAATAAATAAATAAATAAATAAATAAATAAATAAATAAATAAATAAATAAATAAATAAATAAATAAATAAATAAATAAATGAATGTTACTGATAATAAGATAGGGTAAAATAAAATAAGGAAAATTTCATAGTACATGTACTAAATTTCTCAACATGTTAGCCTTGAAAATAAATTTATCAAAATCATAAAGCTGGTTCTAACGATGAAGTCAATGAACGAAAATGGAAAGAAGTGCTTTATAATGTTGGATGTCGTATTACTGATATGGTATATCTGATATGGTATATCTTCATATACATATTGTTACACAAATACATTTATTACTTTTACATTTTGAAGATGGTCTTTGGAGAGATTACATAACACTACTTACCAATTTATTTATAATCTTGATACCACGTGATCTTCAAATCATGCATATTCATGATATGTGTGTCGTCGAGATATTGACAAAACCTACCATAACTGTTTATAATATGACGAAAAAAAGGCGTGTACGCATTTTAATTAAATCCCCTACGATGCCTCAGATCCACAAGTGCGACCCCCCCCCCCAAAAAAAAAAAGAGAAAACCAAAACTAAAACAAAACAAAACAACCCCCCTAAAAATGTATGTAAATCGTATGCGCATCACGTGATTTGACGTCATAGCCTAAGTTGGTACTGCGCAGAGATGCCGTTGGTTACAAGGAAAAAGAAAATTAGTCAAAAAACTTCTCATTACAGCCGGTGTAACATTAAACAAGAGGCCCAAGTGGGCCTATATCGCTCACCTGAGTACCTAGATGATCAGTCATGCATGAAGGAAGAATTCATTTATTTTTGCATTAATGTGACTTAGTCAACACAGATGTTGAAAATATGTCAAATTTTATTTCAGACTAGAATAAAAAACAACACTTTTTTGCACATCCATTCACGTGATTTTGATATTAAGCATTTCCTTTGTCTCTGCAAGAAGTCATTTAGGGCAACAAGTTAGTCATTTTCTTTAGGTGGGGCCTTTTGTTGACTGATTTCAAGTCTGGGTCATGAACAACAATTGTTTCAAATATTGTCCAGATCTAACTTAAAATTGCCTAATTTCATATGTTGAGTGTTGAGAAACATCTAAAAACTTATTTAGATGTATAAAGAAATGAAAAAAAAAAATTTCTCCATATTTCAATTACCAAGTGGTATATGTACCATTGTGAGAACTGCTTTTTAGACATGGTGGCATTATCTGTTAACCAATTTGGATAAAAATTTACCAAATTGATAGAGGACCTTTAGTACTTCATGTATTCCTTGTTTCATTAAAATCTTTCATGTGGTATAACAGCAGAAGTGAAAAATGTGATTGAATTGTTCCTATACACCCTCATTTGGAAGTCTTAAAAAATTCATAGATAATCCAAAAATTGAGATATTGACAAAATTCTTTCAAAGTAACAATCCTTACCATAATTATGATCACAATAGTCCATAAGAAATCATCATTATCAATTAACTAGGAAATATGACACTTTTTTTTCTGCATTGAATCATCAAGTCCAAAGAAATGTCGAAAAAAAATTCTAAAATTTGATTTTGGAAGGGAACCAAAATGACAATACGTCTTCACTCATCCCTCTAGATCATTTTAATGCATTCTGTTTGTCTCTGTATACAGCCCGTATGAAAAAGAATATTGTTAAAGGAGGGAACTCTTTTGTGTCCTACTTTTGACTATGGTGGTGCCACCTGTAAAGAGGTCTGGACGAAAACAACAGAATTTGAAAAGGATCATAAGTGACTTATTTCTATCAAGATTTATTAAAATCCTTCAAACAGTTTTGTAGAAAAAGTTGAAAATGTGAAAAATGGCCCCCCCCCCTTTTTTTTGGAAGTCTTAAACGTAAAATTCCTAATTTCATATGTTGAGTGTTGAGAAACATCTAAAAACTTATTTAGATGTGTAAAAAAAAAAAAAAAATTTTTTTGACCACAGCTGGATTTGATCCGCTACTCTCTATATTTCAATTACCAAGTGGTATATGTACCATTGTGAGACCTACTTTTTAGACATGGTGGCATTATCTGTTAACCAATTTGGATGAAATTTACCACATTGATAGAGGACTTTTAGTACTTCATATATTCCATGTTTCATTAAAATCTTTCATGTGATTTCGTAGAAAAAGTTGAAAATGTGAAAAATGGCCAACCCCCCCTTTTTCTTGGAAGTCTTAAAAAATTCATAAAAAAATCCAAAAATTGAGATAATGACAAAATTCTTTCACAATAATATTCCTTACCACAATTATGATCAAAATAGTCATTAAGAAATCATCAATATCAATTAACTGAAAAACATGACACTTTTCTTCATTGAAATGACTAAGTCCAGAAACATGTCAAAAAAGCGTAAATTTTTATTTGACGGATCTTAACCCCGAACACAATTTTTAATAACCCATCTTTATAGATTGTTGAAATGCAATTAGTTTCCCCATTTATGTACTGGTTCTGGAGAAGAAGATGTTTGAAGAGGGGTACCCTTTTGGGCACTTTTGGTCCCACCCTGGATCCACCCCTGAGGGAATCTGGATCCCGAACACAATTTTAGTAGGGGACCTTGAGTACATCATTTACACAAAGTTTGATCCAAATCTGCAATGTAGTTCCAAACAGTTTTGTAGAAATCAGTTGAAAATGTGAAAAATGGCCACCCCCCCCCCCTTTTTTTTTTGGAAGTCTTAAACGTTAAAATTCCTAATTTCATATGTTGAGTGTTTAGAAACATCTAAAAACTTATTTAGATGTGTAAAAAAAAAAAAAAAATTTTTTTGACCACAGCTGGATTTGATCCGCTACTCTCCATATTTCAATTACCAAGTATTATATGTACCATTGTGAGACCTACTTTTTAGACATGGTGGCATTATCTGTTAACCAATTTGGATGAAATTTACCACATTGATAGAGGATTTTTAGTACTTCATGTATTCCATGTTTCATTAAAATCTTTCATGTGGTTTTCGTAGAAAAAGTTGAAAATGTGAAAAATGGCCAACCCCCCCCTTTTTCTTGGAAGTCTTAAAAAATTCATAAAAAAATCCAAAAATTGAGATAATGACAAAATTCTTTCACAATAATATTCCTTACCACAATTATGATCAAAATAGTCATTAAGAAATCATCAATATCAATTAACTGAAAAACATGACACTTTTCTTCATTGAAATGACTAAGTCCAGAAACATGTCAAAAAAGCGTAAATTTTTATTTGACGGATCTTAACCCCGAACACAATTTTTAATAACCCATCTTTATAGATTGTTGAAATGCAATTAGTTTCCCCATTTATGTACTGGTTCTGGAGAAGAAGATGTTTGAAGAGGGGTACCCTTTTGGGCACTTTTGGTCCCACCCTGGATCCACCCCTGAGGGAATCTGGATCCCGAACACAATTTTAGTAGGGGACCTTGAGTACATCATTTACACAAAGTTTGATCCAAATCTGCAATGTAGTTCCAAACAGTTTTGTAGAAATCAGTTGAAAATGTGAAAAATGGCCACCCCCCCCCCTTTTTTTTTTGGAAGTCTTAAACGTTAAAATTCCTAATTTCATATGTTGAGTGTTTAGAAACATCTAAAAACTTATTTAGATGTGTAAAAAAAAAAAAAAATTTTTTTGACCACAGCTGGATTTGATCCGCTACTCTCCATATTTCAATTACCAAGTATTATATGTACCATTGTGAGACCTACTTTTTAGACATGGTGGCATTATCTGTTAACCAATTTGGATGAAATTTACCACATTGATAGAGGATTTTTAGTACTTCATGTATTCCATGTTTCATTAAAATCTTTCATGTGGTTTCGTAGAAAAAGTTGAAAATGTGAAAAATGGCCAACCCCCCCCTTTTTCTTGGAAGTCTTAAAAAATTCATAAAAAATCCAAAAATTGAGATAATGACAAAATTCTTTCACAATAATATTCCTTACCACAATTATGATCAAAATAGTCATTAAGAAATCATTAATATCAATTAACTGAAAAACATGACACTTTTCTTCATTGAAATGACTAAGTCCAGAAATACGTCAAAAAAGCGTAAATTTCTATTTGACGGATCTTAACCCCGAACACAATTTTTAATAATCCATCTTTATAGATTGTTGAAATGCAATTAGTTTCCCCATTTATGTACTGGTTCTGGAGAAGAAGATGTTTGAAGAGGGGTACCCTTTTGGGCACTTTTGGTCCCGCCCTGGATCCACCCCTGAGGGAATCTGGATCCCGAACACAATTTTAGTAGAGGACCTTGAGTACATCATTTACACAAAGTTTGATCCAAATCTGCAATGTAGTTCCAGAGAAGAAGTCGAAAATGTGAAAAAGTTAACGACGGACGACGACGACGACGACGACGACGACGACAACGGACGACGGACGGCGCACTATGACTATAGCTCACTTGAGCCTTTGGCTCAGGTGAGCTAAAAAGGACCCCATTTAAAACTGACCCGCGGTGAAAAGATTTGTGGCTTGGGTGTAATTTCAAATTCGAACTGCATTTCTTAAATACTAGTATACCTTTTATCTCGGGAGAAAGTCTATTCACAAGGCAGATAATTACGGGAGGGGGGATGGGGGTGGGTTTGGGATTGGGAAAAAGTCTTTACTATTTTTTATTTGTCTTTAACCTATTAAGCATATGGTCACTAGATCAAGTTAAAAGCATCCATATTAAAGACATCAGCTGATTATATATATATATATATATATATATATATATATATATATATATATATATATATATATATATATATATATATATGGGCGGATCTAGAAATTTTTAAAAGGGGGGGGGGGGGTTCGGCATTTTCCCGCAAAATCAACGTTGCTTTATTTTATGAAATTCAATATATAAGACTTTCATGTCCAAAGTCGACATATACACTTTAACCCTAGGTATTTTCTTTTTGTCAGCCCGAACAGTGAAAAATTGTATCTACTGCAATTGCTCTTTGTTTGTATATTTTTGTATTGCTGTTACAAAGAGCATGCATTACTGATGAAAGCAATACTAAGCATGAGTGAGACAATAATTGCTCATGGTTTCAGTGGACCCATTGTCGACTTTTTAAAACTGGATTAAAAGAATAGAAATGTGCTTCAAAACACTTTAATATCCAATCGGTTACAAATACAGCTCAGACACGTTCAAAAATTAAACTTGGAGTAAGTGTAAGTGTCATGGTTTATAAGTCATGGCGAAGGTTTAAGTTGACAACAGACAGACAAACAGATAGACAGGACAAAACAATATGCCCCCGATGATTCGATCCGGGGCATAAAAATGTACGTGTCCCGTAATTGGATATTATCACAGGTACTACTAGCCTGTCCAACCCCGTCGGTCAGGCTAATATTTTAGGTAAATCCGCTCACTTTACACGTAAAGAGGAACCTCAATATCAGGGGGGGGGGGCGAATCAAATAGTCGTTTTTTATAGGAGCAGTCCGTTACTAAGCCAAAAATTATGAGAGAATGTCGAGTTTTCTATACAATAATTAAGATTTTCGAGTATTTAAGTTACAATATAACATATAAATGGTTTCATTCTAAGGCTATTTAATTTGCCTTTCGAACACTCTCTACCTCATTACATACAGCAAATTCAAAAAGACGTGATCCGTCGACAACTGTACTATTTCTACCAAGTCGGGTATTGGGTGATGTAACATATTGTTGAGTATTATTTCTTATACATTATTTGAATATTTCATATGTTAGAAATGACTTTAATGCACTTCATCAATCAACAACACATAAAAAGAAAGTACGTATAATGCATGTAATTATCTATAATGCTACTTTTAGTTGACATTAATCCACAAATTCTAGGAGCAAGAACGGTTAAACAAAAAAAAAAAAAAAAAAAAAAATGGGAGAGATCCTAATCACACATAGCTTTACATATCGCGTTATTAGAACATTTACATGTACTTTAAACGTGTATGTTTGAAATTATTGCGTAAGCGTGCATCGTCATATCGTATGGCATATTGCGGTGCATTTGCTCAAAATTCGTATTGCGATATAATCCCTACACGGTTTTGTCTTTTTAAAGCTTGGGATACTGCTTAAAACTTTTGGGTCAATAGCATCTAAAGTTATAATGTACAATACATTAAGATTACTGACATTTTAACTGCAAATGTTCAAAACGTAATACGAAAGTGAATAAAGTCATGTACAGTGATGCTCCGTTAATCCGGGCTCCGTTTATCCGGAAAATCCACTTTCCGGACAAGAAAGTGCGGGAGCGGGTTTCCCAAATGATATTTTGATCCGATAATCCGGAGATCCGCGTTCCGGATCCGGACAAGGAAATATGGGTACGGAATTCCAAAAGTACATAAAATTTGCTCCGATAATCCGGACAAAATTTTGCTTTCCGGACGTAACTGTAGCAAATAATTGCAGTTTTAATTAATGTACTGCTTATCTCCTCTCTGCACCGATTGTTTGTTTAACATTTTAACGACGCGTTTACCTGGTCACCTACCTATGGTATGTTAATTACCTATCCAATTACGTACTGACCGCTTGTGGTGTAGTCAAACGTCATGTTAGCGGTCATTGATGATTGCTTTTTAATGAGTCAATACACACTCGCGCCAGATATGAAGATAACTGTTACTTGAATGATAGTAAATAAAAGTAAGTTGCCGACTTCGCAGCTTACATTGTTAATTAATTATTGGGGCTTTAGATTGTAACCAAACTTTAGGTATCGTCACTCTTATGCATAAAAACTCCTATAAATATTTACCTAACCGCTCTTACTCCTAACTTTATCGTCTTAGTCCTACAAAATTCGGAAAATACTTTGTTTGTACATTTTAAGTCTAGATTTGCCAATTTTAATCTCATTGCTACACTCAAATAAGTAATTAGATTGTATATGCATAAACAAATTGAGGCATTGTTCATAAAAGTTCATAAAGTTTAGAGGAAATTCGGGCGAATTTTTTCATTTGTCGACGCATTACGCTTTATAAGGAGGTTGTCATGTTCCAAGTTTTAAGGCAATTGGATCTTTATCAATATCATTAAAGAAAAGGCATGGTTTGAATAGAAATCTCTCATTTACAAAACAGAAAAAAAGAAATATTACTTATCGAAGCGACTCTTTGTACACTCAATGAGTCTGCTCCCATAAAAAAACGACCATTTCATTCCCCCCTGAATATGTAGCATCAAGGGGTATAAAAGTTAAACTTACCATTTTCATTCACCTTTATATTATTTTATATGCATATATTTTCTTTATGTCCGTCTGACGGTTACATAATTGCAAAACATGGCCACTCAGCATGTGTAAACTTGCCTCATTGATCGGGAGTTTTACTATGTTGCATTGCATCTCACAGAGCAATTAATAAAATTTGACAGTTCTAAACCGTTAAAACGACAAACCTTATCTGGCGAGCAGCTGTAGACAGCATGCACCGGCGCTCTGAGTGACGGCATAACACAAATATTATACTATTGTTTATAATGTGTGGATTCCTCCCCCCCCCCTCTCTGGAAGGTCATTTATAGTAATCTCAAGGGGGGGGGGGGTGTCAGGACCCCCTCTGGATCCGCCAGTATATATATATATATATATATATATATATATATATATATATATATATATATATATAGGAAGATGATTTGTTTTACACGTTGTTTTACACGTTTCACATATTCAGGAACTAGAAACCCTCACCACAAACATATAGCATATGGCATCGTGATTCAACCACTTTTGTATTTCAAAAATAGCATCAACGTTTAAAATATGCATATGTGTATCAGAACTTTACTAATTCTCTTGCTCTTGAATTATGTCGCCGTGTAATAATGCAAGCTATTATTTCATACACTTGCAAAAGTTACATGCATTCGACTGATCAGTCCCTTAAAACGGCGAAACGACTCTTGAAAGGCATGCACAACTTAGAGTCTTAGTGTAGTAACATTTCATTCACAACAAGATGTCACGTGGATAACAAATTGTCGAGGCATGACGTCAAATATATGTATATTATAATTTCTATTTATTATTATTATCATTATTTTGTTTTGATCGTATTATTGCCAGCATTTTTTTTTCGCCCTGAACAGACCACGTATGAAAGGTCGTCTTGCCGTTTAAAGTACAGGCCAGCTGGAATAATCATGTAAAGGACGCTGTTCGCTCAGGTGTCCATCTGTCCAAAAGTCCCATTTTAAACTTCCTTGACACACTTTATGCAATATTGAACAATTAATTACTGTATTTGTACACAACCTAATTTTCACCCAATATGTTGATGATAAGGTTTTAGATATATGCTGTATTAGCATATTCATGAATTAGCATGATCTGTGATTGTCCTTCATAATGTCTTCACAAACATTTTATTAGCGAAATCATTAATTAAAATACAAAAATCAGTACTTACTCCGCTTAACATGAATCCCGAGAAAATAAGTACAATCCAGTAAATACAAATTTGGTTATAACTACAAACAAGATCGATTTACTCGAGTTTGAAAATACTTTTACAGGTAATTTATACGAACTTTACTGGGATTTCTAAAATGACAGATCATACTTAGATACAAACATTGACAATTTACTCCTACCGAAAAGAAAAATCACACCGTTGCACTTTAAATCGGTTACTTTTTGGGTAATGTGCTGTTTCCAAATTATCTTTTTTCAAAATTATCATTAAACATATGGACAAGTATATTCATCTTTAAGAAAATTTGATAATTTGTGAATGAAGCGAATGCAAAGTGTAAATGAAAAACAAATTCATAAATATTACGTCAGAAAGTGGAAAATGGGATATATCCTCTAGATTGATTGATTCTTGTTTAACATCACTACACGATTATTGTATGCATTTAGTGACGTCATCTGCCTGATGCACATCTTCACTAGCCAAGGTTGCGGGGAGAAGAAAGAATCGGATCAGAGCCTCGGCTAGCGAAGATGTCGCTGCATTGCATAGAAAATTATACCTTTGCAACGGACTTATCCTGAAGCAGTGAGGGATCTTTTACACGCCACGCCTACCGTGAAACGGAGCATCGGTTTCCTGTTTCATCCAAAAGACAGATAACCGGTATGACCAGGAAGGGACTCGAACCCCACTGAAAGTGTATCTAGCTAAGTACATGTATCTTAAAAAGAAGGTTTCCTCGACTTAGGGGTCGTTGAAATTTGACCTTACTTCTAATGATCAGTCTTCAAGTTCATTATACTTATTATCAGATAATCGGATAGCCACACTATGTCATAAACCGGAGTTCGATTTTTTCATAGGGAGTCATTAATTAATGTTGAAGTATTAACACCCCTTCCCAGCTACTGTCTTTGCATTGCCTCAGTAAAACATCCCTCTTTATTTAACAAAAACAGACGGTGTACTTAGCTAAATACTTGTATTGTAATAAGGAGATTATCTCGACATGGGACCATTTTTTAATGTTAAAATTTGATTCCACCTCTAATAACAACTCTTCAAGTTTATTACACAATACTTTCCTACGATGTTTAGGTTGCCCCCAGTGATTGTGTAAGAAATGCTGGGGAGAAGACCACAGAACAAATAATTGTGAGAATGAAGAGAGATGTCAAGTGTGCAAAGAGGGCGGTCACAATCCAGGCGATGTGCAGTGCAAGGCCTATGCTAAGAAACAACCCAATGTTGTACCATTCTCAGGAAAAGACAACCCGATATCAAATTTCTATCCATGTGATATTACCATCTTCGTAGAAACGCACGCATCAGCAGAACATGCATTTCAGCACGTCAAGGCGCTAAGATGCGGGGACCTTGTAGCGGCAGAAAAAATCCGAGATGCAACGACGCCACTGGACGCCAAACGTATTGGGAATTGTGTCACACCAACGGATACGTGGATAGAGGAAAGAGAATCCGTTATGGAAGAAATCCTCACTTCCAAAGCTGACCAAAACCCAGATTTCAGAGATGCACTGAAAGAATCTAGTAAAAATACGATTTTTGCGGAGACCACATATGACAGGGAGTGGGGAACAGGTCTTAACAAAGAAGAAAGTGTAAAAACCAAATCCATCAATTGGCCTGGGCAAAATAAAATTGGCAAAATAGTGAAAAAAGTTGCGACGGCGTGTGTTAAACGTAGAAAATCAAGTGTAACCAAAAAAGATACAGCTACAAAATCAGCAAAGCAAAGAGACATTAGCACCATGTTAAGAGAATGTCGTGAGAAGAAAGCTACCGATAACAACGGTACTGTGTCGGAAAACAGCTGTAGCTCTGGTGAGGACAGCACCTGAACATCCGTAGAGGAAGGTTAGACAACTCCTTCACTAACTTTATTTAGTATCAAATTTATATACATTCGTATATATCTATTGTATTATTTTCACTATATGTCTAACCATTTCCAATGGCAAAATCTTTAAAGTGTATATCTCTAAATTGTAGAGGTATTAACTCCTATGAAAAACGAACAAAGTTATATGACTGGATAAACGATAATGATATAGATATAGTGTGTTTACAGAAAACGCATTACATTGAATCTAATGTGTTTAAATATGATGCCCGCTGGCGTGGTTTCGCTTACCATAGTTTCAGTGATTCGCTTCATAGCAGAGGTGTGTCAATACTTTTTAGAGACAAGGCACCTATTGAAATTATAAATGAACATAAGTCGATCGACGGACGACGTATAATGATAAATTTTAAACTTGAAAATGAGACATATTCTATTGTCAATATTTATGCGCCTAATGCAGAGCAGGCAAGATTAGACTTCTTCAAACGATTAAAGACATGGATTACACAATATTCATCAAATGATGGTAACCTTATTCTTCTAGGGGATTTCAATTGTACATTAAGTAGACAAGATAGAAATTCCCAAGCAAACAATATACATGTAGATAAAAGTAGTAAATTTTTATGTGATCTTATTGAATATTTAGAACTATGCGATATGTGGAGAAAGATATATGAAATTAACCAGGGTTTACATGATGCGATGGAGAAAATATACCAAAAAGTCGTAGAGATTATGTGTTTATTTCTAATAATTTTGATATGAAATTGGACAAAATGTACACGAGGAAACCACCAATGTAAACAAATGCAGGATGTCTGACCATTTAGCGATAAGATTCAATTTAGCAGTAAACGACTTTGTAAGAGGGAGTAATTACTGGAAGATGAATACGTCTTTGGTGACGGATGTTAATTATTGTAATATTATACGCAATACGTTATTAGAAAACTCAGACGAATTAGACAATATTGTAGATAAACAAATGAGATGGGAAAGAGTTAAATTACTTATTAAAAATACATCTATCTTACATTCTAAGCAAAAGAGTTTTACGACTAAACAGAGAATTAAGAAATTAGAGGATGAATTAGAAAATATTGAGACAAGTGACTCTAGTTTAATAGATATGAACAGAAAGAGGGATTTGGAAAATGAACTTGATATTTTATATGAAAGAAAAACTATAGGTGCATATATAAGGTCAAAGGCCAGATGGATGGAAAAGGGGGAGAAAAATAACTCCTATGTTCTAAGACTAGAGAAAATACACCAGACAGGAAATGTTATAAGGAAATTAAAAGGAGATAATTCCGCGGTATATGAAGATAAAAATGTTTTGTCACAAATGTGCAATTTTTATGAGAAATTGTACAAAAGTAATAACATTGAGCAAGAAAACATAGATGTATTTTTAAACGAAATGTATACACCATCACTAACGGAGCAAGACAGACTACTATGTGATTCATATCCTACTATAGATGAATGTGCCCAAGCGATAAAATCTATGAAAAATAACAAATCCCCGGGATGTGATTGCATTCCAGTTGAGTTTTATAAGATTTTTTGGAATGATATCAAACAATATTACTATGATTGCATTTCACAAAAGTTTGAACGCGGGGAAATGTCATTTACACAAAAAATCTCTATTATATCACTTTTGCACAAGAAAGGTTCAAAAGAGGAGTTAAAAATTATAGACCTATAAGCTTGACTAATTGTGACTACAAAATACTAGCTTTTGTATTAGCCAAAAGGCTTCAGACAGTTATTGCAAATTTAGTTTGTGAAGATCAATCAGCATATATTAAACGAAGATATATTGGTCTAAATGCTAGAATCATAATGGATATATTCGAATTTTGCGAAGAAAACGAAACAGATTGTATATTATTATTTTTAGATTTTCAAAAAGCTTTCGACTCTGTAGAATGGAATTTTATTTTCAGTATCTTGAAAAAAATCAATTTTGGGGAAAATTTCATTAGATGGATAGAGATATTATATAAAAATCCTGTATTTAGAATGAAAAATAACGGATATATATCAAAAGCCTGTTCAATGAGTAAAGGAATCCGTCAAGGATGTACGGCATCGGCGATAATCTTTATTTTGGTTGCCGAAATTTTAGCTATTAGAGTTAGGAATTGTAACAATATTAAGGGTTTTACGAAAAAGAATTTGAACAGAGAAATTAAGGTTATTCAGCACGCAGACGATGCTACTATGCCATTGGCTGATGTAGAATCTGTAGAAAATGCTATCAAAATCATAAAGGATTTTGGTACAGTGTCAGGTATGTCTTTAAATATTGATAAAACCGAATGTTTACTTACAGGGCCTTTGAAAAATAAACACGAAAGTATTGCCGGCATTAGAACATGCTCTTATACGAAGTGTTTAGGTATATATATAGGTCACGATAAAAATATTTGTATACAAAAAAAAAAAAACTGGTACGACAAAATTAAAGACCTGGAAAAAACATTGCATGTATGGAAAAAAAGAAAACTGACAATTTTTGGCAAGTCGTGTATTATTAATACACTAGCTTTATCAAAACTGTATTAATCAGCATCTATTTTGAAATACCCACCACATGATGTTATCAAAAAAATCAACATTGCTATATATGGATTTATTTGGCAGAAAAGAGATCGTATTAAAAGAAATACATTGATAGGCAAAGTAGAAAAAGGTGGAATAGGAATTGTTGATGTAGAAACAAAATTTAAGGCCCTTAAAGCAGCGTGGATACCCAGAATTATGTTAAATAAAAACAACGTTAATTTATTTGTTTCATCCTTTTTGCAGCAGCATAATATTGGATATGATTTTATTTTAAAAACTAATGTTACACATTTTCCTGAGATTAAAAAATTGTTGTTAGGAATTCGGCAATTTTATGTTGAAGTATTATCTGCATTTAATGAATGCAAAGAAATCAATTGTAATTTTTCATGTGATCAATTTTTATCACAACCGATATGGAACAATAAATTTTTTAAATATAATGGAAAACCTTTATGTTATAAGAACTGGATTAAAAGTAATATATTGTATGTAAAAGAATTATACGATGAAAATGGGTTTAAAGACATTGAACAGTTTAACTTATTACTTAGAAATAAAAACAATTGGATATGTGAATATAATATACTCAAAAGAGTTTTTAATAGATATTGCAAAACACATAATACATCCAAAAGTAAATATATCAATGTAAAGTCAAATAAATATTTTTTATTCCACGGAAATATCTGGGAATCTGTAAATGATAAGAAATGTAGATTTTTTTATCATATATTATTAGATAAAAAATTTGTAAAACCTCATTGTGAAAGAAAATGGCATGATGATTTAGATATAAATTTTGATGTTTTTGGAAGTGATATATATGGTTGCTGAATTTAATTACAAATTACTGCATAATTTATTGAACTGCAATAAGCAACTTAGTAAATGGAAAACAGGTCAATCCAATGAATGTCCTAACTGTCTGGAGACAGAAAATATTTTTCATTTATTATATTCATGTAATATTGTAAAAGGCATTTGGTATGCAGTGCAGTTATGTGTGGATTTTAATATTTCATGGAAATTAATATTATGTGGCTTCTTTCATGAAATTAATAAGAAAACCATTATGTACAATAACCTGATATCTGTCATTGCCTTTAAAATCTATAAATATAAAATGTATATGCGTGTAACAAATGAAAGAGAAACAGAATATGGGTTACGGGAATATATTTAAAAAACATTGTTATCTATACTATTGTGCATTGAAACAAACGAATGTAGTTTTTGATTACAATATTTTCAAAAAAATGTCAGATATTATCTGATCTTACCCTATTAAGATAAACGTATATATAATGGTGTGTGTGTGTATATGTATGTATATGTGTAGGGGTATGTATGTTTATATATGTGTATGTGTATATGTGTGTATGTATATGTATGTGTATGTATGTGTGTGTATGTATGTGTATGTATATATATATATATATGTATATATATGTGTGTGTATATATATGTATGTATATGTATATGTATGTATGTGTATGTGTATGTAGGGATGAGTATGTATGTACATATTTATGCAATGTATATATATTTTTGTATGTATGTGCACTTGTTGTAGGTATAGGTATGTGCATATGAATAGGTACATGTATGTTACTGTTATGTCTGTGTGCATTAACATATATTTCACAGATTATTATGTCAAGCACATACATTGCCCGATGTAATGTGCCATTTGTAAAGGGCTTATAATGTAAATAAACTATCAAAAAAAAAAATTCAAGTTTATTAAAAGTCACACTATATTTTAAGCAGGAGTTCGAAGCTTTATCATATGGAGTCATGATTTAATATTGAAATATGACCCCCCCCCTTCTTGCCCTTTCATCCCTCCACCCCCCGTCCAATTATAATCCCTGCAAAATATCACTTTTTATTCAACAAAAGCACACACCATGCTTATAGCTAATGAAATATCAGTTCTAACAGACAACGCGTCTAATGAGATCGAAATTTGCCTAATATTCTACATATGATGTCATTATCCAAAATGTAGACCATGCTGTAAATGACCCCTGTGCAAACAGGAAGTATACAGTGTGAACTGCATAGTTCAAGGAAACATTATACGCAAGAGTCAAGTTTTAACGTTAAAATATGACCCACAACTGCGGGTCAATTTTCAACAAGGGTCACATTTTCACGCGAGGGTCACTTTTTCATGCGTAGGTGGGGTCATTAAATAACGGACCGAGTGTCAATTTTCCACATTTTCGACCCTCAAACCGTTGAAAATTGACCCGTGGGTCAGTTTTTAACATTGAAAACTGACCCGTGGGTCAGTTTTCAATGGGGTCACTTTTTAATGTTACACCGGGTCTAAAGAGCAATTTATAATAAGAAAACCAGCGCAACAGAGCCTAGGAAAGTATGTCTATGATAAAGAATATATCATTTCATCAAAGTCTACCAAATATGTATTTGTAAATATCAACAGTACTAAATAGTGTCATCGGAGAAGTTTGACCTTGATTTTGAAACACGGAGGCTGGAGATGATTGCATTGTTATTAGTCCGACAAAGGGTTTTTTATCATTTGTCGTTATGTTCTACCGTCAGATTGCTTTACATTGCCAAATTGTGAGATTTTATGGATTGTAAACAAAGGATATAAGGTAAGTATTACTCACCGATTCATGCACATTTTAAGTCCCAAAACTAAAACTAATTGATAACTTATTTATGTCTCATTTCTCCGTTTAAATGCCACAAATCACTCACTTTCACTAGTATATTTAATTTCTTATTTCCAAACATTCAGCAGCCATTGAAAATTCATCAGCCAATCAAATTGCTCCGTTATTTTTGGCTGGCCATGTGCTAAAATTGGATCTTCTCGCGATGTCATCGAAACTGCTGAAGATAAATGAGCGATTTGATTGGCTGGTGAGTTTTCATAAAATCTCATGATTTGGCAATGTAAATCAGTCTGATGGTAGGGCATTACGATAAATGATAAAAATACCCTTCGTCAGATTTGTTGGACTACAGTGCGATTGCTGACAGAAACATGCATTAGCGTCTTATTTTTTCATCGAAAATAAATACAGTTTATGCAATTACAATCAGATATAGTTGATAAACTCAATCAAACGCAACATCATCCAATTTTCACCGATAAAAAGCCACGAAATCAAAGACCTGTGTAATATCAACAAACCGCTGATTCACCGGTCACGTGTACATGGACGTACTGTGCATCCGCACAGTATGCACATGCAGTGATGTAAATAAAAAACGCAGGTATTTTTGCAATAATGTGTGTAATTATATAGGTGCCGTAATATAAATGAATCCAAAGCGTAAATAAATTGTTTGAATAAAAAGATTTAATGTAGATCCACAGCACTAATGGTAAGGTCGGTTGGGGGGTGGGGGTGGCACCATGTGGCGAAAAACATGTAATATAATATCTCTACATATACACAGAAATGTGATCTGAATTTCTGCATTTGCATTATTAGTGGGGAGAGGAGAGGATAGGAAGTGTGGGTGGGGGGAGGGGGGTGATGATGCCATCAAAGACTCCTGAGTGGCGAGCGATCTGCCATGAATGCTCTCATGTACAGGCGAAACAAATGTAACTCAGCACTGTATATATAAATGTCAAACAACACTGTGTGGAAAGTGTCTTTGCCATAAAACATTAGGAAAAAAGTAAAACCTTCCGCAGAACCTTTTCCACACTACAAAGGGAATAAGGTGATATTTACACAACATACGAAGGTAATTGGTGTCAAGTGATTATTGCACTGACAACAATGTACCACAGCGGGCATTCACGGACCCCTGAAATGCAGAGGAGAGACCAGGTGCCCAAGTCAAAGGTATGAGTAGGTAGCAGTCGTATGGCATACCTGAAAATGAAATGGTGATTAGGGTCGTTGGTCATCCAACGCTGTCCGATCTTATATTCGTCCGTAAATATTTAATTCTTACTAAATTTCAGTAATTAGCTCTACCTTTATACTGTATTAACAATATTCAAGTCTTTTCAGTGTACATATCACTGTTTGGATAATAGGATCATCACTTTTTAATTTGTCCATAAAGCAGCTTTTGCTAGTCCAAAACGAATGCAAACTCCTTGCCGGAAATAACACTTTAAACAGTTCTGTCATGCCTCACGCAAAATTTTGTCTGCAATTGGCAGATGTTCTCTGATACTCGGCATCGCCTTTTATCCGAGAACATACTGGTCTGGCTGGATGGAGAAAAGTAAATAAATATCAGTGTACTGATATTATACGTCAGACTCTGACCACCCCTAACTTAGGATATCAGAGATTAAAATATGTCCAGCCAAAATAGGACGTGGACCCAAGAAAGCCCCCACAGGATTCGACAGGTCGCTTAGGATTCGTTTTTCAGCTTCTAGCTAGTATACCTAATTATCCAGTGTTCGGTACATTTTGTCCCCACAGCGTCATCTATCATTCAAGGAGAATTCCCAAGTCAACAGACCTATGCTACAAATACTTCAAGACAAGACATGGGAAAAGCCGCTGTCTACTCAATCAGTACTTATACAAAAATTCATTCTAACCACTTTATCAAATATAAGCATAGTATTCACAATGTGAAACTTTCTCCAGTCGACAATATTACTGAATGACCAAGAGAAACTACATCTGATGTTCAAAACGACTATTAGAAACCGAACTGTATTGGATTAAGAAGTTACAGGCTCCATATCCCCTTGGTCTTGATGACCAAATATAACAACAAGGAAATATTTCCTCTGGTAATAAAAATATTAACAGTGTTTCATTAAGAGCAGGTATCGCAAGAAAACAAAGACCACACTGCCATCACCGTAGCAGCAACTGCAGAAAACATCATTGATTACATAACTCATTGAACGATCTTCTGCGTATAGAAAAAAACCCCAAAACAAAAGAAATGGCCGTCACGAACTATTACATGCACTATCATCTTTTCCTATGACTAAATTGAAACTTTACCTGGACGAAGCTGATCTTATTGTCCTATGACATATTTGTAATTTGGAAAATTAAAACATGCCTTTGCATCCCAAATTTATAATTACAAAGGGTTTCTACAGTGTCTTGATCTTAGCAACCCTGCATGCCATCCTCAAACGTGTGCATGTTCCTCATCTAATTTTGTATATTCTCCTTGTGGCCATGTCATTACTGGTGATCTCGATATTGTTAAAAACACCACATTAAGAGAACTTTTACTTAAAGGTCCAAAATACAGTGAACCCTGATCATTCACATGCGGCCAAAATTTTGAGAATATTACCAACTGCTGCGAGGAATATGCTACACGATGGGCAAAAAGAGAGGAAGTACAGGTCGACACTATTTCGGAATGGATAAAATCTATTGCAGTACTGCTGAGATCAAAAATAAAAAAATTGCAAGGCTATATAAACACCAGATTCGAATCTATTTTTAAAGATCCTGATGTTGTAAGAGAACTTACCTTCCTCCAAGAACATTATATTATTACACCAGCAGATAAAACGTCTAATAATTATACATTTATTTGTAAGAAATATTACTTTGACAGCCTAGTGAAAGAATTAGGATTAAATTCAGCTCCAGGGAAATCCTACTTATACTCTCACGAACATTTCAGTTTCAGAAGTACTTGAGAATCATAAATCTGTCCTCAATACGTTTGGTATTTACAAATGTATATTAAATTTAGAACTTTCATATTTGTACTGCATTCCAAAAATCCTTACAAACAATGCTTTATCGCTGGTTCCTCGAAGTGTTCCACAAAATCTGTATCGATGCTACTCACAAAAATATTATCAGAAATTAAATATGGCCTTCATAGGTATTGTGAAACAGTATATTCCAGAAGTGGAATTAATTAAATGTGAATCCTTAAAAATTCAAAAGAGTTGTTAGAACATCTAAAATCAAAAAGTTTTACTAAAATTCACTCCATCAAGTCTTTTGACTTTTCGACTCTTTACACAACGATCCTTCATCAGAAATTAAAAGACAGATTAGCGGAAATTATTCAAAATGCATTTACTAGTAAAAACGGAAGCCGCAAATTCAAATATATAGTTATAGGCCATGATAAAACTTACTTTGTTAGGGAAAATTCTTATTCCAAAAATAAATACTCTGATGTCATCCATAACATCTTTGTGGTGTTTGGAGGAAAGGTTTTTCAACAAATTGTCGGCGTCCAATGGGCACTAACTGTGCTCCGCTTCTGGCTGACATATTCCTTTACTCATACAAAGCTGAATTAATTTAGTCTTTGTTTTCGCAAGGAAAGAAACAATTGGCTCTTGGCTTCAATTTAACTTACAGATATATAGATGACTTGCTTTCAATTAATAATCCTTCATTCGCGGATTACCTTAGCATCATCTATCCAAGTGAACTGGAGGTCAAAGAAACCACAGAAAGTAGTAATTCTACTTCGTATTTAGATATTATGTTGTCTTTCGACATTAATGTTCAATTGAACACCTCACTCTATGACAAACGTGACGATTTCAATTTCGCTATCACAAGCTTTCCTTTCATAAGTAGCAACATTCCATCATCGCCCGCATATGGCGTATTCATATCTCAGTCAATACGGTCGTTACGAGACTCTTATTACTCCAAATGATATATCGTTATCCAGACTTTTAAATGATATTCTGGACTGAGACCGATTTCGATCATTTTACACAGATTTGACACTTTCTATACTAGAAGGTTACCTAGTTTGACTTCTCCACATATAAATATATATGGCATTAACACGATTGGACTCTTTCTACAGGTATTGCTAGCATGCAGGAGATGCTCACTCTCCCCGGGCACCTGATCTCACTCCATTATAGGTGTTCACATATGCTTTTCAAGTAGATATTGATAGGTATTAATTTTCACTGATTTTGTATGTCCTCTGGTTTCATGTTTTTCGGACTGGTTTGGATTTATCCATCATCTTTACATGAATGACTATTATAAATTTTGTCATACACAGCGCTTGTCGCTCGTGAAAACTGCTGTGAATGTCGCTGGCAGACACACGCTTTGTATGATGCGGAAAAATAACTTTTGGTTTGACTCGGTGATTCAATCCTACTTCACTAGATAGTGTTTTGTAGGTCTCTTGTCTGAAAGAACGTAGATAATACTTGAGTAAGTTTTCTATCTTTATTCTAAACAAATCATAATAATAAGTAATGATAGAGTAAGAATATGAACAATACTGCAAGTAAAATAATCTAAAAAATATGACATAAACAAACACTGAGTTTGGATGTCATATCAATACACTTTCCTATATAAAATAAGATATAATGATTAATGAATAAATCATGACACCTACAATTCGTAACCAACTCGGTTGCCTTGTAACACGAACAACTAATAAAGTAAACAATGTGGTTGCCATGGTAACATTTTAAGTTTCTATTTCCAAACGAAATTACGTAAAACAGTAAAGATATACACAATGACATTGACCGGTTTAGGTGGTCAAAGAAATCGTATATGACTTATGTAAAAATTTAGTTGAATTACCATAGTATCAGTGTTTTGTTTATGTAATTTCTTTTAGATTATTTTACTTGCAGTATTGTTCATATTCTTACTCTATCATTGCTTATTATTTAAGGAATGCCTGTCTTTTTTTCTAAGTTCATGGGCAATGAACTTTGGTGAGAAAAACAAATCACGTAAACCGCGAAGCGGTTCTCGAATGATTTGTTTGTTTCTAACCTAAGTTCATTCCCCATAAACCCAGAAATAAAGACAGTCATTCCTTATATTTACAATGCATTTTAAAGGGTTCTTTTTTGAAAACAAAATATCAAATTCCCCATTATCAAACTGGCAAGGACCGAATTCATCCTGAAGTGGAAAAGCACTTCCGCCACTCAATATAGTGAGTGTCTAGAATGCTATAAAATACTTTATCTGTCCTGGTAAATTCCTTAATTGCTCAAAATTAACAGATTCATTAATTTTGTTTTTACAATTCTTATATTTAACTAAGTAAGCCCCGCCTCATTTTATATTACTACGTATGTGATTTGCCATACGCCGGGTACTACTTCCATGGCCCAAGTTCATGGGCTCATGAACCGAGTCTTTTTAGCATGGTTCATCGAAGTAATTAGACAAGCATTGTAAATATTATGATTTATTTAGACTCGCAATCGTGTCACCATAGAATAAAGATAGAAAACTTATCTACGTTCTTTCAGACAGACCTACAAAACACTATCTAGTTAAGTAGGATTGACTCAACGAATCAAACCAAAAGCTAATTACCCGCATCATACAAAGCGTGTGTCTGCCAGCGACAACCCAAGCACACGCTCAGTATCAAGTTCACAGTAGTGCTCACGAGCGACAAGTGCTGTGTGTGACATTATCTTAGAAGTTTAGACTTATCATAATTATAGTGGGACGGGAACCTGACAAAATAGTTCTTTTCATGATACAAGCAACAAACTTGGCATGATACTTCTTTAGTAAGTACTTGTCATATTAGACCGTGTGCCACGCAAATTTTGGTATTTTCAAGATGGCTGCCAAATTCTAAAAATGACGGCGAATATAGCTTGTCTGTATATATAGTATGGTCTAATGGTTATATTGAAACATATCTGGAGCGGTGAGGGGTTAAGATCTGATGGTAAATCAACCTGTAAATACTTTAAACTACATTTGGAGTAAATTATTTTGACAGTTTATCGACTCAAATCCCGTCACAAGTACAACTACAAAGTGATGTGCATGGTAAACCTGATCTATAGCACTTGAAGTTCCCAGAACAATTCTTTTTGCATCCGCATTTTGCAAGTTCTTGACAGGATGCCACTATAGGTTGCAAGCTAGTCCAATACGGTACCCATACATTATCCTTTTTCACCCAACCCCATGCAACTGGTGATGGCAATTTCATCATCCGATTAAGACATTGACCCCAAATATGGCCTGCTTGCAGAACAGCTCGTTTTACATGTTCAACTAAAGCTGCCCCGGATGGTGGTATGGCATTGTATGGTTTTTGTTTTCATGCGAACAAATCAAGTCTTGCTTCGTCAAGTTTGTTAGTTGAACTTGACCGATCATACATCACAATAACACATTTTTCAATAATCGTCATGTTTTCAGAAGATATTTTTTCTATAGGAACGCTTAACATACTAAAAACCTCCGTTGCCTCCTGATGTTCACAGTGTTCTACATAAGGCAAAATCACATCACTGGCATACTCATCAAATGTTTTACATACTCCTGGTTGCTTCGAGTAAACCAAAGCAGCTCCATCGATTATGAGAGTGTCTGCAGGTGGTGCAGCTAGGGGAATTTGTACATTACTTTATAATGCGTCTCTCTGTATTATCACTAATAGAAGGGTGTTGAAAAATAGATATTCCTGTTCCATGAAATGATGTCATTGGCGTTGTAGAAGAAGGATTGTGATCAATATTATCGACAGCTGAAGTAGTGAATACACCCTTGTATAAACCTGGTGGACAGACAACACCTTCTTCTAAATATTTCTGATGTACACTATCACCAAGCATTGTAGATATTTCCAGCACACGGTCATACGAAATACAAATACCGTGTTGAAATAGAATATTTGTTAGATTGCGTTTTCGTGTCTTTGCAAACAAAAGAATCCCTACATAAATTGCAAACGGAGGTTCACGATCTGAAGAGTGTCTCTGGTGAATACTAGTACCTTTAGTTGCTTTTTATGGTAATTAAAAAGCAACAACTGAGCAATGGCAAGATCAGAATCAGTGATCCTGTTTTCGATATCAGGTCCATGCTCTATCATTGAAACCAGTTCTAACAAAGAACTTGGAACAGCTTCTGACAATGATTCGTCGCTAAATATACCAGTGAATTTAACCTTGTGCTGACACATTTCCTTGCGAACTATCTCGGCTGCCTTTGCTAAATACATAGCATCAGCAAATTCACAGGCGGTGACAACTGCTTGTCCAATATCTTTCTCAAACACTAGTACCACTTCACGCCCTCTATGGTATGCTTGCAAATCTGGTATCTTTGATAAGATTCTGTCTTTCAATTTCGTTTTATCTAATTTTGTTGAAATCGACGGATACGTAAATTCGCGACGTCGTTTTTAGTATAATAAGCTAAGATCAGCAAGTTTGAAAACAATACCTCCCGGATTAGCTCTTTGTGATTCTACTATGTGTGTAATCAGTTCTGCAAATGCAAGTTCATCACCATACTCGCAGTTTCCTTTTTCCACTGACATTTCATGGTCCTGTAGTGCCTTTCTTTCTCTGTTATACAGTGCTGTCAAACATTTTGGATGATATTTAAACTCTTGTGATACAACATCACCTGAACTTCATTTTGCAAGCAGTTTTTCTTCTTGTAGTGTTATTGCGCATCGGTTTAGTCTTTCGTTCAGCTGCATGGTCATTGCCTCTCTCATGTCTGATATATTACCTTCGTCTTCACATAAAAAGCACTTTGCAATAAGTGGCTTCTCCATCTGCTTCGAACTTTTTTTCTGATGAAATTTGATGAACCACTTTCGACTTCAATCTCAACAGATCTCCTTTTTCTCGCCCTTTGTAGTTTTGTATTGCTGAACATTATTCTGCAAGAATGATGGTACTTTGCATTATTCTTTACTAAAGTGGCATCAATGCCCTGGCCATCATCAATGCGTCGAATGTCTACATGGATTGGCATTTCATTCAAGCATTTGAACTCGGGTATATTCTTTGAAAGCGGGGTATAACCCGATTTCTTTAGTTCAAAGGATCGTAGGGTGTCATCAATGCTTCATCTTTGTCTATCTGACATAAAACGAATTTAGACCAATCAGTTTCCCTTTCGTCATCTGGAGATGTTGACAAACGAATTCTTTTCGACATTTCAATTTAGAATTGAAAACAATTAATTATTTTATTATTCAACTAATATTTGCACGTGCGGCTATTAATCGGAACTGCAAAGCAGACAGATTGGTGGATTATCCATTTGTAATTATAGTCCATGCACGTGTTACGCTTAAACACAGAAATCTCTGACAGAAGGCGCCACTTTCGTTTTCTGATGATAATTTTGGAATTACTATGTATTTGACAAACAGAAAGAGGAAGAAAGGTGCCCTTTGTGTCACCCCAATTCCCACAAAGCTGACACCATGCCAAGTTTTGAGGCAAGAATGTTGCATGAGTTTGTTCAAGTATTGTAAACAACTAACTCATGAATTATGAATTAATTTTTCGTATTTAGACCAATGGACATGGGTAACAGGTCAGAAACAATTGTTATTTAAAAGTTTAAATGTTAAGCAGCTTCAAGGAAGAAATTTCATAAATGATTCAGACTAAAATCGCAAAATAACCCTTAGTTAACCATGAATTCAACATACAATTTTGAACATAAATCCTATTCATCCGCCATTTTGAATTTTGGCCGCCATCTTGAAATGGTAGGAAAATCCAGTTGGCACACACAGTCTATATTGATGATATACTATCAGAAGATTATTTCTACAAATGTTAATGCTTGTATCACTAAAAGAAATATTTTGGTTGAATTTAAGCATAATCCGCCCTACTATTATTATATTTTCATATAACACTTTTCCTCGTATTCCATCGCTTCCACCAAAGGAGCAATTCCAAAGTTAAAATTTATTAATAAAGGTTTAGATTTACTTTATATTTCGAACATTTTTCGTCATCGTAAAGTAGCATCTAAACTTCTGCAATATTTTGAGAACTTTGAACCTCCACTTAATCTGTTACCAATACAAAAACCTATCAGAAATCTTATTTTAGATTACAGTGCACCTACATATAAACCTAATGTTCTAGACTGTATTTCATATTCGTGTATATGTAATAATGCAAAATATGTATATAACCCGCAGGTCATATCATTACTAGTGACTAAAATTGTATTTCAGAAAAAAAACCCGTCTAGGATAGATTGCAATAAATGCCGTGATGTATTAGAAGAAGCGATACAAACATACTGTAAACGGTGGTGTTAAACGTTCTTGCTCTAATAATGATTGGAAATATGAGATTCCAAAAAATTACCGAATTTGTTATTAGCAACCTTACTTAAAATCCCCATTAATTCAAACAGCCATATATAATGTCAGCTTAATCTATTAAATAGAAAATGACTGGTCTACATACTAATTGTCTTTGTACCTGCTGATAAAAGCAGAAAATCATACGATACTTGTTTGAAAACTATATTATATTAATGCACTTCAAATTGAATTAAACTCTACCAAAACATATATTGAAAGTTTCACGTCGAAAGACTACACCTTGTGTAACCACCTCATGACTACGATTGTTTACTCACATTTTGCACATTTGAAGAAACAATGATGATGCTGAAGAGACCCCTTGGAACTATACACTTTATTCATATCTAGTTTCCATAACAAAGAAAAAAATGAAAATGGAAAACATTCTGCTGTAGTTACATGTATACAAGTATCCATACAATTTATCAGAATGATGTAAAACAATAATCAAGTTTTGCAAATTCTTAAATAAGTATAAAACGCGACTTTTTCACTTGAAAATTCTCAAAATATGGAGTTTCTCCCTCATGCGCAGCTCTGTCTTTAGAGAAATTCTTTGTCTCTTACTTCATAGTTGTTTTGGTCACTCATTTAATACATCAGTACGCACACAATCCATTTCTCCACGTGACAACGTTGGAGGGTGTATAATACACCACCCGTTTTTTCGCAAAGTTCCGTCTTGCAGACACTTTACAATTAACCGAAATACATGTACGAGAGTCAAAAAAGTGAAAGATTCCTGTTAAATTCGTTTAAGGAAGTCATAAGTATATACTATATGTAAAATGTGGACTCTACTAAATAACTCTACATGCACTGATTATTCATGTGGTCGAAAAAATACACAAGGATGTCGATAGTCAAAAATTTAGTATTCCGATAGCAACGTTCTTGATTGGAATTTTCAGATTTTCATAATAGTGCAGTCATTAAATATGTCTATCTATTAATGGTAAATATACATTAATATACTATGCATATTCTTTTTGTTTAATCATAATTTAACTTCACAACTAAGAGTAATCATGAAATATGTTCTATTTAATAGAAAATTAACATTATTAATTTTGAAAGTTCGATATTTTTATATCAACCAACAAAGAACAAGAATTATGAATTTTGTGCTTGCATGTTTTACTTCTCTACGGCAATAAAACTTGCACATTATAGATGCTCATTACTGCCTAATGCTAATGCAGAAAAACTAGTATGAAAACGTTGATTTTTATAATACTATACTGTTGCCCTCACATTGCCCTCATTTTTATTGAAATAGTGTGATGCTAGTGACCATTACTTGTTAGGATCGTAATTTCTATGTAAATGTGACTTCAAATTGTATAAATGTACTTTAGCTTTACTTTTGGTGACCAATGTTGAAACTTAAAAGACATAGGTAGTAAGAGAACTACATACATATAATTAAAAGAATGAGAAGTATGAGGTTGGTGTGGCATTACCTGTCAAACTGAGGTCATATGAAGTGTAGATATGTTCACAGGGATTCAGAGATCTTGACGTTCAGGATAGAGAGATCAAGTCTAAAGGTCTCATTTATCAATGAGTCAGAGTCACTCGTAGAGATGCCCCTAAGTAACTCATTATCTTGTAGACATTGAAGAAAATAGTTTTTATGCGCCCGTCTTAAGACGGGGCGTATTATGTTATTGCGTTGTCCGTCCGGCGTCCAGGATAAACTTGTCCGCCGGGCTTGTCCCTGTGCACGAATTTCAATAGTATTTCATAGAATTGTTGCCTAGGATCCAATGGTGCGTCATGACCTTGACCCAAGGTCATAGGTCAAAGGTCAAAACATGCAAAGTGAGTAAAACATTGTCCGGGCCATAACTTCTACCCCTGTGCATGGATTTCCATTTTTTACAGAATTGTTACTTCGGATCCAAGGATGTGTCATGACCTGACCCAAGGTCAAAGGTCAAGGTCACAGCATGCAAAGTGAATAAAACCTTGCATGGATTTCAATAATATTTCACAGAATTATTACACTTAACCCAAGGGCATAGATCAAAGTTCAAGATCACAACATGCAAAGTGAGTAAAACCTTGTTCGGGCCATAACTTCTTCCCCTGTGCATGGATTTCAGTAATACTTCACAGAATTGTTACTTAGGACCAAAAAGTGTGTTATGACCTTGATCCTTGGTCATAGGTCAAAACTCAAGGTGAGATCATGCAAAGTGAATAAAACTTTGTTTGGGCCATAACTTCTTGCCCTGTGCATGCATTTCAATAATATTTCACAGAATTGTTACCTAGGACCCAAGGATGTGCTATGACCTTGACCCAAGGTCATAGATCAAAGGTCAAGGTCACAGTATGCAAAATGAGTAAAACCTTCTCCAGGCCATTACTTTTTGCCCTGTACATGGATTTCAATAATATTTCACAAAATTGTTACTTGGGACCCAAGGGTGTGTTATGATCTAGCTCAAGGTCATAGGTCAAAGTTCAAGGTCACAACATGCAAAGTGAATAAAACCTTGTTACTATGATAAGATACTATGGAGATGCTATGTAAAACGATAACTTAAGTAAACCTCAATTGTTTTTCATGAAACTTATACAGAATGCTTAAATAGTGTAGGGGAAGCCACTTGTCAGTTTTGAGCAAATTCCATTTTGTTGTTACAGTGTTATGCGACTTGGATCCCTCTTTTTGGATTTCAATATTTCATAAAAGTATTACCAAGAGACCCATGTTTGGGGGTAATAAAACCATACGTTCACATTGATCCTGTTCAAAGTAAGGGACGGGCGTATTAAGCCACGCTAGGCGTTGCTCTTGTTACATATAGAATCATATGGCTTTATGCAAATGGTTTTCGAGGAATATATTTTTATTTTTAAAACGATATAAAACTTCTGTTTTACACTACAGCTTCACAGAAATGTAGACTGGATCAGGATCTATCATTTATTACGAGACTGCAATCTACAGTGACCTTATAACAACATGTTAATATTTACAAAATGAACAACATAGCATATAAACAAATAAAATGGTTGAAGTCAGTGGTCAAACAGGCAGAAAGGAGGAAGGGGTAACGGAAAACCTGGAGTTTTGTTAAAAAGTATACAGTCAGAAGCATTTAGTTTAAAGGTGTCTTCTGTGCTTGAGTTGAATATGTCTACAATAAACTAATCAGACTCCCGACTGACAATGATTATTTCACGTTTCAGACTTTATTACGACGATACATATATTTATGCTTTTGCATGTTTACACATATATTCTATAAAAAGCCCCTTACATTTCTCCAGTTATTACTGACAATTCAGGTTTTTGGGGTTTTGGTTTTTTTTTTATTAAAATAGAAGTTTACAAAATCAGGGTAAAATATAAAACAGGAAGTAAACCGTCCAAACAAATAGGGAACAAAACCAAATATAAAAAATGACAACAAAATACAAAGCAAACAAATAAACAAAAAAGACCAAAGTAACAAAACCAATGAAACAGTTCGTCGTACATGCATTGATATAAGTATCGATTTCCTGCCGATACATAGTACAAAAATATGACATTGATCATTCCGATCCTATGATACTAATTAGTGACCATCAACTTTAATTATTCAAACCATATACATGTATATCGTAATGTTACATACGCCATGATGAGGAGCGATATTATAGAAATGTGGACACAAAATGTGGGATCTGAATAGTTTGTTTGAAATTGTTTCAATTATTAACTATCCAGGAAGATCAGGGAGTTCACCTTTCCGGCACATGAAGTCATCGTCCTGTCCATTACCATACCACCAGGATTTGATACTTTTATATAAACGACGATATTTGTCCTGATGATTTAACCTATAGCACATTTCACAGAACATATTTACATTTTCAAAATGTATCTTACTGATATAATAATACTTTTTATATTGAAAGTAAGAATCATATAACCCTCTATTATTGCCCACATATATCACAAACTTTGCTAATTCATCTGGTGAAGAAAAATTGCTGTCATCAATGAAGGAATGGGGTGGTAAGTGTAGAGAATAGTTCGCTCCTCCGCGAACAATAGGAATACTATAAACGTTCAGGCTATTAATGGATTTCTCGCTTATATAATCCCTACAGTTCGAATTTTCTGCTGCGTAGAAAAATTTATAAGTCTCATTTCTCAGCGTATCATAACAATCACCGCGTTGTTTAGGACAAAGATTCTTTCCACATTTACCAATGATATCAATATTAATTGTTTTATTTAAAATTTCGGCATGTCTTTCTCTTAAACCTGGAGTTTTACATTTACTAACAAACCATACCATATCTTTCTGTTTGTAGTGATGGACACGTTTCAAAACATTCTTGTTCTCTGCACCCAGTGGTTTCATCGCACCGTATATCATTTCAATGTCCGAATCACGTCGATAGGTCATTGTCCAGTTGAACAAATTATCCCATTGTTTGATTCCACTAGCTTGATATGCCGGAGCCTCCATGTTGCTGTATATCCAAACTTGTCCTGGTTTCTTTTTCGGCAAATTTATCAAATCTTCTGCTTCAAAGAATACAGCATCGCTTTGCTTGATTTGCGCTTTGTTGTCAGTGAGAACACAGTTTGAAGAAGGGCATGCCATGTTCATGAATGATCTTACTAGATCCACACTCTTATAAATAGGATTCCATAAAAGAACAAGCTTTTCGCCATCTTTCTCTCTGTTGATATCTTTGAACAGCTCATCACTATGTTTCTTAAATAGCGTAAAGTCAAGTCTTTCTTTGATTTGCGCTATTTGTAGGTTATGAGCTTTTTTGGTATCGGTCGTTATATTATCCACAGGTTTAGATACTACTCGACTTCTGATAATATCTTGAGATGCGATGTACATGACTGGTGTCGGCCTGATTTCCCTTCTGAGTATATTGCTTAATTCTTCTCTCCGTTTGTTGTTTTCCCGTCGCAGGTAGTCATCTATGTAGCAAATGAAGACTACTACAGCAATAATACAGGCCATGTAACTGAAAAGAAAGAAATAGAATGAGAGGATGTTTGGTGTTTTGTTCCTGGTTTACGTCACACCAATAATATTGTATTTATATGGTGCGAACATCTGCCTTTAAATAGAAATTTAGATTATACAACCGACCCTTCCGCAGAAGTGAGGGATCTTCAATTGTCATGTCTACTGAGACACGGGACCTCGGTTTGTATTGTCTCATCTGTAAGGCAGGATATTCACGAGCCACCGACGGAGTGGAAGTCAGGAAGACCTCTCAGTCATAATTTACGTATCCGATTACAATACCCCGGCACATGGGAGGGCAGGACTCCTAACTTATGTAAATGAAAATCTCATTAATGGTAAAGCAAAAACAAAAATAAACTTGTCACTAATTGAATAATTCAAGAAAAATTCGATTACACTATGATCATGCTGGTTCCGACGGGTAGCTGTGAACATGGTGAAATGACGTGGGTCAGTTGGTATACATGTATGGCTACAGGTGCCGGGTTCGAGCTAAAACGACAACTCATTTAGTAGCGTTTAGGGTGGGACACTAAAATGGGAATGCACGTTCCACACTTCAAAATGTTACTCACAGAACATATAAATGATATCAATTTCAGATACTAGATATATTTACTGAATCGATGGTAGAATATCATGCTTCCTGAGAGATTTTTTTTTATCATATTATTTCTCTAGCAAAAATTGTACTTTAGACCCCATGAATCATGTTTACAAATATATAATAGCAATAAAACCCACATAATAGAATAGAAGAATAAAGGAACCTCTGATAATGAAAATTTCTTGTAAGAATATTCCATCGAGGGGATGACGTAGATTCAGCTATTTCAATAGGATTTTCCCACAGTAAATTACAATTCATCAAATGTACGAAAGAAATTCGTATGAATATTTCGTAACAAATTTTCTGTGGAAATTATGTAGATATACATGAGTTTGTAAATGAAAATGTACTATTTATTTTTATTTTTCAGTAATCAGTTTTACAACACCTTCTCACTAAAGCGTATTTTTCTGCTTAGATCTGTAATTGGATCCTATCAGGTCAATATTCTAAATAAACAGCGTAACAATAGACGGTAATTGATTGGCAATGAACCGGTTAAAACTCAGTTTACGCAAAACAATAAATACAATCAATAAAAACGGCACAACCATGCAGTTTGTGTAATTAATCTGTAAACGGTAATGGACCTTTTTACATTTACGTGGAACGTTGTATTAAGAAATATTTCCTAAAAAAAGTAAAAGTAAAAGTAAAAGGCTCCGATAACGTTATTTCATCATGTAATAAAATAGTCAAACGTCTCCTAAATAGACAATATGATATTGAGATCATCAAAAAGACTATAGGTCTTGTATTTGGCCCCTCTACAGCCTTATGCAGTGTTCTGTTAGCTATTTTTTTTTAATAATCTTAACTCTGATAGAGTTATCTCGCTTTGTCCATTGATTTTTCCATATTAGAACTCTTATTTGTTGAAAACCAAAAATTGCTTTTTTTTTTTATGCAAATTCGATAATATTCCACATCCTGTCAGTAATTTTCTCTCATTGCTTTTCTATATTTTGGCCTGCTACGGAGTAAGTAAATTTTTTATTACTTTGTCATATTATTATTACTATATTAATCTATCCGCTTATTGTCTCTTGTGTATGTTAAAGGCTAATTTTGATATTTTATTTTGTCAATCTATCCTTTGCATATCAGCAGACGTTCAGACCACATGTTTTAGAAAATTTGTTATTTTCGTTTATACTACTAGTCATTGATTATTATGCTTTTCTAAACATATTATCAGTAAAATTATGCATTTATCTTTGAAATTTATTAGTAAATCTGTTTTTAATGTTATTCTGTCAAAATTTCCAAAGTATGGAAAGCTGTTGTTGTCATAAATGTTATATATCTCAGATTGCTAAATGCATGGAAACCCATAAGTGTCAAAATGTGCTTTTATTAGTTTTTTTGGCAATTTTTTACATCTTGATGTTCTTAAACCATTTGCTATGTGTCAAAATGTATTTTTATGATTCATGAGTGACTTAATTATTCTATGCTCTGTTAGATACTTGACAAATTTTACATTGTAATTTTCTTTACTTTCAGTATTTTACCACTCACTCACTCACACACTCACAAGCTTATCGTCACATCTGGATAGTATTCAGACTTCATGTACATCTGCTCCGGCATCATGAACAACCAATTTTACCTTTGAATAAAGGAATTGAACTTTATAAATTTGTTCATATTGTACTGGCTGCATATACTACATCATGTGTTTTCATAGGACTTGTGACTGGTTCACTATCTGTCTATGATTCAATCAGATTCCATCTCTGTCTAGGGCAGAATAGTAAAATATCCTCCAGGCTGTTTCATCTGCTAGAAATTGAATTTCTACAATGGCATTACACTATGATCAAGACAACGATCCTATGGAAGCTGACTCTAAAAGCAGCCGCACACGAACTCTAACTGCTAGAGGTCTTTACATCTACGATTCTAACTTCGCTAAGAAGAAGGAAGAGATCCACAATGTGTGGAAGGAAATAGAAGAAATATCAAAGGCTTCTTTAAATAAAGACAATACTAGAGACCTTCAATGTTCCCTTGAAGAAATTAAAGAAACTTATGAAAAACACATATCTTTGTCCCAACAGTTAATCAACTTTTGTGAGAAAACTAAGACAGCTGATAGCATTCAAGCTGCAGAGACACAGCGTATGACAAATTTTGGATATGAAATCCTTATAAAATCTATGATTCGTCAAATTGAAAGCAGAATTGAAGACATATCAGATCGCACATCTGTTCGTTCTACGGGTAGTAAAAAATCTCGTGCATCTAGTGGTACTCACTCCGCAGCTTCAAGTAACCAAAGTACTGCCATTAAGCTAAGAGCTAAAGCTGAAGCGGCAAAGGCTAGACTCAAATATGCAGAGATGGAAGCCGAGCTAAAAAGGAAAACCGCCTTGTTAGAACAAAAGCACGCTTTAGAAGAAGCTAATGTAAAGCGCCAAAAGGCTGACATATCCGTAGATTTAGAGTTGATCTCACAGAAATGCGAATTAGCTGCTGCTGAAGCCGAGGCCCAAGCGTTTGAAACTTGTGAGCAGGAAAGTGAATTTGCTCACTCTTTAAAAACTATCGCGAGTGTAGACTCTCATAAACGTGTTACAGAATATGTGGCAAGACATGTATCTCAAGAGCATCAAACTACAGAAACTAACGACGTCAATAATAACGAGAATAAACCTTATCTTAATCCACAGGCGCATGAATTCCAGCCCCGTAATATTCTATCTCGTGATGTGCCGCTTAATGATACTACGGCACATAATACATTTACATGCAATTCTCCTCCTTGCGTTACTTTGCCGCCAGAAACCCACTGGACTCGGTCAAATCATATTCCGCCACTTACAAGTAATACTCAGCAGCATAATAATACACGTGATTTTACACGTTACCTTCTAAAAAAGGACATGCTTTCATCAAGACTATCATCATTTGATGACAAACCTGAAAACTATTTAGTGTGGAAACAATCATTTAAAACGGTAATGACTGAACTATGTGTTACACCCTTAGAAGAGCTTGACTTCTTATTAAAGTGGACTGGACCTGAATCCAAACGTCATGTGCAAAGTATAAAAAGCGCCAATATTTCTGATGTTACAAGAGGCCTTCAAAGGGCTTGGGATCGTCTCGAGGAGCGATATGGCTGTCCTGAAATGATAGAAGCTTCTATCAAAATTCGTGTTAATTCGTTTCCGAATATAAGCAACAGTCCTAAAGACTCTAAAAGGCTCTATGAGTTAGCTGATCTTGTAGCTGAAATTGAATCTCTTAAATTAGATCCGAAAATGTCATCACTTCTTGGACATTATGATTCATCAACTGGTGTTACTCCTATCGTAAACAAACTACCGTATAATCTAAGAGAAAAATGGACAAACTCTGCCATCAAATACATGAAAGAGCGTCGAGTACCATATCCGCCATTTCATCACTTTGCTGAATTTCTAAGGCAACAAAGCAGTATCAGAAACAATCCAAGCTTTGTGTATGATGTCTCACCCGCGCAGCACAACAAGTCATTTCACAAAAATGCGAAAAAAGAACCTGTGAACGTTAAAAAGACTGAGACTTCAAAAGTTCAATCTGTACCGTCAAATTCTACGCAAGCAAACTCATCTGTGTCCGATATGCGTAAGTGTCCGATACACCACACAGATCATGCTTTAAATAAGTGTCGTGCGTTCAGAGACAAATCTATCCAAGAGCGAATGCAATTCCTCAAGGAAAACAAAATTTGTACAAAGTGCTGTACGTCAACTTCTCATATCAGCAAAGACTGTAAAAAGAAAATATATTGCAAAATATGTGAAAGTGATACGCATCCTACAGCGCTCCATGTTGATACTAACTCGCAAGAAAGTGCACCGCTCCGTCAGTCCATCGAAAAGCATGGCGGGGAGCCTGCTAGTTCAACATTTCGTACTCAGATATGTAAACAATATGCTGGAAAATCTTGTTCCAAAATTTTGCTTGCAAACATTAGCTCATCTGACAATCCGAATATATCTATTCGTTCATATGTTATGATTGATGACCAAAGTGACAGTTCTTTGGCCAGTTCTCAACTCTTTGACAGTCTTCAAATTCTTGGAGAGGAAATAAGATATGAACTTACTTCGTGTTCTGGTACATCTACTGTAGTAGGAAAACGTGCTCATAACATAGTCGTTGAGTCGCTAGACGGATCATGTAAGCTAAACATACCCACCGTTACTGAGTGTCCGAACTTGCCTAATAATAGACATGAAATTCCTACGCCTGAAATAGCTGAAAATTTTCCGCATCTGTGCGACATTAAGCACCACATACCTGATATCGATGACAAAGCTAGCATCGTGTTGCTCATTGGACGCGACGTCATAAAAGCACATCATGTTTTAG
This sequence comes from Pteria penguin, assembly GCA_035048485.1. Lineage (NCBI taxonomy): Eukaryota > Metazoa > Mollusca > Bivalvia > Pterioida > Pteriidae > Pteria > Pteria penguin. The sequence goes on from CM068585.1 coordinate 22,105,603, forward strand.
ACCAACGTATAGGGTCAGATAACAGTCCGTATGCTCAAAGGTTGCCGCTTGGTTGGACCATTATTGGAGAGAGCTGCATAGGTAAAACGCACTTACCTGTTCAGTACAATGTAATGAAAACTCATGTTTTACCATCTGGTCGTCATTCTTTACTTGAGCCGTGCAACAATCAGTTCAGAATTCAAGATGAATCGGAATTACTCAGACAAAATGTGTTCATTAAAACCAAAGATGATGACAAATCTGGTTTTTCCATTGACGATAAGGAATTCCTTAAGATTGCAAACTCTCAATTCTACAGAGACGATGAGGGTAATTGGGTTTGCCCCCTTCCGTTCAAAAAAGAACGACCGATTTTACAAAACAACTACTCACTTGCATTTAAACGAGCTAAATCCTTGGTCTATTCTTTGCTTAAGGATCCAGTAAAGCATGAGAAGTTTTGTGTTTTCATGGAGAATATGCTTACCAGTGGACATGCTGAAAGGGCACCACCTCTGAAGGAAGGAGAGGAAGCATGGTATATACCCATCTTTAGTGTATATCATCCACGTAAAAACGACCAGCTTCGTATAGTTTTCGATTCGTCGGCCAAATACAACGATATTTCGTTAAATGATGTTCTCTACTCTGGACCCGATTTAACGAATAGCTTACTAGGAATCTTACTGCGCTTCAGACGTGAACAAGTTGCTATTCTTGCTGACATTGAAAAGATGTTTTATTGCTTTAAGGTCTGTCCGGAACATAGAAATTACCTGCGCTTTTTGTGGCACGATAATAATGACATAAACAATCCGTTAGTGGATTACCGCATGTGTGTCCATGTCTTTGGAAATACAGCATCGCCTGCCGTTGCAACATATGGACTTCGCCTTACAGCAAACCGTTCTTCACAAGGTCAAGATGTAATTGATTTTGTTTCAAAAGACTTTTATGTTGATGATGGACTTACCTCATTACCAACTGTCAATGAAGCAGTTGATCTTCTGAGCCGAACTCAGGAAACACTTAAAAAGGAAGGCAATCTTCGTTTGCATAAGATTGCTTCTAATCGTCAGGAAGTCATGAAAGCCTTTCCGCCTGATGACTTGGCTAAAGAACTCAAGAACTTGGAATTTGGTCAAGAAACATTGCCTGTCCAACGTAGCCTTGGAGTAGCATGGAATCTAGAGTCTGACGCGTTTATATTTCGCATTGAATCTCTTAGCAAGCAGTTCTCTCGAAGAGGCATACTCTCAACAATAAACTCGATATTTGATCCACTAGGATTCCTTGCGCCAGTTGTCATAAAAGGAAAACAGCTCATGCGTGATATTGTTAATTCAACAAGCAACTGGGATGAACCTTTACCGCACCATCATCTTAGTGCCTGGGAACTATGGACCAGTTCTCTCAGTGACCTACATACACTTCAAATTCCTCGCACTTACTTTCAAGATTCCTGGATGCTTTCAAACGACAAAACTATTCATATTTTTGCTGATGCATCAGAGAGAGCAATTGCAGCCGTAGGTTATGCATTGCATTCGATTTCACCGGAAACAAAGTCAATTGGTTTTCTCTTGGGAAAAACTAAAGTGGCACCGCTCCATGGCCACACAATACCGCGCCTGGAACTCTGTGCAGCCTTGCTTGCTGTTGATATTGCCAATTCTATTTCAACTCATCTGGACATGAGCATTAGTGATATGTCATTTTATACCGACAGCAGGGTCGTCCTAGGATATATATATAACTCATCCCGCCGGTTCTATACTTATGTGGCAAACCGCGTCGAAAAGATTCGTTCTGTCACGCATCCTAGTCAATGGCGTTATGTACGAACCGACCGCAATCCTGCAGACCAAGCCACCCGCTCAGTTGAAGCAAAAGACTTGCAAAATAGCTCTTGGCTTCATGGTCCCGAGTTCTTGCTCACTGAATCTTCTACTCATGAGGAGTCGTTCAATATGCTGGATCCCGCTAGTGATAAGGAGGTTAGACCTCTTGTGCAATCGTTCAAAGTACAAGTAGACCGTTCCACTCTGTTGGACACTGAGCGCTTCAGAAACTTTTCATCTTGGAGACGACTCGTTCAGGCCTTCGCGACTCTCAAATTAAAGGCACGCAAATTTAAGCGATCAGAAGACATTACTTCAATCGATGCCTACAAAGCCGCAGAACAGTTCATTATCAAAACAGTACAGCATGAAGTGTATGCTAGTGAACTCCAATCTTTAAACGAAGGAAAGCCTATTCCAAAAAATAGCTCTATTCTTTCATTGAACCCAATACTCGACTCCCATGGAATGGTACGTGTCGGAGGACGTTTCAACAAAACCTCTCTACCAGTTACACTTAAAAATCCGTTGCTCATTCCTGGTCGTCATTATCTTGCTACTTTGCTCATCCGTCACTTTCATGAAGAGACAAAGCACCAAGGACGACATATTACAGAAGGTGCTATCAGAGAATCTGGCTTTTGGATAACCGGAGGGAAAAGACTAATTTCATCAATGCTTCATAAATGCGTGATTTGTAAGAAACTCCGAGGCAAGTTTGCATTTCAGAAAATGGCAGACCTCCCATGTGACCGTCTTGAGCCTTCACCGCCATTCACTTTTGTTGGCGTAGACGCATTCGGACCTCTTAGTGTTGTTACTCGCCGTACAAGAGGTGGAAGTGCTAGCTCTAAAAGATGGGGAATCCTCTTTACGTGTCTTGTGACCAGAGCCATTCACGTAGAACTGGTAGACTCAATGAGTTCACCAGCATTTATCAATGCCCTCAGAAGATTCGTTGCTGTTCGGGGTAAGGTGAAGATTTTCCGTTCAGACCAAGGAACAAACTTTATTGGAGCTCTCGATGACTTAAATATTGATGCCGTAAACATAGATGACCCTCCTATGAAGGAATACCTCTTCCGTTCTCAAACTAAATGGATTTTCAACCCTCCCCATACACCTCATATGCGAGGTGTATGGGAACGCATGATTGGTGTTGTAAAGAAGGTACTAAATTCTATTCTTCGTGGTAATACTGTCAACAACCTCACTCATGATGTCCTTTCAACCTTCATGGCTGAAGCTTGCGCCATAGTCAATGCTCGTCCACTTGTTCCTGTGTCATCCGATCCTGATTGTCCGTTTATCCTGTCGCCTTCAATATTGCTTACGCAGAAAGTTGGAGATGTCACTGACTGCGAAATGGCTAAAGACATTGACCATAAGGATTTGTATCGCAGTGAATGGAAACGAGTTCAGTCACTAGCAGACATGTTTTGGCGTCGATGGAAAACCGAATACATGCACAGTCTTCAGAACCGTAAAAAGAGGAACCAGGAAGGTCCGAATATCTCCGTAAATGATATTGTTCTTCTGAAAGACTCCGAGTGCAGCAGAAACCAATGGCCCATGTCTGTGGTGGATGAAGTGTATCCGAGTGAAGACAATCGCGTTCGCAAAGTCAAAGTCCGTACAGTCAAGGATGGAAAAACTTCTTACTTTGTTAGACCAGTTAAAGAACTGGTACCTCTTTTATCTGTATACTGACATTAATGCTTTTGATAGCATCACTATCAATTATGTTTAAACTTTGTTGAATAACTTTACCAGTGAATTGTGTTCACACTTCAGACGGGGAGTGTTCTGTTAGCTATTTTTTTTAATAATCTTAACTCTGATAGAGTTATCTCGCTTTGTCCATTGATTTTTCCATATTAGAACTCTTATTTGTTGAAAACCAAAAATTGCTTTTTTTTATGCAAATTCGATAATATTCCACATCCTGTCAGTAATTTTCTCTCATTGCTTTTCTATATTTTGGCCTGCTACGGAGTAAGTAAATTTTTTATTACTTTGTCATATTATTATTACTATATTAATCTATCCGCTTATTGTCTCTTGTGTATGTTAAAGGCTAATTTTGATATTTTATTTTGTCAATCTATCCTTTGCATATCAGCAGACGTTCAGACCACATGTTTTAGAAAATTTGTTATTTTCGTTTATACTACTAGTCATTGATTATTATGCTTTTCTAAACATATTATCAGTAAAATTATGCATTTATCTTTGAAATTTATTAGTAAATCTGTTTTTAATGTTATTCTGTCAAAATTTCCAAAGTATGGAAAGCTGTTGTTGTCATAAATGTTATATATCTCAGATTGCTAAATGCATGGAAACCCATAAGTGTCAAAATGTGCTTTTATTAGTTTTTTGGCAATTTTTTACATCTTGATGTTCTTAAACCATTTGCTATGTGTCAAAATGTATTTTTATGATTCATGAGTGACTTAATTATTCTATGCTCTGTTAGATACTTGACAAATTTTACATTGTAATTTTCTTTACTTTCAGTATTTTACCACTCACTCACTCACACACTCACAAGCTTATCGTCACATCTGGATAGTATTCAGACTTCATGTACATCTGCTCCGGCATCATGAACAACCAATTTTACCTTTGAATAAAGGAATTGAACTTTATAAATTTGTTCATATTGTACTGGCTGCATATACTACATCATGTGTTTTCATAGGACTTGTGACTGGTTCACTATCTGTCTATGATTCAATCAGATTCCATCTCTGTCTAGGGCAGAATATGCAGACTTTTACTTGAACGTTGCACGCTGACTAACAGGGCGGTGGGGACTATATGACGGGCCTTGTCCAAACCTCTTTCAGAGGAGACATGGTCCTGAACCTCGTCCCCTCTGACTGTTAGTCGGGACTCCTACAGATCTAGGGTCTTAGCTCGCTTTCAGACTGGCAGAGCACGGTTTATTATGTTGATGTCGCATATATTTTTATACCATTATGTGTTTTACAATACCTTACGTGTTTATATTTTTATGACCTCTCAATATGCGATACCTGTTGACCCTTGTTCTTTACATGGAGGATTATTTATAAATTTTTAAATGTACGTCTTTTGATTGTTCTGCTGTTACGGTGAGTGGGAAGGTGGGCCCGTAAACCGGTTAACCACACCATTTGTTTGGCTTTTGTCAAATTAAATGACCGTCCTAAGTCGGTATCGTAATTGCACTACAATCAAATATTTTTGTAATGTGTTAAATGTTCTATTATATTATTTATATTCATGTATTGTATAGCTCCATGGTGACTTCTGCCACATAACTGAGCCGATAACTCCTCTTTTTTCTATTACAACAAGAGATCAGTAATTCAAAACGTTGTTTGATTTTGAATTGGAAAATAGTTTGCTTGTTTCTTGGTTTTGGTCATATGAACATCACTTTATTGATACGGTGCCGTCTCAGAAAGTGTAGATGAAAGTAGTCATAGCTTAATTCAATCGGTCAGGCTAGTGACCGAAATGTTTCAGGTTCGAGTTGGAAGAGATTGTGAAAACCAAGGTTCCGACTCAAGGTAGACTTGGCACGTAAAAGAACCCTCGCTGTTTTGAATAGGTGATTTTACATTTTTTAAAATGTCATAAATCGTACGAGAACCTATAGGCAAATTTCTCAATGAAAATAGCATTAAATAAACGGGATAGGTCAGACTTGGTATAGCAGTTAAGAATTTTGGATTAAGGAGCAGACAATCCAGCTACGTTTAAGAGTCGGTTACCTCTTGACTCCATATAGATGAAAATCGACGATAATCACTAACCATTGAACAACTCTACCATCGAAAATGCTTAAAATCAATATCGTATTACTTTTTTTTCAAAAAAGCCCAATTTGTTGTTACAGATGGAGAATCCAGTGCATAAAATGGTGCCGCTTAAGTTGCAGAACTAGAAAGATATTCGGAGTCATTGCCAGTTTTGATATTCATGAAAATATATACTATTATTGGAAATAAAAAAAACATTAATAGCTGACGGATAACAACTGAAAAAGTGATTTGAATTCCCAAGACTATGTTACGTTATCATCTGCGTCAAACGTGCATGTTTGCACTCAGACAACCACTACAGTACAATGTGTATTGTAAGAAACATTATGACAACACATATTTTAACACATTCTCTTTTTATATTATAGTTATTGTGTATGTGTATTTATTATATTTACATAGACAATGAGTTAACATGAATCATTTTGCTACATCTGTACATGATATATATTGGGAAATATGTATCACCTATTTTAAAGCACATCTGGTATACGAATGGTAATGCCTGTTCCCTTTATCCAATATTCAATTCTGAACTTCCAGAATTATACAACCTTCATTATCTTAGCTTTATATAATTTACATCAAAATACGAGTCAGTCTCTCTTATATCAAAAGATTTACAGTTTGATATACGTACTTCACCTTAATTTTAAGAGCATCTTGTGGGAAGGATGTACCCATATTGTCCACAAAATTTCAAAGGTTAAAAAGGAATACTTTGCCAAATCTTACAAAAATTTATATTAGGGTGATGATATTAAAATTCATGTTTATTTAATTTAAAGATTAATTACAAGGACATACTTCTGTTCAATCAGAACATCCGATACAATCTGAATCGCAAAAAAATGGATTTAGTTTTCTGGACTACAAGTTTTGTCTGGTCCTGAATTTCGTCTGATAAATAGCAAATAAATAAACTACAATAGGGACAGGGAACGGATTATTATGTATATATTTTATTTTCAGAAAGATTAAATTAAGACTCCTTCCTTTCTTAGCTCACCTGCGCCAAAGGCTTGGGTGAGCTATAGTCATAGTGCACCGACCGTCGTCGTCTGTTCGTCCGTCGTTAAGTTTTTCACATTTTCGACTGCTTCTCTGAAACTGCTTTCCAGATTTGGATCAAACTTTGTATATATGATGTGCTCAAGGCCTTCTACTGAAATTGTTCGGGATCCAGATTCCCTCAGGCGTGAAACCCGACCGGGGCCAAAAGTGCCCAAAACGGTACCCCTCTTCAAAAATCTTCCCCTCCAGAACCAGTGCATAAATGTGAAAACTAATTGCATTTCAACAATCTATAAAGATGGGTTATCAAAAACTGTGTTCGGGGATAAGATCCGTCAAATAGAAATTTACGCTTTTTTGACGTGTTTCTGGACTTAACAATTTTAATGCAGAAAAGTGTTATGTTTTGCAGTCAATTGATATTGATGATTTCTTAATGACTATTTTGATCATAATTATGGTATCGGAGCAGCACACTTTAGTTTTGTTTAAGGTAAAATTTGGTGTCTGTTTGGAAACTATTAGGAGAAAGCAAGTACAACGATTCTAGCAAAGATGTTGTAGATTATGTCCTTCAGACAACAATTCAGTTGAAATATTTATTGCAAAGTAGGAAAAAGTGACATAGGTACCTGCATAAAAAAATTCACAATAGTAACAAACAAGACCGGATGATTCTATACATAATGAATAACTCAATTTACTCCCAAAGACGGCCAACTGTCAACAAGGAAAAAGGCACATTCAAACAATGAATGCATTAATAAATTATATCCGATTTCTTAAAGGGGAACTGAAACGTCAAAATCATATTTTCGGTATTCGATAGTAATTGCCGAGATAAATTCGTATAAAAAATCCCGATCTCGATACCTCGTCTCGTTCGGCCACAATTTGCAAAAATAGGTCTTAAAAATTACCTGTAATCAAGTTATTTTTCACACTTCCGGTTTTTGTGACGTCAGAGATCATGACGTTACTGGTTTGGATCGAGTGAACATGGAGTGTTACGATAACGAGGATTGTACTTCAAGTGATGAAAGCTTTGATATAGATATTGATGACAGTCCGTATGAAATGAATTTAGATCGTTCTTTTGGTTTGGAACACGTGAACGAGGAACCCGACTAACTGGAGACTGCGTGCCAAGTAAATGTAAGAGGCATAAAGCCGTATCGGTTCGAGCCAATGGCAAGGGCAATGGTTCAGCCTTACGAGTCTGGTCAAGGACAAGAGCAAGAAAATCCTGCAGATATGCCAGAAAACGTTACGGTGCTCGACAGAAGTTATAGGATGACAACAACAGACTGGTAAATATTACAGCATTGTGAAATAAGTAAGAAAGAATATTTATGGTAATTAGTAAGTTAGTCGACTTAGTCAGAGGAAATGAGAGCGTAATTGATGCAACTTACCATTAGGTAATTTTTTTGTCTTTCAAAAGTACATTACCTAGATTTTGTCATATGATATGTTCCTCACTGCAAGGAATACTTACGATTACCGTACATACGAAATTTAAAAATTTTGTAAATCTATGTTTCAATACACAAAAACGTGATTAATTTCTGATCCCAGTACGGCAGTAGGCAGTAACTGGAGTGCATTCAGAAACCGGGCCGGGTTATCATATGCAACATTTTAACTGAAATTCATTTTAAATCTAGCCGTCAACAATCATGTATAGACTAATGAAGAATAAACAGAGTAAAATTGAATAGAATTTACTGATCAAATTGGGGCCCTAGGCCTAATTGTAAGCATCATATGGCATGGATTGTAAGATTAGTGGTATATCATATAATTATATATATATACATATAGATGAAAACAAAAAGGTGACTAACATTTGAATTATATGAGGAAGAAATATATCTCCAGATGCATGAATAAAATGCACTAACAAGAAAGTCTCTTGATTTTAGTCATTCGAATGTACTATAAAACAGAAAGCACAATTAATACAAATTATATGATTATTCATAGCTATAAAAAAGACTACGTGCAACACAAATACATAAATATAATATGCAAAATTAAAACATTTGAATATATATTAGGCATATGATATAGGAAGTCAATTAAGTACATGATATTTAAAATTTAATTAATAACAATTAGTTTTAAAACTTATTTGATGTTTTCTTCCAAATGTAGGTGTACTTGCTATTGTTGCCAAAATATGCCAACAGAGAGAGAGAATCTATGTTGCCAGGAAATAAAACAAATATTAGATGAAATTGAGGAGGAAAAGCAGTTTTCAGACATGACCAATGTTAAATGTATAACACAACATCCTGGATTTGCTTCTGTATGCTTAGATAGGCATGTGTTAAAGGCAGCATATCGTGCATTAGGCAGGATTATGGAACAAATTTGCCCAATATCACAGAGTGAGTTATAATTTCACTAAAACTTACAAGGTGTATTATTTTAATTACAGGGGCAGAACCAGGGATTGTATCTTTCCAGTAACGTATTCTAAGCTTATGAAAGGATCCAGTTTTCTGTTTTGCAAATTGTGTCAAAATTTACTTTTGTTTCCAATAAATTATTATATTTCAAATTTTCCTGTTGAAACATATTGACCTTAAAATATACACAATTTCATGTAGCAAAATTTTAACTTCATTCTGTAACATTATATACCTTAGGGTTAGAATTTAATTTTAATGTATACCCTGTTCTATTTCTAGAAGGCAGAGATATACATCCTACAGAAATTTTGTGAGATGGATATGGGACTTCCTTGGAAAAAATATCCGCGTTGTACTTCCATCTTGTGTTGTTGCTGCCATTAGAAATGCATTTCCAAGTGCTGATGGAGTATATCGTGGTTTTCAATTCCCAGAATAATACTATCTTTCTGAGGTATGTATTAGAACAGAAACATGACAATTCTTTCTTGACTTCTATCTTAATTTGCAAAAAATTTTAAGGCCTAGTAATCAAGTCACATCCAGTGACATGTTCTGTCACATGAATACTGTACTAGCCAAAGCTGAATCAAGTATAAATATAATGATTATTCACGATTTCCAGGATCAGAGGCCAATAAGCGAGATCATAAAAGAATCATACTTCTTTTACATGCTTTTAGATCTTAAATATACAATTAATTACTCCCTTTTAGGCCAATATGGCAAACTGATATCACCCAAGACCTTGCGTTTGAGGTTGACTGTCCTAACCAAGGCCATAAGTCCAAGGTCAGGTCAGACTATCGAGAGTGCAAGGTAGAGCTAGGGTCATCAATTTGCTATATTGACTTCAAAAGGAGTAATTAATTGTTATATTATACCAAAATTTTATTGATTGATGGATTGAATATTGTTTTATGTAATACCACATTTATTTCACGAATATGGTGATGGCATCCGCTTGATGCATTGCATACAAATTTAGACCTTTTTAATGGACCCACCCGAAGCAGTGAGGGATCCTATATGTGCCACGCCTACCATGACACGGGACCTCGGTTTTTACTGTCTCATCCGACAAACAGATCTGCAACACTGGTGCAGAAATCAAATTTGTGATCTCTCCATCACGAACCATGAACCTTATCCACTAGGCCACACTGGCTTTACCTAGATTTTTTATATGGGGCCTGGTGTTGTTGAAGTACATGTAAACAAACAAGTTATCACAGCAGCTTAATAGTCCATTTCATAGTTACAGATGAAATGTATTTATTTATTAATTTTTTTTTTTATTTTCAATATAAACATACATAACAGCACAACATATATAGGACAAAATACATTCACAGCACTCACAACTTACACTCACAACTCACAGAACATAATATGTTTAAATAACTGTATATATATAAATATATATCATTACAAAAATAAGTGGTTTAAGCATATAATGTCCATCCATTTGTACAATTTTGATAGGCACCAATAATAAATACTGGGTATATATCTTAAATGTAAATCCAATGCACATACGCATCAGTACACAGGTTTTATTTTTGTATCCATGTATGCATACACATACATCTACATATACATATACATATACATACACATATACATATACCATTACATACATATAAACACACACATATATATATATATATACATACACATACATACATGTACAAATATATATACATATAGGTGCTTAAACATACGTATACCTGTAACGCACTATGAAACCTATACTAATATGGTGAAATGTAGTAGAGATACATGATATAAGTTATAAAGATTTCAATAATAATAATGTAATTTAATTTATGTTAGCTATAATGTTTTCAATAGCATTCCATTTATTGGTGAATTCTTTTAGTTTCATATTAAGAACGTATGACATTTTTTCTGCTTTATAATATGTTAAGATATTATGTTTTAATTCATTAAAACTGAGATGAACATTTTGTCTAGACTTAGTAAATATATAGTATTTTACTAATAACAAAACAGTATTAATTGCTTTATTGTTTTTACCAGGAATTCCAAATAGAATATGATTGATAGTAAAATTCAAGTTTATATTACATGCATACTGTGGTTCAAGCCACTGTTTTAGTTGTATCCAAAGTTTCTGAAGAACTGGAGGCCTATCTCATTACTGAATATATCTTATAAAATTTTATCTACCTGTATTGCAAACAGATTAAAATCAGTTTTATCTTTTATCATACATGAAAACCGACGAGGTTTCATGAAGGGGAGATACATTGGTGAAAACACCCGTCTTATCTATGATGTCTTACAATAATTACTAAAACAGCAAATATACCTGGAATTTTGCTTCTTATCGATTTCGAAAAAGCTTTTGATTCTGTGTCCTGGTCATTTATGTATAAATCTCTAAAATTTTTCAATTTTGGTTCAGATATTATTAAATGGATCAAGACCCTATATCATGATGCAAAATTATGCGTAATTAAAAATGGATATTTCTCAAAATTTTTTAATATAGGACGTGGCTGTCGTCAGGGTGATCCCGTGTCATCACATATTTTTAATATCTGTGTAGAAATTATGAGTATAATGATCCGCCAAAATATAAATATCAAAGGTATTCATATTGGTGAAGAAATATGCTTACTACAGTATGCAGATGATACTGTTTTATTTCTAGATGGAAGTGAAAAATGTTTAAAATCTGCACTTGATTTCTTACTTCAGTTTTCAAAATATTCTGGCTTAAAGCCAAATATTACAAAAACAAGAGCCATTTGGATTGGCTCAAAGGTACACTGTGAGGACATTCTGTGTAAAACACACAATTTAGAATGGTCTGATACGCCATTCAGTATACTGGGAATAAATTTCACATCTGATTTAAAAAATATTGAAAAATTAAATTTTGTTAAAAAACTAAACCAAATTGAAAAAAATATACATTCCTGGAATAAATGTAAATTATCTCCTCTTGGTAAAATAACTGTTATCAAGTCTTTACTTATCCCAAAATTAATACATTTATTCATAACACTTCCCAGTCCATCAGAAATTTGGATTAGTAATTTGGAAAAAATTCTATTCAAATTCATTTGGCATGGCAAACCAGACAAAGTATCTAGAAAGTTACTACAACAAGACTTCCATCTGGGTGGGTGCCGTATGACTCACATCAATTCTTTTATAAAATCACTTAAGCTAACATGGTTTAGAAGACTTGCATCTGAAACAAGTGATACACTAAAATCAATATTTAATTTCATATGTAAAGGTAATTTCACATTTCTATGTCAGTTTGGATCAGATTATCCAAAATACTTATCTGAAAACATTGAAAATCAATTCTGGAAAGAACTTTTAATAGTCTTACATGAATTCATCTTTCTAAGCTCTATTAAATTAACTTTAAATGTATCACAAAATTGCACTCTGATAGCCCTAAATTAAAATAATTTACATAATGTTTTTATGCCTCACCAAGTAATGGCCAGGTAATTAGTGTTTGCTCTGTCTGTCATTCTGTTTCACTTTTCATTTTGTGGTGATAGCATTAGACACTAAAGCTGTCCTATGTCCTAATGGTACAAATAACACCCCCCCCCCCCCAGCAACAAAGTTGAAACATGCAGTAATTCAAGATCCAAGATACATCACAGGCACAAGTATAATGGATGTCCCACTTGTATATTCTTAGGTATATAACCAATGAAAACAAGAAATCTGGTATGACCTATGAAAGGCCTATCCCTTCCCATTCAAAAGTTTAGAACAAAGTTGAAGTTACTTTAAAGTATGTCATACATAGAGGTCAAGATCACAATGTCAAAACTTTTGGTCACAAAAAAAGGAGACCTGTTGAAGAAGAATACATATGAGAAATATGAAAGCCCTATCCAAAGTTAAGAACAAATTTAAACTTTATGTGACAGATTAAAAATGTGATGGACAGACAGATTCTAATGTATATGAAAAGTTAGAATGTTTCTAGTTTCAACCAGTTTATCCATGGATGGACATGGATTTTCTCTTTGTTTATTCTTAAGACTCAAGGTTGATGAGGTTAAATCTTCAGTGTACATGTATATAATTATATGTCTTAGTGTACCTGAACAAGCTGAATGTCTGCCACTACCATAAGATTTACATCAAGAAGGGTATAACTGCAAAACTTGGCAGAGTAACCCGGTGTATCACAGCGTCCATCTCCTCCTAACGTGAGTGGTGAATTTAAATTTCTCATCATGGTGAAATATTGATTTTGAGATGCAGTCCATACTCCAAGAATTGATGGATATAAAATCATCTGCTGATGGTTGAAAAATGTTCGGCTTGTGATACCTTTCACATTCATATGTTCTAGAAAACGTAGAGCTTTACTTGGAATTGAACCTGTAATTATTAAATAATTGTTTGAAATACTGCTTTCAAGGGCCCTGCATTGAAGGCACTTTTTGGCAAAATATGACAGGCAAATTAAACTTTTTTACCATGGGAAACATGTACATGTAAACAATAAATGAATGTACCTGAAAATAAAATTCCCATTGATATATTTAAGTTTCCTGCTGGGTAAGGTCCAATATTAGGTTGACTGCTCCATCTTCTTGACCATCCACACAAGCATTCTTGTACCACAGACAATAGAGACCCCCTGGTAGTAGTTTTGATTGTGCAAAGACCATTACACTTGGAACAAGATGATAATAGTTCAAGAAGTTGTGACCCATAGACTAGATAGTTTGCATGGTACCAGTGACTTTGACTGAAAATTAGAATTTTATTAGAACACCATGAAATTGAAAAAAAAAAATCATTTACTTCTATTCCAATGAAAAATATTTTTTTTATATATATATAAGTCAAAAATCATGCTTAACTTGACAAGACATTAATATTGCACTAAAGAAGGCAGCACCTTTTTTCAATATGTTAGAAGTATTTTTATGATGTCAGTTGCATCTGAATTAGGAATCTTGTTTGAGCAATACATAGGGGACCATGAATTTACTTATAAAGTACAAATTTAGAAGACATAAATACCCATCATCATCAGACATATCTTCTTCATGATTATCTTCTGGAGATGAAGGGGGTATAAATTCCTCGTCGTCCTTCACATCATCAATAAAACTACACGCATCATCCTCATAGTCATTCATAACATAATCTGTGACAGATGAGTCTTTGTGTTTTTCAGTTGTTAAAGTAGTCTGTGAATTTCTGGGGTAGATAACCTATAGATAAATGGCATAGTACATGTATATATATGTAATATTACTAAACATGATCATTATCCTGTCTATCCATATAAACTATAATTGTAGAACTGTTGTGAGACAAATAGAGCAGTAAGGTAATAATCTGATGTGTATGCATTAAATAAGAAAATTCATTAATTTTTAATAAGGGATAGATAAATAAGTAGTTGTTACTTGGTTTTGCCTGACATTAAATGTTTTCTAGTTTTATGATAATGCAAGATTAATAAAGGATAAATGTGAATAACTCTTATAATTCTTAAACTTCAGGTTAGGGTAGTTTATTTTCAGTTAAAAAAGATTACTTTTCCTCTCTCTTGCTCTTACTTACTGATGACGTACATGGATTTACAGGGTGGATGTAAGTTTGTCTGAATGACTATAATTAGAATAAAAATCTTTTTTCAAATCAGTTTTCAAGAAGATAAGTTTTCATTGTATACAATTATTTACACTGATTATTTATCATATATATTTAATATAATGTTTAAGAATAATTCATCTTTCACATACTAAAATTAATTGCACTTCAAGAAAAAATAATTTGCTATCATTATAATTCCTATAGAGCCCTGATACAACCTTTAACTTAATATTGTTTCTTATGGAAACAGTATCAAGTTCAAAGTTGTATCAACGCTCTGTGATTTAAACAATAGATTATTTACTGTATTTGATAGCCGAGTTGCAAAACTCGGCTTTGAACTTGATTTGAGATGGGCGGGTGGGCGTCTATCAACAATATGATTTCTGGACCTTAAGTCCAATAGTTTTAGTGCTATTGCAATGAAACTTCATACACTTACTTACCAAGAGTGGAAGATGTGCCCTGTTTCTGGGGTCAAAATGTCAAAGGTCAAGGTCATAGGAGTGGAATATATACAAATTGGTTTCCAGACCATAAGTCCAATACGTTTAGTGCTATTGCAATGTCCACACTTACTCACCATGATTGGAAGATGTGCCCTATTGTTTTTGGGATCAAAAGGTCAAAGGTCAAGGTTATAGGAGTGGTGCAAAAAAATTGGACGCTATGTTTCTGAGGTTTTGCAACTCGGCACATTGCATCTGTGATGCAAATCTCTTGTATTGACTTTTATTTTAGTAACTTACATTTGCTTCTGTGAGGTAGACGCTTTTTTATTTGCACCCCAACACTTCTTGAAGTAGAGGATAAAGGTATATTGGTATTTTGGTTACCAGTAACCTCTGATGCTTCCTTGTCACATACAGTCTGCAAAACAAAAGTTCCAATATTCAGAGTCAGTCATTTTAACCTAAACTTATTTTGTCTTTTCTGATTTTTAAATTGATGAAGTTAAAGTGTAATAATTAGAAATTCAATTATAAAAGTTTTGTGAAATATTAGAAAACCTGAATTGCATCCTCATCAGTATTTTGTTCAACATCATTTTCAGAGGACTCCATATCTGCCATATCATCACTCAAATGAAAAACTGGGTTCATCATCTTTAAAATTAAATTGAATTTGTGCTTTTATTATACATGTATACACTCAATAGATGCCTTTTTAATTGTTTATTCAATTTACTAGTAAAGAAATATTACCAAAACATTGGTTTTGTTTTATTTCGATTTAAATCTGAAAGATCATTAATATATTATATGTTATAAGGTTTCACCAACTTACCCTAGATATTTCCAATTTTTGGGACACAGTCAGTCCACTCTTTTTTGTAACTGGTGTGGAACTAGAGAGAGAGAAAAAATGGACATGGCATTTAAAAAAAATGTTATCTATTACAGTACACATAAACAGTATACCATATATAAAAATAAATTATTATGCTATACAATTCTGAAAAAACATTGATTGTAAAAGATTATAATAAATAATTATATGAACAAATAATATATTTGACAAAAAGACATATGTTTTTCATTGGTGTAAGTGGATTACCAGGCCCCTATACAGTACATGTAATTCATTGTCTTAATTTATACTAATTGTAAATACCTACTTGGAACTAGGGAACTTTTCAGGTTTCAGATGAATTGTTGGATAAGCGTCTGGGTTGAGGTCTTTTCGCTGTATTTCTCCCGTTTTCCCTAAACTTTTTAGCAATCTATATTTGATAGGGTAACAGTCTGGTCTGAAATGCCGTTCGCATATATATTGATATTTTGTCGGATAGCGGAAATTGACCTGCTCGTCTCGAACGAATTTTATCCATTTTTTCCGTACTTCTGGTCTTTTTTTTTCTGAGGGAAATGAATGTAAAGATACACCATTTAAGTGTGTATTAGTGCAACCCCCAGCACAGCAATACTTTCCCTTCCCCTTTTTAACCGTTCGGCCGTGGCCGTGGTTATCTTCAGCATCATTTTCCGCCATGTTTGTTGCTATCCAAACCAGTGACGTCACAACGAGAAAGGGATTTCCAGAAGCTTTTTAGCTCACCTGAGCCAAAGGCTCAGGTGAGCTATTGTGATCAATCACCGTCCGTCGTCCGTCCGTCGTCTGTCGTCCGTCGTTAACTTTTCACATTTTCGACTTCTTCTCCAGAACCACTGAACAGAATTTGATGAAACTTGATAAGCATGTAGTACTCATGGTCCCCTACAAGTGTTGTTGTTTTTCGTCCGGATTCATCAACAGGTGGCGCCACCAAAGGCAAAAGTAGGTCAAAGAGGGTACCCTCCTTTGACAAACTTCTTCTTCAGACCGGGGGCATACAGAGACAAACCAAATGCATAGGAATGATCTAGAGGGATGTGTGAAGAAGTGTTGTTATTTTTGGTTCCGTTCCGAAATCAAATTTTTGACGTTTTTTTTGTACTTGGTAGTTTTAATGCAGAAAAGAGGTATTTTTTTCTTTTAGTAAACATTGATGCATTAATTTGGTTTAATTTGATCATTTTGATGGTAAGAAATACTACTGCGAAGAAAATTTTTCAATATTTTATGTTTTGGATTTTTTATGAATTTTTTAAGACTTTCAAGAAAAAGGGGGGTGGGATAATTGGTGTAAACATTTCACAGTTTGAACTTTTTCTTCGGAACCACTTGCTGGAATTCAATGAAACTTGGCATGCATCAAATACTCAAGGTCCACAACAAATGTGGTCATCTTTGTCAGGATCCATGAACAGGTGGCACCACCACAGACAAAAGTAGGTCACAGAGGGTACCCTCCTTTGACAAACTTCTTATTCAGATCGGGTGCATACAGCGACAAACCAACTGCATAGGAATGATTTAGAGGCATATGGGAAGAAGTGTTGATATTTTTAGTTCCATTCCGAAATCAAATTTTTGACGTTTTTTCATTTTTATTTTGGACTTTGTTATTTTAATGCATTAAAGAGTTATTATTTTCTTTTAGTAAACATTGATGCATTCATTTGGTTTCATTTAATCATTTCTATGCTAAGGAATGCTGGTGCGAAGGAATTTTGTCAATATCTCGATTTTTGAATTTTTTATGAATTTTTTAAGACTTCCAAGAAAAGGGGGGGGGGGGGGTGACAATTTTTCATATCTTCTACTTGATCTACAGAACAACTTGAAGGATTGTGATAAAACTGGGTAGGATGCAAGTACTCATA
This sequence comes from Pteria penguin, assembly GCA_035048485.1. Taxonomy (NCBI): domain Eukaryota; kingdom Metazoa; phylum Mollusca; class Bivalvia; order Pterioida; family Pteriidae; genus Pteria; species Pteria penguin. Next base: position 22,123,503 of record CM068585.1, read on the forward strand.
GTCCTTTTCAAAGGTTTTGTTTTTTGTGCGGATCATCCAAGTTGGTTAACAGATAATGCCACCATGTCTAAAAGTAGGTCTCACAATGGTACATATACCACTTGGTAATTGAAATATGGAGAGTAGCGGTTCAAATCCAGCTGTGGTCAAAAAAATTTTTTTTTTTTTACACATCTAAATAAGTTTTTAGATGTTTCTCAACACTCAACATATGAAATTAGGAATTTTACGTTTAAGACTTCCAAAAAAAAAGGGGGGGGGGGGGGGGGGGTTTGCCATTTTTCACATTCTCAACTTTTTCTACAAAACTGTTTGAAGGATTTTAATAAATCTTGGTAGAAATAAGTCACTTATGATCCTCTTCAAATTCTGTTGTTTTCGTCCAGACCTCTTTACAGGTGGCGCCACCATAGTCAAGAGTAGGTCACAAAAGAGTTCCCTCGTTTAACAATATTCTTTTTCATACGGGCTGTATACAGAGACAAACAGAATGCATTGAAATGATCTAGAGGGATGAGTGAAGATGTATTGTCATTTTGGTTCCCTTCCAAAATCAAATTTTAGAATTTTTTTCGACATTTCTTAGGACTTGGTGATTCAATGCAGAAAAAAGTGTCACATTTCCTAGTTAATTGATAATGATGATTTCTTATGGACTATTGTGATCATAATTATGGTAAGGATTGTTACTTTGAAAGAATTTTGTCAATATCTCAATTTTTGGATTTTCTATGAATTTTTTAAGACTTCCAAATGAGGGTGTATAGGAACAATTCAATCACATTTTTCACTTCTGCTGTTATACCACATGAAAGATTTTAATGAAACATGGAATACATGAAGTACTAAAAGTCCTCTATCAATTTGGTAAATTTCATCCAAATTGGTTAACAGATAATGCCACCATGTCTAAAAAGCAGTTCTCACAATAGTACATATACCACTTGGTAATTGAAATATGGAGAGTAGCGGTTCAAATCCAGCTGTGGTCAAAATTTTTTTTTCATTTCTTTACACATCTAAATAAGTTTTTAGATGTTTCTCAACACTCAACATATGAAATTAGGCAATTTTAAGTTAGATCTGGACAATATTGGAAACAATTGTTGTTCATGACCCAGACTTGAAATCAGTCAACAAAAGGCCCCACCTAAAGAAAATGACTAACTTGTTGCCCTGAATAACTTCTTGCAGAGACAAAGGAAATGCTTAATATCAAAATCACCTGAATGGATGTGCAAAAAAGTGTTGTTTTTTATTCTAGCCTGAAATAAAATTTGACATATTTTCAACATCTGTGTTGACTTAGTCACATTAATGCAAAAATAAATGAATTCTTCCTTCATGCATGACTGATAATCTAGGTACTCAGGTGAGCGATATAGGCCCACTTGGGCCTCTTGTTTTTGCAGGTGAGATAAAAATAGAATCGTGAAAATCTCGTCAACAAAACAACGTATCGACTCCGGGTTTTTTGCGCTCTGCTAGTTTCGCCATGAGCATCTGCTTAATAGAGTATGTTTTTGACGTTTCAGTTCCCCTTTAATATTAAAACTCTTTTAGGAATATATAAGAATCTTACATTCTTGTATAGAAAATAAGTTTTTATCAAAACACACACACACGTACTACTTACTACTCTTATTAAAATACTCTGATTTGGATTTAGAGAGTCTTTAGAGATTTTATTCATTTATCGTTTTCTAAGTTAAAGTTTATTTCCATTTCGTTGAATTATCTGCGATAAGCCATTCTTTTACACCGTGCTGTTCAGCTATTTGAGGTCGTACCAATATGTTAGTGTGATTTAGACAGAATTATAAGAAATAAACTGTTTTGTTGTGGGTAAATAATCGAGCTTTACATATGTTCATATTGACTCGTATCGTTGAACAACAACACCAAGTTCTTTTATTTGATAGTGGTCTCTTTACAGAGATATTTATAGAAGTATTGATGACCTCCGTTTACTGTTGCATATCATGCTATCCTCTAGTAAGTGCATTTCAATACAACAAAGCTGGATTCCGCGTCACAACATTACATTTATTCATTCTTTTATCATGATTATACTGCCTTTCTATTTTATTAGATCAAATTAATAATTGTACTTTAAATCATCTTATAAATGTCGGGCATATTATGCTTTCGGTTCGACTTCAAAATTAATCAAATGTGGATCTACAAGTAATTTCTCTCTATGAAGTCTTTTTCATATTTACAATAGCTGTTCACATCTTGTTCACATTTACCTGTTAAGAGCTTTCGTTTTAACAAAATAGATGGACTTAACAACTACCTCCTATAAATAATAACTCATTATTGCTTGTATGTTAGAATACACGGACACGACTTTTCACACATTGATTGGAAAAGGCCTTCTTTTTATTTCAGATTTCTGAAGTGAATTGATCAGTTTAAATTTATATTAGTGTTTGTACGTAACAGATATACGAAATCATAGCATAAGAATTTGAAGTCTAAATTTCGATAAAGATAGTAACAAGTTACATGCATTGTTAGATAGATATTACCAGTCAGTGGACGATGTTTCTCTTCGTACGTTAAAGATAAAAGCGGTTACACTCTAATTCACAGAATTACACACTGGCCTTTCATTAAATGTAAGTCAACTTACCATGATAAATACTTCCCTCCACGTATATTCATGTTGAATGTTCACGAATAAAAAAGCCAGAGGAAAACACGCTTCCAAAGCCTGTGCACACATTCACACTGACTGTTAAATGTCTGCAAGTTTCAGATAGGCTGTCTATTTATGACAATGTAATTGAGAAGTTTATATTATATGCTTGTTGTGTATTACCATTTACACACAGTTTGGAGGCCATAGCAAAGCGATGTTATTTTCCATTATTCAAGCTTTTACATTAATTAAGGGTTAACCCAGCGTGTGTTTTACATCAATTTAGGGGTAACAGCATGTGTTTTACATGGATATAGGGGTAACAAAGCACGTGTTTTACATGAATATCGGGGTAACAAAGCACGTGTTTAACATTAATGTTTGGGTAACATAGTATGTGTTTTACATTTGTTTATGGGTAACGACATCTGTTTTACGTTTAACCAATGACGCGTTTTAAAATAAATTGGGAGCAACCTAACGTGTGTTTTACATTAATCTAAGGTTAGCATAACGTGCTTTATATTACTAAGAGATCAATTAAGGGATAACCAAGCGTGTGTTTTATATCTAACTAGAGGTCACATATAGAGTGCTTTAGTTAATTTAAGGTTAATTTAGCGGGCTTAATAAAGGGGTCACCAAATATGGTTTTTTTTTTCACAAAACTTACACATAATTGGTGGGTCCCATGTCCGAGATTTTTGAACACGGGATTTGCAAAATCCTTGTCAGTTTTTAAATATATTCTAATGTAATTCAGTTGAATAATGAGCATGATATTTAAGTTGGTTTTGTATCATCTACAACGTCGGCGATCGAAATATTTATTGTTCGGCTCGCCTGTAATATTGATATATAGATTTTTAGCTCGATGTAACGAAAGTGATGTCGTACTCTCGTGTTTGCTGAAAGATTAAAGTTTGTGTAATTGAGTTTCCCTCCTCTTATACATGTATTTTTATATAGCTCTTCAATTTTTCACTTACCTCTACCTTGCGAAAGAAATGAATCGTGCATTTGATTACATTTTGATCCAGAGGTAGAATTCTAAGTAAAAGTTTCACATTGATCATATAGTTTTAATACAATTGAATTAAGCATTCATATTTTAACAAAAAAGTTTATTAATCATTGACCTTTTGCTTGATTAAGGAAATTGGAGTGGTCAAGTTCAGTATTTAATTTATTCTTCTTGAATTACTCACTTGATATAAAAGAATATAGAATCTCCATCCGTGTAGAATATGCCCAGAAATATGTTTACATGGATTAACACAATATATACCCCGGTAGACATCTTCCATACATGTACCTAGATAAATAGCACATTTACCTATGTGTTATATATAGGTATTTTGTATTTTATGACATATAAGGATACAGAATCGGTAAAGTGATGCAGGACTTCAGATCCCGGATTGCGCTACTTTATTTAACTGGTTGTTTATCTCCTACTTCAACATGAATGATAAAATTGTTATCATGAATATTGAGTAGGTATCTGCCTTAATCTGCAATTTAGAACACTACACAATGTGGGTACCGTACAATGCAGCCTCTATGAAAATTGAATTTGTCATTTACTACCTATGTATGTATCATATTTCATGTGACATCATTATAACCTGAACAAAATGAACAATTTTATAAAATAAAATGTAATAGTTGAGATTTCTTGATTATTCTTATTTAAGATAAAGTTATGAAATAAATATTGGACACTTTTACACCACACAATCAAGGTTTTAGGACCACGATGTGTGACGAGTTACAACACGCAAATACCATTCATTCTTTGGGACGGAACGAACTAATAACTTAACTTATGGTAAAATGTCTTTGCATGTTGTCAATCAAGGGCGAAGATTTCAAACGGTTTGAAACTCGTGTGTATTTTCGTGTCGTCAAAGATCTTAAAAATATTGTTGAAGCTATTTTTAAAACGATGACCAAAGCAGTGCTAGAATATCAATGTTGAAAATAATTCGAACAATATGAAAGACAACTCGAATTATGTTGTAGTGCTCGAATAGGAATCGACTAAATATCGGCATCAAAAGAATTTCAGACAATAAGTGAAAATTCATGAGTTATATTCGTCTAGTAGCTCCAGCCAGTGAGTGCGATACATACAGCCTCACACCCTCACACATACTAAATAGTTGAAAACAAAATCGTTCTTAAGCATGGGAAGTTTATGTCCGATTCTAAGATTAGCTTTGATTAATGCGAACTTACTATTATGAAATAGATCTCAAAACAAGACAAAAATCGATATTAATCGCGTTATATATATATATATATCCAATTCCAGTCACTGTTCTACTGTTATTTCAAAACGCTCTGTCTGTAGTTAAAAGTTAAGCTTTCATTACGTTTGGTGGATGAAATATTCGGAAAGGTCCAGAAGGAATATTCATTCACAAAACTTTCAGCTGCCAAGACAATACATGTGGTTTTTCTAACTTTAATACCTTTCTACCACATGATTTGTAGGTAGTATTTCTTGCCTTGAATGGGAAATTTGACTTCGTGTTCATGTCTCCTTCGTATGTTCATGCGTGTATATTTATGTATTTACCTCTTCGACTTGAAAGGTTGTTGCAGGACTTTTGCGACGGGTGTTGTATGTAACCAGGGGACGCTTACTTCTCCCGGGCACCTGGCCTCACCCCGATTTTATTGGGGTTCGAATTTTTCTGAATATGACACTAGACACGATATTGTCCCCATTATTTCATGGACTATGAGATATGGTTTACCCTTAGGTACTTCTTCGTTTTTTACTTAATTAAAACTAAACTGTTGTCTCTCATACACTGGTGTTTCAAAAAAGAGTCAGAGCGCATCTCTGTACTTTTGAATGTTCAGATTTTTCCGTCATAAATTTTTTTATGATTCCTCACTCCTCCCGGGACCTGGTCTCACCTCAGAATTTCAAGGGTCCGTGAATGTCCACTGTGGTACATTGTCGTTAGTGCCATTGTCATTTAACACTAACAACTTTAATGTCACTTACTCCCTTTGCAGTGTGTTGCTCGTAAAACGTTCTCCGCGTTGGGTTTGATTTCAGTGTTATTATACTGTTTTACTTATGTTATGTGGCAGTGACACTTTCTACACAGTTTGTTCACATTCATGTATATATACAGTGCTGAATTATACTCGTTTCATCTGTATGTAAAGATGATGGATAAATCCAAACCATAAGTCTAAAAATCATAAAACCAGAGGACATACAAAATCAGTGAAAATGAAAACCAAGTGGAAAATAACAAAATATGTCTACTTGAAGAGCATATGTGAACCTCTATGATGGAATGAGATCAGGTGCCCGGGGAGAGTGAACATCTCCTGCTTGCTAGCAACACCCGTCACATATACCCAGTAGTAAGAGTCAAATCGTGTAAATTACATATGTATTTTTATATGGAGACGTCAAAGTAGGTAACCTTCTAGTATAGAAGGTATGATATCTGTGTAAAATGATCGGAATCGGTCTCAGTCCAGAATATCATTTAAAAGTGTGGATAACGAGATATCATATGGAGTAATAAGAGTCTCGTAACGATCGTAGAACTTCCTCAGTGACGTTGCTAGTCTAGCACACATATAAACCTGGATGAGCAGCTTAACTGAAAGTCGCCTAGCCCTCAAAACAAAGTCATTGTAATTTGAACATGCTGTGGAATAACGTATTAACTGAGATATTTATACGCCGTATGCGGGCGATGATTGAATGTTGCTACTTATGAAAGGAAAGTTTGTGATAGCGAAATTGAAATCGTCACGTTTGTCATAGAGTGAGGTGTTCAGTTGACCATTAATGTCGAAAAACAACATAATATCTAAATACGAAGTAAAATTAATACTTCCTGTGGTTTCTTTGACCTCCAGTTCACTTGGATAGATGATGCTAAGGTAATCCGCGAATGACGGATTATTAATTGAAAGCAAGTCATCTATATATCTGTAAGTGAAATTGAAGCCAAGAGCCAATTGTTTTTGTCCTTGCGAAAGCAAAGACTGAATGAATTCAGCTTCGTAAATGGCGATCGAATTACTTCTCTGAATAACAAAAATATGTAAATAAAGAATTTACCATCACAATATTCATACTTATTACTATTAGGATCTTTATACTGAAATATCAATATTTACCTGTGCCAGACAATTTCAGAAAGCACCCCAATTGCACGGGCGAGTCCGTGGCATAGGTATAAATTCCTCGGTATTGCATTGTAATCTTGGTATACTGTAAAAAAAAAAGAATCGAACAAACAAATCTGTACATGTCTTATCTATATTATTGTAGCTTCTAAAAGTTTTTCTGAATATGGAATACACTTCCCTACAACACATATATACTCTGATGACCAAGAAAAGCAATTATTCAGAAACAAATTGTCTGGTACAGATTTATTTACATGAATATACTTCATTATGCATTACTCCGGTAGATCTGGCAATTCACTCTTTCTGCACATAAAGTCATCGTCTTTTCCATTACCATACCACCAAGATTTTATACTTCTATATAGACGACGATATTTGTCCTGATGATTTAACCTATAGCACATTTCACAGAACATATTTACATTTTCGAAATGTATCTTTCTAATATAATAATGCTTTTTATATTGTAAGTAAGAATCATATAATCTACTGTTGTCGCCCACATATTTCACAAAATTTGCTAATTCTTCTGGTGAAGAAAAATTTCGGTCATCAATATAGGAATGGGGTGGTAAGTGTAGAGAATAATTTGCTCCACCTCGAACAACAGGGATACTATATACGCTCAGGCTATTAATAGCCTTCTCACTTATGTAATCTTTACAATGCGAACTTTCTGCTGCAAAATAGAATTTGTAGGACTCATTTCTCAATGCTTCATAGCAACGGACGTCACTTTTAGGACAGATATTCTTTCCGCAATTGCCGATTACATCAATATGCACTGTTTTATTAATGATAGCAGCGTCTACATGCCTTAAACCTGGTGTTTTACATTTACTGACAAACCATATCATATCTTTCTGTTTGTAGTGATGAACACGCGTCAAAACATTCTTGTTCTCTGCACCCAATGGTTTGACTGCACCGTACAACATTTCTATGTCCGAGTCACGTCGATAGGTCATTGTCCAATTGAATAAGTTATCCCACTTTTTGATTCCACTTGGTCGATATGCCGGAGCCTCCATGTTGCTGTATATCCATACTTGCCCGGGCTTCTTCTTCGGCATTTTCATAATGTTTTCTGCTTCAAAGAAAACAGCATCGGACTGTTGTATCTGCGCTTTGTCGTCAGTAATATCGCAATTTGACGAAGGACACGCCATGTCTAAGAAAGATTTAACTTTAGCCATACTCTTATAAAGTGGATTCCACAGAAGAACGAGTTTAACTCCATTCTTCTCTCTAGTGATATTTTGAAATAATTTTTCACTTTTAAGTTTAAACAGAGTGAAGTCGTAATTTTCTTTGTTTTTAACATATAAAGTTGAAGTTTGAATTAGTTTGCGGTTATTAACTGTTGTAGTGTTCGACGTAATATTTTCTAATGCTCTATAGGTTGTCCTAATCACCTTATTTACGGCAATGTGCTCAGGACGACTGTACAGTCCCAGTGTTGGTTTTAACTCATGTTGAAGTAAATCCTTCGGCTTTGTTTCCTGTGTTTGTCTGTCTTTTTGTTGCAGATATCCGGCAATGTAATAAATGATGGCGACAACCAAAGCAATACAAACGATGTAGCTGAAATGAATAAGACGTAATGAAATAAATGAAAAAGGGAAGAGATTTGAATTATCTGCATGACTGTGCCTATTACAAATACGAAGACAATGTGGACAGTCCACATCTTCAACAAATGCAATAAACCTTTGGAGAGAACATCAATAAGATAGAGGCAGCACAACGAATAGCAACACTTACAATCCCGTCAGTAGTGTGAACATATGATGGGCCGAGTAGAATGGGAGAGTTTGCATCAACAGAGAATGATAGCTAAAACACTAATGTATCGTTTATTACAGAGGTCCCATTCCACTGCCTCCGACGTTTGTCCTGACAGGAGCAGAGGACACAAGTGTACCGGTACAGGATTCAATACCTAGCCAAAGCAACATATATCACCATTACTCTTTCCCATTAGGCTGTGTATCAGCATTAATGTTTAATGTTATCTGATAAAAATTTATCTGAATAAAAATATGTGTATTTACTTACTATGACGACTGCTTCTTTCTACGTAAAAACATGGTTAACTTATAATTCATGTGAAATATACCTTTAAAAACCGTGCAAGTCTTGTACACGATTACTGCTTTTTAACTTGAAGATTGTATGCAATACATTGATTGCTAATGACACAGGCATTTAAAGGAAATGTGTGTAAGGTTGATTCTGTACAACATTAGCATAAATTCAAAGGGGAAAACTTGTATAGGCTTTAGACCTGTTAGGCGCCGTCCATTTGATATTTGGAGTAGGTGGCGGGGGAAGGGGGGGGGGGGCGTTAGTACATTTGGAAATAAAATTTCTTGTTTAGACTTTTGGTGAAAATAAATACATTTCTTCTTTATTTCAAAAACAATAAAAATCTATAAATCCGCTCATCTCGTTTCAATGTCGACATGATGTATTTGTTTTTCTTTTCCCTTTTTCTTTCTTTGTTTTCTTTTTTTTATACGATAAAGATAAGCAACAGAAGCCTCTGAGCTCTTTGTCTCTCATTCAGAGTAGGATTAATAGTTTTATCACATGACTATGATATAGTTAATGGCCATTATGTCTTTTGATCGAGTTTCTTTATTTTAAAGCATTAATGCACAAAGGTATTTACAGCTGTTTATAGATGAATGATAGAAATTCATGTAATATGAATTATGGCACAACAATTTTCTCTGTTTTGGATGCCAGTCTATTGATAAATATATCGAATCGGACGTATAATGTATTTTTGTGAAGTAAGATTTTTCTATAATGATCATGTTTGATTTCTCAACTTAATTACTTCACCAATCTTTACAAGGGAAAGTTTCTTAATTGTTTAACGATACCTCAAGAGTTTTTCACTAATACAGTGGCGGCACTCATCAAATCATCATAATTATATACTTATAATTCGGACTAACTTGAAGCAGAGAGAGAGAGCCCTCTTACGTGACAATTTAATCCACCGGATGAGGGCTCGGTTTATACTATTTTGATTAATGTAAAAATGATGGATAAATCCAAACCACAAATCATGAAACCAGAGGGCATACAAAATCAGTGAAAATGAAAAACAAATAGAAAATAACAAAATATGTCTACTTGAAGAGCATATGTGAACCCCTGTGATGGAGTGAGATCAGGTGCCCGGGGGGAGTGAGCATTTCCTGCTTGCTAGCAACATTAAAATAATCTATAGTTGAACATATTTGTATATGCGAGTGGTTGCAAGGAAGGAAAAACGACATTTGAATCAGTCGTATGAGAAAAGTCACCATAGATGTGGAGATTATTAAAGGAAAATCACCTATTAAATGACAAAATATTTTAATGCAATTTGAAATTACAAATGTTACTTTATTGATATAGGTTACTGGACCCAATTCCCTTTACAAAAAGTAGTAAAAAAATCACATTTTAAAATAATTAAATATCCAGAACCAGGACTAATAGTTTACCCCACCTCTGACTAGATTGTTGTGAACTGCGCTCAATGATTAGCTTAGAGTTGTCACTTGTTGACCGTGTATATCTTATACACGGTTACTAAAATGTTTTTATACACAGTCAGCTCTGACGTTACTATTCAAGTCAATGGCGTCAGGTAGCTGAATACAATCACACAGAATGCCATCGGTGGTGTAGACTCGATGACGTCAAAAAGTGACGTCACAAGTTACACAATAAAGTCATCAACGAAATGTAACAATACCGGTATAGTGATAACAGCACATGATTCAAATTCTAATTCACTTGCTTTGTTTTGACAATTCTGATTGGTCAACACGTTAGCGTTCAGACCTGTATAACCACGATATACCGTCCTGAAATGTATTACTACATTGTGCGTACTCTTTGTCGACATTGCCTCTGACTCTATCAAAAATACTGTCTGTAACAACTTCGTTCAGTGCTCTTCACGTCCATCTTAAGCCTCGTATCAAGGACGATTTGCAAGTTCTACCATTCACGTGCACAATAATTACAATCACGTTGAACCAACAAAACTGACAACGTATATGACTTACCATCATGCAACATATTTTTCCAGCATCATGAGCATGTCCTTTCATCTTGCCACGCCGCAGCAAAACTGCCTCTTCAGTTGTTTACGGTGCGATGCCAAGTCACTTATGTGTGATTCAATATGTGATTAATAACTTAATCATAAATTTTAAGAATATGAACAGGAAGAAACTTCTTATGTCAGTGTACTATATATCAATTCGTTTCTCGGGAGAATTTTAAACATGGCGCTATCTGTCCCTAGCAACGAGGAATTTGGAGACAATTTTAAAGAGAAAAAACGATTTTTTGTTACAATGTATTAGAATAAACGCACTGTGTTTGATTGTTTTCGACAGGTATACCGTGAGAAACCACCGTTTTCCTGGCTTCGCAAGCGTCGCAAGGAAACTTCTGTTTCCAACGGTATAACCACGGTATACCTGTCGAAAACAACCACAGTACATTTATCCTCTAAATAATGTCATCGGTGAGGTAAATTCGTTATATAGTCATTCGGAGATGGAGTATGAGTATGAAATTTACTGGTCATGTATCATCTCATACCCAGTCACCCAGTGACTAAGTAACTGATAATTCTCATGTTGAGAGCTAAGTTCCCTGGAGGTCAGAGTGACGCAGTTTAAGACCTTGTGATTTTGAAAGGGTTAAGCAAAAGCCCGTTAAAAAGTCCTCACTGCCTGTTTATCTGAAATGCAACACTGAAAGAGAAGAAGGGATACGACTGTAGAAAAGCCAAATACAAAACCAAATTTGCAATGATCTAAAGGTTAAGTGTTCTAACCCGATGATATGAAATTATTGGAACCATTTACCATTCTAGGTTTGTATATTAGGTAACCGTAAAATTGGAAGAGAGATTTGTTGAAAAGTTAGTTTCTCGAATTAAGATGAAAGAAGTGAATATATTTTTCCGAAAGTCTTTCGAAGTTAATGGTATACGTAATCCTGGGTAAAACTTTTGAACGTTACTTGTAGATTTCACAGGCATTTGAAGCTCTGTAAGTCCACAACAAACATCTATTTTGTCCCTATAGGGGTAAACACAAAAGAAAAAAGAAAGGTATACACCGATTTTGGAAGCAAAATTACCACCGATTCAGACATTCGTTTTGGCCATTGAAATTGGGAATTTGCACAATTTCAGCTCAGTGCCACATAGTTTAACATCTGAACTAATACCTTACACAGTGCATTTGTCAACCCATGCCCATTATTCCATATTTCAAGACAGCGATTTATCCGAGTCCCTTAACCAAATTTGTTGAAGACTCCATGTACGAATTTGACCTTCACCTTCGGTGTTTCCTGATTAGATATATTGGCTTCACTAAAGTGAAGTTTACATGGGTGATTGTCACGAATGTGTCTTTTTCAAATTCAGTATTAATAAGTTATTTAGGTGTGTCAGTAATATCGATACAAGAATAAAGATGTTTTAATCATATTGTGTCTATATTGTCTCTTCAGATGAATAGGTAGGGAGACAGAAAATGATAAATCAAGTATAAATATCCACGGCGTCGTGAGATAAGAAAGCCAGTGTCATGCCACTAGATTTTTCCACAAGGTAAAAATGCATATGTGTTTCCTGTGACCCATTAGTATCAACAGTTTAATTGCCAACTTCTTTATATTTACTTATTTACTTTCTTAAATTATATTTTAAATGAAATCATTTACCTAACAGATCAACACTATCTATATCAGCAAGTGGCTTTAGCGAATGTAAATATTATTTGAGGCCTTTGACTACTCTAAAGAAAAAAGAAAAAACAAACATAGTTATGGAAACTTTATCAGGTTACGTCTGTTCATTGAGGTCTTTATTGGCTATGTGAACTAAACCTTTAACAACGATACCAATCACTACAACCGTGGTTAAAATGCTAGTAGTAATACTAGTATCTTATTTATATCTAAATCTTGCTTTGTGTCTGTACCATTCCGTATTACAATGTATACAAAATTGATGCAAATTGTGGCTTTATTTCTGTGACCCCTCAGCTTGAGTAATTAGTTGATCCTTGTACTCTGTTTGTAGGGTTATTTATATGCTTGTTGCTAGTGATCCTGATAGCAATGCTTTTGGGCAAGTGGGAAGATAGGTCCATAAACCACTTAACCACACTTCAATTGGCCGTAATAAGTTGTTATCGCGACTACATTGTAATCGAAATCTCTTAATGGGCTTTATATGTATTTTAAATATGTTGCTGGACATGACTTTTTTGTCATACCGGTATGTCGTTTTTCATTCTTTTAACTTTCCTGTTTTTTCGTAAAATATTTTGAGAAAGTTTTTCATATACCAAATGAATATTTATTATCTTTTCTTGGTCAGCCTGGAGTAACTCATTCGGCTAGAAGGTTGGCTCTTGACCGAAAGGTCCCGGGTTCGAACTGTTGTCTCGTTGGTGTTAGGACTTTGACGTAGCATAATAAAGATCCCTAACTGATTACTGTGGACATACCAAAGGTAGAAATGTCTGCGCATTGCATCAGGCTGATGTTGATGTTATCACGATGTCAATGCAGTAATCATGGTATGACGTAAGACAAAACTCTTTCTTATCTATGTGTCAGTAGCTATGAAAAGTTTTACTAAATGTTGAATGTTGAAAAGTTTTACTAAATGTTGAATGTTGAAAAGTTTTACTAAATGTTGAATGTTGAAGAGTTTTACTAAATGTTGAATGTTGAATAGTTTTACTAAATGTTGAATGAATGTGTCCTTAAAACACAGACAAAGTATACACTGCTAGACAAAACAAGTAATGATACAGAAATAGACACTGTCTTTTACAAAGTTTTATTTTCAGAACACACTTCATTATTTATCTATTATGCAGGTAGATCAGGCAATTCACTTTTTCTGCACATAAAGTCATCGTCTTGTCCATTACCATACCACCAAGATTTTATACTTTTATATAAACGACGATATTTGTCCTGATGATTTAACCTATAGCACATTTCACAGAACATATTTACATTTTCAAAATGTATTCGACTAATATAATAATACTTTTTATATTGAAAGTAAGAATCATATAATCCACTATTGTCCCCTACATATTTCACAAAATTTGCTAAGTCTTCTGGTGAAGAAAAATTTCGGTCATCAATATAGGAATGGGGTGGTAAGTGTAGAGAATAGTTCGCTCCTCCTCGAACAACAGGAATACTATAAACGTTCAGGCTATTAATAGCTTTCTCGCTTATGTAATCTCTACAGTGGGAATTTTCTGCTGCAAAGTAGAATTTATAAGTTTCATTTCTCAATTTATCATAGCAATGGCTCTCACTTTTAGGACAGATATTCTTTCCGCAATTGCCGATTACATCAATGTGTACTGTTTTATTAATGATAGCAGCGTCTACATGCCTTAAACCTGGTGTTTTACATTTACTGACAAACCATATCATATCTTTCTGTTTGTAGTGATGAACACGCGTCAAAACATTCTTGGTCTCTGCACCCAGTGGTTTGATCGCACCGTATAACATTTCTATGTCCGAATCACGTCGATAAGTCATGGTCCAGTTGAATAAGTTATCCCAACTTTTAATTCCACTGGGTTGATATGCCGGAGCCTCCATGTTGCTGTATATCCATACTTGCTCTGCCTTCTTCTTCGGCATTTTCATAATGTTTTCTGCTTCGAAGAAAACAGCATCGGACTTTTGTAATTTCGCTTTGTCGTCAGTGACATCGCAATTTGATGAAGGACACGCCATGTTTAAGAAAGACTTAACTTGAGACATACTCTTATAAAGTGGATTCCACAAAAGAACGAGCTTCACTCCATTCTTCTCTCTAGTGATATTTTCAAATAATTTTTCACTGTTTTGTTTAAACATAGTGAAGTCATCATTTTCTTTGTTTATAACATTTTTAAATGTTGAGGTTTGAATTAGTTTGGGATGATGATCTGTAGTAGTTTTTGACGTAATGTTTTCTAATGCTCTATAGGATGTCTTCTTCGCGTTATTTCGAGTAATGTGTTCAGCACGAGTATATTGTATCGGTGTCGGTTTTAATTGCTGTTCAAGTAAATCCTTCAGCTTTGTTTCCTGTGATCGTCTGTCTTCTCGTTGCAGATATCCCTCCATGTAGAAAATGATGGCGACAGCGACAACCAAACAAACGAGGAAGCTGGAATGAGAAGACCTGAAGATTAAGTTACCTAAAAAGATCTAAATCATTTGCATGAGAGTGTCCACTTAAAAGACGAATACAAGATGTGATAATAATAAGATATCTACGACTTCATTTAAACCTTTGGTTACACGGCGATCACAATGCCGAAGTTACACGATAAATAAAGCTGCAGATTGTAATCATTCACTTTGTGTTGCTTTTTTATGTACTGCTTCACATTACGTCTTTCCTAGATATATCTGGTAATAAACAGTTATTATGTATATTATGTTTTGGTTTCTTTTGGATCAAACCAGTATTACTGGATGAAATGCCAAGCTAATTTCAGTACTGAAGTGCCCCTAAAAGTCCATATATTTTGGTGGCTGCCACGAAAACATTTCGCTTTCAATTGTTGAATGTTTTCATTTTAGATTTTCTTGTTTTCAAAATTGTTCAGATCCGGTTTCAATGAATGTTTATGCTAAAACTTTTGCACTTGCATCTGGAAAAAAGAAAATTTGGGCGGTATTAATATTGCTGAAGATGGATTTACCATAATTTACAAATAACTTACAATCTGCATACACCTTATCTTAATTTATTTAATATTCATTTAAGTGAATTCATCAGAATTTGTACAGGAAAACACTGTATGCACAAAAAGCCTAAATATTTTCATACTGATATGCTTATACTTGGGTAAGTTATGATCTGTTAGGGAAGATGGGGAACTGCTATACAATGTACATTAAACATCTAAGTAACGTGTTTAGACGTTTTAGGTCAGCAGATCAAGGTCCGTCGCCATAAACTGAGATAATACTTAAGTCATAATTTCAAATTCCTCTGTTCAACAATTAACTGGGCTGTGGATTTTATTTTTATTCTATCCATAAATAGAATTAAAACATTCTGCATGATACTTTATTTGAACGTTTGATAAATGGCATAAATTAATGAAATAATCGACTTAGGGTTTTTTTTTCAGTTTATGGCGCTGCGCCCGGTTTCCTTTACTTTACATGCAAAGTAAACACCACTTCAACTTTCATTTTACACAGAAGAAATTCACCAAAAGCGTTGAAATTATTTATACATCAAATTTATATCATTCCTTTTTTAAAATATTGACAAAATAAACCTATTCTATACCAACAGCAGGCTGAACAATACCAGGAAGTGTGTTGTTAAATGACATACGAATTATACGTGTACACTCTACATTCTACATGTATACCATCTATATTTGGTCAGTACCAAAACACTGAAAACTACACTCGTGATATCCTCGAAATCTGTTGGTCCACCAGCAGCGGTATTAAGTCCGTGGTGATGAATTTAAGTATCAAAATATATTTAACATTAGGCATCAATGAAAATTAAGTATCAGACTTTAAATCTCATTTCAACACTCGGACAAAGAGGTAAATATGGTATCTTGAGAATAGCCATGATGCCATCATTAAATCTACTTCTACGTCAGGATTTATATATATATATATATATATATATATATATATATATATATATATATATATATATATATATATATATATATATATATATATATATATAGTTCAAGGTATATCAAGAAAAAGTTACTTTATGACAAAATAAGAAACAGGGAAAAGTACATGTATATGCAAATTTAATGACTTTTATGAAGATAACTCAAGATTAAACTATTTTCCAATATGCAGGTTTTGTATTTAAAATTGTAACTGTTATATACTTAGTGCCCCCCTCTCCCGACCCACTCCAAAAGCTGCAAATGGCGTAATTTGAGACAGAATCTCCCGGAAAGCAGACCACACAGCAATAAGCTCAGTAGGTATTTGTGAATACCATCAACAAACATGCACAGAATAAGACTCGGAGAGCTTATAAAATGTATATTTTTATAATCTGGTGTATAAATCATATGCACAAAGGTGTGTAATGAATACGACCGGTCATTATATAATAAAACTCATCTGATATTAGTGTGATATTGGTGTATATTGCTATTACTATAACAACCACTTTGATTTATACTTAAGACTGCTGTTTAACAATTGTACACCGACTATTTAATAGGCATACGTTTAAGAGGAATATTCTTAGTAAGTTTATATGTATATGACTTCTGATTCAGTACAAACTTAATTTTGGGTGTATCCAATTGAAAATGATTTTACGTAGTGGAAACAGGACCAAATCGATCGCACACACTCCTGTCATTGGGTGATCACATTTCCTGATTATTATGAGATATATATACATGTATGTGTATATATATATATATATATATATATATATATATATATATATATATATATATATATATATATATATATATATATATATATATAAGCACAAGAAAGGGACAAACGACATTAAAATAAAAAAGAAAATTATTTTAGTGTCGTTTGTCGCTTTCTTTTGCTTTTATATTTGACCTCCCTCTTTTATTCTTTAGGGACTTGCATTGACCCACGGTTGATCTGACATTTTTGAATAGTGAACGTTGTTATATTTCCTACTTGTGCTTATAAATATATATAGATATATATATATATATATATATATATATATATATATATATATATATATATATATATATATATATATATATATATATATATATCAGTGGCGGATTTAGAGGGACCCCCTTTTGGCCACATATTTACTAGTAAAAATCCAGATTTGGTTTTTTGCTAATACACATGTGCGCCCCCCCCCCTTTTCGGAAATCCTGGATCCGCCATTGTATATGTATATTTATAGTGTATGCCCCGTACATGGAAATTGTAACCACATTGTATAGTAAATGCTCTCTCTCCAGCATTAATAAGACAGAACAGTGTTCAAACATAAGACATCACATTATTTACAACACTACAGCACATTCGACCACAAAGCCATACACGCATTATGTGTAGCTATAGAAATAAACAATTAGAATGTCATAAAACATAGATCATATTTCATTTCCCGTACAGATTTAAATTTCATTGCAATGTTAACGCTATAATTTATTTTTAGAATTTGGAAATATGTTTTGTTGTCATTAATCGCTGTAAACAACAATTAAGCCGTAGAATTTTGAAATGGTTTTCGTGGTGCTTAATCGTTGTAGACAACTACTAAGACTCAAGTTCCTTATTTTTTGTCAAATGACATATAGGACATATCATATTACAACATATACAGTATGTACAAGGTGAAAAGTATATAATATAAAATGAGAGTTAACAGTGGTCATAGTCAAATTACATGTTATCATTTCTTTTTACATGATATACACAAATGTTTTCCTAACTTCTGTTAATCGTTCACATTATCAACAACAAGCAATTGAACTATTTTAGATACACTACATTTTCTATAGTAATATGGCCTGATACTTGGTAAAAGGGACAAGCAAGTATCATATGAAATTCGTCTTCAACATCATCTAAATTTCGTAACAATCTGTTAGATCTTATTTCGTTTCTATACAGACAAATTTCTTTTTTTATGATGCATGATGATACTTCATCTTGCAAATAAGATTTAAGAAAACAATTATCAGTAATTTTTAAATTTCATCCAAAATTTTATGATTTTAAGTTTCCGTTTAATGTGTAAAGGTAGTCTGCATAATATACTAAAGCATTATGTATTTTTCTTCACACCCAACATTTTTTTCCACCCCCCCCCAAAAAAAACCAAAACAAACAAAACAATATGCAGTTTTTCAACATCTGAGGCTTTATGAATACCAAATACCTCAGAAGCATAGTTAAGAATACTATTTACATATGTATCAAAAATAGAACATTGTGTTCTACTATTAAATGGTGACCATTAAATTTGCTAAAATTGCAAAATATGCTTTCCGTCCTTGGTCCGCTGCATGTTTTTGCTTGACCTTAAAGTTTCCATATAGTTTAAGGGTATACCAAGATAACTTAGGTTAGAAGTGATTATTTCTGCATTATTTATAAAAAGCGAAATCAATACTTTCGCATCGTGAATAATAAATAAAGTACATGTATATATAGCAAATATTGTGGTAGAGTACTATATACACTTGTATAGAGATACTGATCACTGATCGATGCTTTGTTACTCCGACCCTATGACAAAGTTTCGAAATGCCAAATCCGTTAGGTATTAAATGACACTTATTTCTTTGTCTCGTTCAAAATCATTCTACTGCAACAAGAGTTTCATTCACAATACTCGTGAAATCATCAACGTAGACTTGTCTCCTCGCGTTTTTTTATTTGTTTCCGTTTATATGAAGCGAGCAATGACATTTGTAGAGTAAAATAAAGGTTAGAAGGACATAAACCTTACACAGGTTATACATGTATGTATTGACGTAAATAATCAATACACGTCACTGCATAAATCTCAAATCTGTTACTAGTTGGATACGATTATACAAAATTTTTGCAAATCTTTCCCATTCAAACAAGCACATGACTGAATACGCACTAGCCATCTGAAAAGCTTAATACAATCAACGACAGACTACATTGTCCAAGTTCAAATACAGTCCATTTATTGCTCTTATTTCAATAATGTCTGATCTGTTAATGATATCTCCACTTACCATGATATCAGCTTCAGTCCACGTACAGTCATATCTTACTTCCCTTAAAAATTTCAAATCAAACACCGATAACATCAACACACGTTTCCAAGGGTTGTACACACATACACATGGAATTTTTTTTACCCATACAGTGCATATCAATGACAGGAGACAAAGGCATTTCGCAATAAATGTGTAGTGTGGGTTACACATAGTATACGGATCTGTGGTGTCTTCCTTATAAGAGGTGATGTTATAATTACATGAGTGCCCCCCCCTCCCACTTTTGGGGAT
Organism: Pteria penguin; assembly: GCA_035048485.1. NCBI lineage: Eukaryota > Metazoa > Mollusca > Bivalvia > Pterioida > Pteriidae > Pteria > Pteria penguin. Next base: position 22,143,405 of record CM068585.1, read on the forward strand.
ATATTAAAGGTATTATTTATCATATGTAAGAATTTTAAGCAAAATTTATATAAATTTTCAAAATTTTCGGCTCGCTTCGCTCGCCTATACAAAATGTTAAATAAATTTAAACATAAGTAACAAGTACATGCGTCGCAGCCGCTGATTACGATACAGTGCAATGTGAGAGCGGGAAGCTAAACTCCCTTTTATCATTTTGTTTGTGTCCAGCTTCCTACTTTGGGGAATTTATATAAGGTATTGTTTAACTAAAATAAGACTTTCTAGCAAAACTTAAATAAATTTTCAAAATTTTCGGCTCGCTTCGCTCGCATGTACAAAATGTTAAATAGATTCTGACACAAGGTTGCATAAACGTACTGTCGCTAATTAAGATACAGTACAGTGTGAGAGAGATAATCTAAACAACCCCCTCCCTTTCTCCCTTTCTTTTCCCCCCTAATCCTTTTTTTTTTTTGGCTTATCAATTTTGGAAAAGTTGTGCCCCCCCCCCCCCCCCCCCACTTTTCACTGCTGTGCTGCGCCGTTGTAATTTCCATTGTCCACTATTGTCTTGTTACATGTTACAGTTATTTCTTACTCGGTAGACGTTATATCGTGATGCGCGTAGTTTTATCAGTTTGTGAGGTGCATCGAGCTTTTCATTTATCGACTAGACATGTACGTGATGTGATCATAGCATGATATGAGGCCGTTTGGTCGTTACGTTGACGTGCGTTCGGAAGGCTTCGGATCTTTTCAGTCGAGAAAGTTCTAAGATGGCGGCCTCCATGGATATGGAAAATGTGTTGAAGGAAATCGATTTACACGCTTTGTCCGTCAATTTTAGAGAACAAAAAATTAACATAGATAATGTGTTAAGCTTAACAGACCAAGATCTTACTCGTGTAGGTGTCACAACTATCGGTGACAGAATAAGATTAAGGGAAAAAATGATGACACCACCTCATGTAATGATGACACCACCTCACGTAATGATGACATCACCTCACATAATGATGACATCACCTCATGTAATGATGACACCACCTCACGTAATGATGACATCACCTCACGTAATGATGACATCACCTCACGTAGTGATGACACCACCTCATGTAGTGATGACATCACCTCACGTAATGATGATACCACATCATGTAGTGATGCCATCACCTCACGTTATGATAACATCACCTCATATAAGGATGACACCACCTCATATAAGGGTGACACCACCTCATGTAATGATGATACCACCTCATGTAATGATGCCATCACCTCATGTAATGATAACATCACCTCATATAAGGAAGACACCACCTCATGTAATGATAGCAACATATCATATAATGATTGCACTACCTGATAGAATAATGACACCACTACATGTAATGATGGTACCAACTCACAAGAAGAGGAAACCACTACATATAATGTAGAAAGAACATCACCTCACCAAAAATTGAACTTAAGGCAGCTATAGCGTTCCATAGATCTGGTAACGACGGACAAGTTCTGAATGATTGAACCTTGTCATGTGAAACATTCATTGAATTTTTTCTCATTGAAGTCCTTTTATTCCTACACATTTAAGCATGTCTCGTCGTATAATTTTTATGAGTTTCGGTTTTTATTTTTTCCTATTTTCTTCATTATATGTTTTGTTTTGGTTTTTGTTTTGATATGTTTTTATTATTGCTTTTTGGGGGTTTTTTTTCTTTGTTTGTTTGTTTGTTTGTTTGTTTTTGTTTTTGTTTTTGTTTTTTTTTGGAAGGCAGGGGCGTAGCCAGAGTGCAAATGATGTGTACGCACAAGAAAGACAGGGGGTTGGGAGAAAGGAAAACGACCACCTCTCTCTCTCTCATGAGACACAACATCTTTGACAAAATGATGTGTACGCACGTGCGTATTTGGCGTAATTGTAGCTACGCCACTGGAAGGGTGGGTTTTCGTAAGTTTTGGTTTGATTTCTTTTTGGTTATTTATTTATTTATTTATTTATTTATTTATTGTAACAGGAGCGCTTGAACATCTTGCCTGTGTAATCTTACGGTTCTGTACTTATATGAAACTTAATGTTCTGTGTCCGCACACGCAGAGGTGGCATTTGACATACTAGACACTGTAAATACAACTTGATTATGGCTCAAGAAGTCAGTATGTACGTTACAATAAAACTACATGTATATTTATATTGTAAGTTGTATGTTAAGTTTTTAAACTTTCGTACCCAACAGAGTGGACCGTTTACTATGTGAAAATTGTTGTGTATAGTAGATATGCGTTCTTTTTACAGACACTCACAAGAACATTTTATTCACCTAAAGTTAAATAGCTCAAATATCACTTTTTTCCTGATTGTACATGTAGATTACATTTCCTGGGCACCTTGATTCATAGAACCTACCTCTAATGTCCGGTGGTGATTGAAAAATTGTCAAAGCATAGTATTTCCCTTTTCCTTAGGGTCCCATGTTAAAATACCTAACTTCCTGCAAGATTTACACAACTTTCTTCATTTTAGGTTTATATAACCCATATATCAAAATGGTTGTTAGACCCTCCTCTTTCAACTTATTAACAGTGTAGTATATAGATACAGTAATCCACCTTAATTTCTAGAAAATCATGCTGGAAAGGGTTCACCCACCCCTAGACTCGCCAAATTTCAAATGTAAACAACAGTTTTAGTTCATAGAATCTTTACATTAGCGAAATGAGATTAGAATTCATGAATTTATTGATCATTAATTATTATTCTTTGACTAAATCCCGAGTGTCAAGGTCACTTTCTATACGCCGAGGCTTTTCAAGTCGTAGACATGTTAATAGGGTCTGTAGACATCTCAATCATCACCAGACATTAGGGGAAGATTCTATTATTCCCTCATATTCACAGAGATGAGAAATGATCAGCCCTAATGTCCGGTACACAATGATCAGCCCTAATGTCCGGTAAACAATGATCAACCCTAATGTCCGGTAAACAATGATCAGCCCTAATGTCCGGTAAACAATGATCAGCCCTAATGTCCGGTAAACAATGATCAACCCTAATGTCCAGTAAACAATGATCAGCCCTAATGTCCGGTAAACAATGATCAACCCTAATGTTTGGTAAAAATGATCAGCCCTAATGTCCAGTAAACAATGAGCAGCCCTAATGCCCGGTAAACAATGATCAGTCCTAATGTCCGGTAAACAATGATCAGCCCTAATGTCCGGTAAACAATGATCAACCCTAATGTCCAGTAAACAATGATCAGCCCTAATGTCCGGTAAACAATGATCAGCCCTAATGTCCGGTAAACAATGATCAGTCCTAATGTCCGGTAAACAATGATCAACCCTAATGTTTGGTAAACAATGATCAGCCCTAATGTCCGGTAAACAATGATCAACCCTAATGTTTGGTAAACAATGATCAGCCCTAATGTCCGGTAAACAATGATCAGCCCTAATGTTTGGTAAATAATGATCAGCCCTAATGTCCGGTAAAGAATGAGAAATCCATAACCCCATTCATAAATCTTGTTTTACTTTTCTAATTCTGAATATTAACCTTGGACCTGTGCAAATGTATTCAGCTTTTTTTGTAAATTCATTTCAATTTGACCTCCAATATAACCGCTGACTCTGTGTGTTTGATAATTGATTGACATACACAAAGTTACATATTTACATACGTATGAAAACAGAATACATAATAATATTTGCAATATGTGCTGAGGGGATTTTCTCTTCCTTTTTTTTATTCTTTTTTTTTTTTTTTGTTTATTGATTATTGTTTTACGTCACTTCACGATTATTTCACGTATGTGGTGACGGCATCTGCCTTATGCATTACAAAGAAATTTATAGCCCACGGCGTAAGTCGAACATTTAGGTCACAAACCGAACACCTAATCCGCTAAACCACGCCGGCTACTACTACTACTACTACTTCTAAAGCTACTACTACTACTAAAACTACTGTAGTAACTAAAACTGCTACTAAAACTACTACTACTACTGCTACTACTTCTACTAAAGATATTACTGCTACTATTAAAGCCAGTGGCGGATCCAGGATTTCCGAAAAGGGGGGGGGGCATATGTGTATTAGCCAAACTTCTCAGCCATTTTTGGTGCAAAATCTGGATTTTTAGTAGTAAATATATGGCCCCCCTCTAAATCCGCCACTGAAAGCTATCATTACTACTGATATTAATAACGGAGAGGATGAGACAGAAAGGACAGATATTCGACTCTGGAAGCTTCTAGACTTAAAACCCCAAGTTAATTATACTTTACGGATCAGCAACTTCAGTTCAAACATTTGTAAATTTATCGGCTTTTTGTGTCAAACAGATCAATTTACTTGACTGAATTTTACGTGACTGTGAACTTTGTACAGCATACCACACCACCGACCTCTAAATATTTAATTGTATCAGGATTTCGAAATATTGCACTTGATACCAGTGCATATACCTTGCCCGCACGGCGAGAAGATGTATCTGCTTATAGTAGTTTATGAACTAAAGAGGATAAAATGCACATTTTCGAAACTATATTCCATTTTACGAAATAAATATTGATGTTTGATCCCACTTTCTAAATAAAAGGCCCACATTGGTCCATATCGCTCACCACAAAACATTTAAATAATCTGCTTTTAACTGACTGCTTGAAAAATACATAGATACGTGTACTCTCTTTCTTTTTATGATTTGGCCAAATAATTATAAAATTTGAATCATCGTCTTTAAGGATATGTACAAGCAATATTACATACAACAAAAATTTCATAAACTGGAAGAACGATTAGGAAAGTATATATCTTTCAAAAATTACCTTTGAATTCAATTGATTCGTATTATTTGCATCAATAGAGTACTCGATAACCTATTTTGGTGTAAAACAAAATTATAAAAAAGCAAAACATTTCAACAAAAATTTTCAAATCATTATTACAGTACTACTAAGTTATTATAAAGGAAAGTAAACGGATACTCAGTTGCTTCTCTACATTGACAACACGTTTTACTTCTATTATTAACAGACGTTTGATTTACCGAGCTACCATACCTTTTGTGGATTCCAAAGATGCATAAAATTCCAAATAAGCATCGATTCATAGCTGGATTTTCCAACTGTTCCACCAAGTCTCTTTCTATGTTACTCTCCAAAATTGTAACATAACCCAAACATGGTCTTCAGATATACTGCCCTACTGCTTACTCGAGAAGTGGAATCAATCAGATGTGGATCCTAAAGAATTCCAAGGAACTTCTAGAACACTTAAAATCTCCTGTTTTCAATAATGTCACTAGCATTAAATCTTTTGACTTTTCGACTCTTTATACAACCATTCCTCATCAAAAACTGAAGAACAGAATAACATCAATTATTCAAAACGCCTTCTTTAACAAAAAAGGAATCGCAGGTATAAGTATCTCGGTTTAGGCCACAACGACACATATTATGTAAAGGAACAGTCTGGTTCCAGCAGCAAGTATACAGAAAAAGAGATCATCAAAATGTTAGAATTTCTTATAGATGATATTTTTGTGATATGTAGTAGGAAAGTGTTCCAACACATTGTTGGCATTCCTGTGAGTACTAATTGGTCACCTCTTCTGGCTGATATATTTTTGTACTCTTAGGAGAATTCATAAAGTCTCTGCTCTCTAAATGCAATAAACAATTATCATCTCGGTTCAACTTTACATCAAATACATCGATGACGTTTTGTCGATTAACAACCTTGTATTTAAGGATCATCTCAACATCGTATATCCAAAGGAATTCGAGATAAAAGATACAACAGATAGCGCATCATCTGCTTCATACCTCGATATACTCCTATCAATTAGTGACGATGGTTCATTAGTAATCAATATCGAAGAAGTACCAAACCGTTAATCATTCTCAAAGTCCAAGGACAGATACAAAATCGAGTAAGTTTCAAAAAGGAACTGTTGTGAACCCCGAAATACTGAAAAGTCCGAGGTTAGGCCAGGTGCCCCGGAAGAGTAAGCGTCTCCTGTCTGCAGGCATCACCCGTCACAGCAGTTCTCAAGAAACATGTCAAAATCAAGAGTTTTGGTTTTCTAATTGTACATACGAAAGTACAAAACTGGTATACAAAGTCATATTTGGTTTTCACTTAACAGGTCACTTAGTCGCATTCCAGAATATTATCAATCATTCTAGAAAGAGGCACATCATATTTTCGTACAAGATCCCAATAGCGACCGTAGAACTTACTCAGTGACAATTTCAGACGTTCTTTAACATATCCCTGCATGAGCAACTTAGTGGCCAGTCGTTTGGCCCTTGGAATAAAACCGTCGTATAAAGAACAGGCTCTTGCGTACCTTATAAGTTGAGATATAAAAACTCCATAGGTAGGTGAGGATGGGATATTGCTGCAAATAAACGGGAAGTTAGTTATTTGGAAGTAAAAATCGTCACGTTTGTCATACAGAGAGGTGTTCAAATGACCTCTCTCTATGACAAACGTGACGATTTCAATTGCATTATTACCAACTTCCCTTTACTGATTAGCAACATACCTTCTTCTCCCACATAAGGTGTCCTCACTTCACAACTTATACGCTATGCCAGGGCATGCTCTAAATGCGAAAATTTCGTCTTGAGAGCGAGGCTTCTTGCCACGAACTACTCTCACAAAGATATATTGAGGAACGTTTGAAATTGTCACTGAGAAAGTTCTATGGTCGATATAGGGATCTAGTGCAATATCAGATTCCTCTTTCATAATGTTTACCGGTATTATGGGACCTGACCATAAAAAAATAAACATCTTAACTTTTTGACTATATTTGATTTGGCATAATATGTATATATACAAACATTTGTTCACGCGCGTTTCCGATACCGGAATTTCAGTTAAGTAGCATTTCTTGCCTTGATTGGGAAAATTTGACTTCGTTTTCTTGTCTCCTTCATGTGCTTGGGCGTGTATATTTATGTATTTACCTCCTCGATTTGAAAGGTTGTTGCATGACTTTTGTTGCATGCAACCAGGGGACGCTTACTCCTCCCGGGCACCTGGTCTCACCTCCATTTTTTTGGGGGGGAGGGGGGGGGGGGGGGTTTGGCATTTGTCTGAATATGACACTATTCACGATATTGTCCTTTTATTTCATGGACTATGAGATATGATTTACCCTTCGGTACTTCTTCGTTATTTTACTTCTTGGGCTGAGAGCAGTGGTATACTCACTGATGCCTAGTTTGGCTTCAGGTGATCACACAGTACTACAGATGCCATATATGCTCTAGGAACCAGTGATACTTAGTTATGATAATAAAAAAAATAATCAAAATGCTTGTTTTCGACTCTGTTGACCATATTAAGATGTGGCGAAAATCATCAACTTTGGGCAAAAGACCGAGGGAAACAATATGTACAATAATGCCATGTCAAGTAATTTACTGAATGGTAAAGTTTCTGACTTCTTTGTCAACAAAATCGGGATTTTACAAGGGGAAGTAATTTCACCTCTGTTCTACTCTCTATTCTATATATGTCGATGACTGTGAAATTGAATTTATATGTAAAGGCATGCTTTGTGTAGAATTGCAAGAGTTATCTCTCTTTTTCCTCATGTACGTAGATGATATGGTAGCAGGTAATTCGATCAGAAACAGCTTCTGGTTTACACTCATTATTGATCTCATTAGAATTATATACAAGTAAATGGTTTTAAATGCTAATGTTGCAAACCCCCCCCCCCCAAAAAAAACAAACAAACAAAACAAAATAAAACAAACAAAATTCTGTGCAGCGCTTTTGGAGAAGGAGTCGAAAATGTGTCAACCAATCAGAGCCAATGGCGGCCATCTTAGACTTGGTAGAGGACCTCGAGTACTTACTTCCAATGAGGTTTGGTGAAAATCTGTGCAGCCGTTCTGGAGAAGAAGTCCAAAATGTGTCAACCAATCAGAGCCAATGGCATCCATCTTAGATTACGGATGGGCACGAAAAACACAAACTTGGTAGAGGACCTTGAGTACTTACTTCCTATGAGATTTGGTGAAATTCTGTGCAGCGCTTCTGGAGAAGAAGTCTAAAATGTGTCAACCAATCGGAGCCAATGGCGGCCATCTTGGATTACGGATCGGCATGAAAAACACAAACTTTGTAGAGGACCTCGAGTAGTTACTTCCTATGAGGTTTGGTGAAATTCTGTGCTGCGCTTCTGGAGAAGAAGTCCAAAATGTGTCAACCAAGCAGAGCCAATGGCGGCCATCTTGGATTACGGATGGGCACGAAAAACACAAACTTGGTAGTGGACCTCGAGTATTTACTTCCTATGAGGTTTGGTGAAATTCTGTGCAGCGCTTCTAGAGAAGAAGTCCAAAATGTGTCAACCAATCAGAGCCAATGGCGGCCATCTTGGATTACAGATGGGCACGAAAAACACAAATTTGGTAGAGGACCTTAAGTACTTACTTCCTATGAGGTTTGGTGAAATTCTGTGCAGCGCTTCTGGAGAAGAAGTCGAAAATGTAGAAAAGCTAACGACGGACGGACGACAGACGACGGACGGCGATTGATCACAATAGCTCACTTGAGGTGAGTTAAAAAGTCTTCTTGATTTCTGTAAAACTATGTTAGGTTTGAAGAAATCAACGCCTAATGTTGTAATATATTTTGAACTTGTTAGATTGGTGTTACCAGGAGATGCTCACTCTCCCCGGGCACCTGATCTCACTCCATCACAGGGGTTCACATATGCTTTTCAAGTAGACATATTTTGTTATTTTCCACTTGTTTTTCATTTTCACTGATTTTGTATGTCCTCTGGTTTCATTATTTTTTTCAGACTTATGGTTTGGATTTATCCATCATCTTTACATAAAGAATGTATACGTAAAATTCGTATTTTAAATTATTGGGTCAAACTTTTAGATAGCTTAAATAGTATTTTAGCTGCTTGCTATGAGACACTGTACAATGTTTGTAAAAGAGATAGTACAATGTAAAACAGCTATTGTCTAGTATAGGGTTGTTGGAGCTATGGGCAATCAAAATACCAAGCAACGTTTATTTGATCATTATAAGCAATTGTTATTTTATGACATTAATTCTTCTTCAAACTGTTCAATCTATATACATCTTATTAATAACAGTACCTCACAGTCATATTTTTGACACTTATTCCAAAACTATATGAAAATTGATTTGTAAATTTAGAGTGTCATCACATTGTTCTATGATAGAAAATGGTCGATATAAGAAAGTTCTTTTAGAAGAGGCGTTTATGCCCTTCGGATATAGAAGACGAGTTCCATTTTATTCCAAAATGTCCCCACTATAAAAGACAACAGTTAAAAAATATTATTATGTGAGGCCCTCCGTCTTTAAGTTATTTTTACTTTTATGCACATAAAAATGTAAATAAAATGTGTAATTTAGGAAAATATACAAAAACATATTGTATAAACTTAATCTCCATTATTAACTATTGGCTGTGTCTCTCTCTGACTACGTTTGATTTATATTATACCGCTGTTGTTATATTTGTATTATGTCTAAATTAAATGCATAAGATTAATAAACAATACACAATGAACAAGGCGAAACAAAACAAAAAATGTGAGAAAGATTAAGTCAGTTTTTCCTTAACTTAATCAGTGTTGTAAAACTGTCAACACTTATTTGGTGCAATGTGAAATGAAAACATTGCTTATCTTAGGATTTGATCCGTTCCCTTCAGCATGCAAGAATTTCCTATCAAAAACAGAAAAAATCACACATTTAACGAAGACCAATAACAGTTGGTAAACAAGTGGTTTACTCTTTCTCTATATTGAATTAATCAAGAAAATAACAAAAAACCAAGCCAGAAAATTTGCCCTATTTTTTTTCTCTAATAATGCATACTGATTTCTGTACATCACTTCAGACTTATTTCGGTGTTAATTGAAATGAACAAAGTGTTAACTGAAATGAGCATAGGGAGAAATATGCCTCTAGCGGGGACTGAATATCTACCCTTTAGTATACCAGAACAGGCCGATATCAGAGATAGGGGAAAATGAACCTGCCTGAAAGTAAGATTTTACCAATAAAGTTAAAGTTTGGCTTTAATACGTAATATCCCTAGACTTTCCATAATGCTAAGTCCTTCAAAGGCTCACAAGATTTCCCGGCTGAATAAGTAAAGAAAGATAACTCTACACACTTTTCAGAAATTTGATTAGCTCGAAATCTGTAGGTTGTAATTAGCTGCTTTTGTAGTTTTCACTGACTCTTAAAATGAGATGAATTCATCCCATTTCTTTGGTAAAACTAAATTAAGGTTTTAAGGTGTAAAGTTTCCCAGTTTTACAGCATGTTTATTTGATTTCATTTGATGAATTGATGTTATTCATTTTCATTTATCCTCTTCTTTTTCTTTTTATCTTCTTTTTTGTCTTCTTCTTCTGGTAATTTTAAAAATTTTAGTTATCTGTTTTGTACATAGCTTATACTGTTTTGGTAAAATCAATTTCCCATTTCTATCGGCTATGGAATCTGGTAAAAGTGTCCACTTATTCCCAGTCCGCTTTTGCCGTTATAAATGTGACGTAAACCAAATCTATGAAAATCAATATAAAACAACGGGAAATTGACGTCTCCATGTGAATTCTATGACGTCACACTAGTTATGATGTCAGATCCCTATACAAATGGGGAAAACTCTGTACTACGAAACTCACAAAGATGCGAAAAAGTAGTCCAGTAAACTTAATATTACGTACAGATAGTATACATCTCCTTGATTTCCTTTTTTCAAAATTTAAAATAGCAAAGAATCGTAAGAATAACTTTTGTATTTCATTTCTTTTCAACTGTGTTTGTCAACACCCCCCCCCCCAAAAGAAAAAAACCAACAACAAACAAACAAATATATAAATATATAACGGGCCCACCTGAAGCAAAGAGGGTTCAACGGATCCACCTGAAACAGTGAGGGATCAACGTGGCCACCCGAAACAGTGAGAGTCACCAGACCCACCCCAAGCAATGAGGTATCAACGGACCCACCTAGAGCATTGGGGGATCAACGGACCCACCCCTAGCACCGACCTCTTCTGTAAACGTGTCTTGTCTATTGTGAAATTGGAATTCGATTTTTCACTGTCTCATCTGAAAAATAGGACATTGGTGTGTCACTGGCATTACTCGCACACAGGGGACCTCCGTTACACATATCTCGTAAAATAAAAATATTTAAATTTTAGCTAAAATAAAAAAAACTCACACACTTCAAATTGCATTCTTAAGGCCTGCTATGATGACATTGTTGAAAAGAAAGGACGAATGGCTACAAAATATACGAAATGAATTAAACCATTTAGGTTTAACCTATTTATTTGATGACACACATGGTGTGATATTATAAAAAAAAAATTTAAAGATCTGTACCAACAAAATATGTTACTTGAAATCTCAAGATCTGCCAAAGGATATTTAGAATATGTGCTCATTGTGACCAAAATTAATTGTTATCACCAGAAAAGTATTTATCACCACCAGATAGGTATCTGTCATCACGAGACCGATATCTATCACCAGAAATTAAAGGTAAATATCACTACCACTGCAGCAAGCAGGTAAATATCACCACCACTGCAGCAAGCAGGTAACTATCACCACCACTGCAGCAAGCAGGTAACTATCACCACCAGACAGGTAACTGTCACTACCGGACAGGTAACTGTCACAACCAGACAGGTATGTCACTACCAGACAGGATAATTATCACCATCAAACAGGTTACTATTACTACCAAAAAGATATATCACGAATCAGAAAGGTACCTATCACTACCAGACAGGTAGTTCTCACTACCAGACAGGTATCTATAATTTCCAGACAGGTAGTTGTCACTACCAGACAGGTAACTATCACCACCAGACAGGTAACTATCACCACCAGACAGGTAACTGTCACTACCAGACAGGTAACTATCACCACCAGACAGGTAACTATCACCACCAGACAGGTAACTGTCACTACCAGACAGGTAACTATCACCACCAGACAGGTAACTATCACCACCAGACAGGTAACTGTCACCACCAGACAGGTAACTATCACTACCAGACAGGTATCTATCACTACCAGACAGGTAGTTGTCACTACTAGACAGGTATCTGTCATTACCAGACAGGCAGTTGCCACTATCAGACAGGTATCTATCACTACCAGACAGGTAACTGTCACCACAAGACAGGTAACTGTCACTATCAGAGAGGTAACTATCACCATTAGAGAGGTAACTTTCACTACCAGACAGGTAACTATCACCACCAGACAGGTAACTGTCACTACCAGACAGGTAACTATCACCACCAGACAGGTAACTATCACCACCAGACAGGTAACTGTCATTACCAGACATGTAACTATCACCAGCAGACAGGTAACTATCACCACCAGACAGGTAACTGTCACAACCAGACAGGTAACTATCACCACCAGACAGGTAAATGTCACTACCAGACAGGTATCTATCACCATCAGACAGGTAACTATCACCACAAGATAAATAACTATCACCACAAGACAGGTATGTATCACTGCCAGACAGGTAACTGTCACCACCAGACAGGTATTTATCACCACCAGACAGGTAACTGTCACTACCAGACAAGTAACTATCACCACCAGACAGGTAACTATCACCACCAGACAGGTAACTATCACCATTAGACAGGTAACTGTCACTACCTGACAGGTAACTATCACCACCAGACAGGTAACTGTCACTACCAGACAGGTAACTATCACCACCAGCCAGGTAATTGTCACCACCAGACAGGTAATTGTCACTACCAGACAGGTAACTATCACCAACAGAAAGGTAACTATCACCACCAGACAGGTAACTGTCACCACCAGACAGGTAACTGTCACTACCAGACAGGTATCTATAATTTCCAGACAGGTAGTTGTCACTACCAGACAGGTAACTATCACCACAAGACAGGTAACTGTCACTACCAGAGAGGTAACTATCATCATTAGACAGGTAACTGTCACTACCAGACAGGTAACTATCACCACCAGACAGGTAACTGTCACTACCAGACAGGTAACTATCACCACCAGACAGGTAACTATCACCACCAGACAGGTAACTGTCACTACCAGACAGGTAACTATCACCACCAGACAGGTAACTGTCACTACCAGACAGGTAACTATCACCACCAGACAGGTAACTATCACCACCAGACAGGTAACTATCATCATTAGACAGATAACTGTCACTACCAGACAGGTAACTATCACCACCAGACAGGTAACTGTCACTACCAGACAGGTAGCTATCACCACCAGACAGGTAACTATCACCACCAGACAGGTAACTGTCACTACCAGACAGATAACTATCACCACCAGACAGGTAACTGTCACTACCAGACAGGTAACTATCACCACCAGACAGGCAACTATCACCACCAGACAGGTAACTATCACCATTAGACAGGTAACTGTCACTACCTGACAGGTAACTATCACCACCAGACAGGTAACTGTCACTACCAGACAGGTAACTATCACCACCAGCCAGGTAGCTATCACCACCAGACAGGTAACTGTCACTACCAGACAGGTAACTATCACCACCAGACAGGTAACTGTCACTACCAAACAGGTAACTATCACCACCAGACAGGTAACTGTCACTACCAGACAGGTAACTATCACCACCAGACAGGTAACTGTCACTACCAGACAGGTAACTATCACCACCAGACAGGTAACTATCACCACCAGACAGGTAACTATCATCATTAGACAGGTAACTGTCACTACCAGACAGGTAACTATCACCACCAGACAGGTAACTGTCACTACCAGACAGGTAACTATCACCACCAGACAGGTAACTATCACCACCAGACAGGTAACTGTCACTACCAGACAGGTAACTATCACCACCAGACAGGTAACTGTCACTACCAGACAGGTAACTATCACCACCAGACAGGTAACTATCACCATTAGACAGGTAGCTGTCACTACCTGACAGGTAACTATCACCACCAGACAGGTAACTGTCACTACCAGACAGGTAACTATCACCACCAGCCAGGTAACTATCACCACCAGACAGGTAGCTGTCACTACCAGACAGGTAACTATCACCACCAGACAGGTAACTATCACCACCAGACAGGTAACTGTCACTACCAGACAGGTAACTATCACTACCAGACAGGTAACCATCACCACCAGACAGGTAACTATCACCACCAGACAGGTAACTATCACCACCAGATAGGTAACTGTCACTACCAGACAGATAACTATCACCACCAGACAGGTAACTATCACCACCAGACAGGTAACTGTCACAACCAGACAGGTAACTATCACCACCAGACAGGTAAATGTCACTACCAGACAGGTATCTATCACCATCAGACAGGTAACTATCACCACAAGACAAATAACTATCACCACAAGACAGGTATCTATCACTGCCAGACAGGTAACTGTCACCACCAGACAGGTATCTATCATCACCAGACAGGTAACTGTCACTACCAGACAGGTAATTATCACCACCAGACAGGTAACTATCACCACCAGACAGGTAACTATCACCATTAGACAGGTAACTGTCACTACCTGACAGGTAACTATCACCACCAGACAGGTAACTGTCACTACCAGACAGGTAGCTATCACCACCAGCCAGGTAACTATCACCACCAGACAGGTAACTGTCACTACCAGACAGGTAACTATCACCAGCAGACAGGTAATTATCACCACCAGATAGGTAACCGTCACAACCAGACAGGTAACTATCACCACCAGACAGGTAAATGTCACTACCAGACAGGTATCTATCACCATCAGACAGGTAACTATCACCACAAGACAAATAACTATCACCACAAGACAGGTATATATCACTGCCAGACATGTAACTGTCACCACCAGACAGGTATCTATCACCACCAGGCAGGTAACCGTCACTACCAGACAGGTAAATGTCACTACTAGACAGGTAACCATCACCACCAGACAGGTAACTATCACCACCAGACAGGTAACTGTCACTACCAGACAGGTAAATGTCACTACAAGACAGGTAACCATCACCACCAGACAGTTAACTGTAACTACCAGACAGGTAACTATCACCATTAGACTGGTAACTATCACCATTAGAGAGGTATCTATCACCACCAGATAGGTAATTGTCACCATTAGACAGGTAACTATCACCATTAGACAGGTAACTACACCACCAGACAGGTAACTATCACCATTAGACAGGTAGCTATTACCACCAGACAGGTAAATTTCACTTGGTAGTGACAGGTAACTATCACCATTAGACAGGTATCTATCACCACCAGACTGATATCCATCGCCACCAAAAAGGTACAGGTATCTATCACTACCAGACAAGAAACTATCACCAACATGTTAATGAAATTATATTGGTGTACAAGAAAAGAAAAAAAAAATAAATAAAAAAGAGAAAAAAAATGATAGAAACAAAAAAGCAGAAAGAAAGAAACGAAAAAAGTAAAAGGTAGCAGTAATGTAGAAATCACTTGCTATAAGCTTTTTATCGTTGATATCATTAACATGTATTAAAACTGATAGGGGCAATATTTTCACAAGATGCAGTGACTACGCCAAGAATGCCTATGGTTTTGTAAACCGGGAAAGACAGAACAGAAATGTCAAAGAACAGGTTTTGGGCGAGACAGAACTTTGTATAAATCATAACTATTGCTGATGGGTAACCAACAAGACAACATCTACAGAAAAACATTCTTACCAAGTTCAGTTCAGCTCATTAGGGAGCAATCATTCATTTCGTGGTGGGGTTCACCTTAGCAACACCAAGGATGATATATATATATTTCTCCACATCGATATCTTTATGTGAGCTGTGTAAGCAGTGAAATTGAAAGTAAGGAGATATCTTCTGGTATGCATAGCAATATCTACCAAGAGGTTCCTTTTGGTGTAGGCTAATTTACAAGAATCTTGTAAAACGCAAATTATTCGAATACTTCCAATTCAATATAGATGTATTTATGTCGAAACATATAAGCAAGACTAAAAGTGTGGCTGTTTTTCTTTTATGCTTCGTAAAAATTATCAATAGAATAATAGTCGGGTACTATTTTTTCTCTCATTTTCTTACGCTTTGATGTCAACATTGTCCGAATAGGAAGCGTTATGAAGTATGATTATGGCATTTCAATAGAACTGAAGAAGGAGCACCGAGAAGCCTTTTTGAACACAGTTTTATTACTTAATAAATTATGTGAATGTCCGGACTATTTTCAGCCGAACCTGAGAACGCCTTCTGGTAGAGATAGGGTATGTAGCCAAATTTTACAATTGAAATTGCAAAAGAATTCTGCTTTAAAGTGAAGAATGAACTTTTTCTGTATTTCAAAGTAAAGAGGGAAAATATTGTGTTAATGGATTTTATTCATAATTTATGATGTATTTTCTTTATTAGCAGATGATATCAGCCAATAAAATAGTAGATGAATTCAGACAATAGCATTGTTTTGGTGCATAGCTTTAGATTGCATTGTTCGTCTAATATCGGCATTTTCTAGCCGCTTTTGCGCAGTAAACTCAAGTTTTCTCTGTTAAAACGAAAATAACAAAAATATATGGCATAAAGTAATATATTAATCCCAGTTTTCAGATTTCCTTTGTTCCAAAATGTAAGGTGTTTCATCTCTGTTTTCCCCTGGGTTGAGGTATTATCAGGGTTGCAAATTACCGCTCGCTCAAGCGACTAAATGTTGTCTGTGGACGACCAGAAATTTAAACCAGGTCGCCCACTTGGCGACTAGATTCCGAATCGAAGTTTTCCAATTATAGCTCACTTCACAAAGTGAGAGGGAGTTTATGCTATCACCCCGTCGTCGGCGTCGGTGTCGGCGTGTGTCAGGGCAATAACTCGAAAACTATTGTAGCTAGGAAGTTTAAACTTATATGGATGATGTAATTTCATGTGTAGATGTGCATGCCTGTTTCAGATTTAGGTCATAGTCTTTATTTTCCGCTCCAGTGTACACGCTCGGAAAATTTGAGTAAAATGTTAAAAAGTGTTATTTTTTTATTTGGACAGTAAAGAAGTCCAAACTTGCACAAATGATGTATCTATATATGCCACAATGGATGCTGGTTTCAGATTTAGGTCATGACCTATATTTTCCGCTCCAATGCACTTGTTAGGAAAATTTAAGCAAAATGTTAAAAAAGTTTTATTTTTTGATTTGGACATCTAGGAAGTCCAAACTTCCACAAATGATGTATCCCTAATTACACGATATTTGCACTGAAGTGCTATGATTTTTCTCAGTGCTATTATAGTATTGTTGTGATGAATATACATCCTAAAATGATTGTCATAAAAAGATATTTAAAAGACTGTGTCTAACAGGCTACAGAAATAATATGTGCATTAAGATTCTGTAGGAGTGTTACATAAGTATGCCGACACAAAGTCTAATTGATGATGCTCCAGGACAAAATGTAGAAGGCATCCAGTGTTTGCTGATTCAATTCATAGACATTGATTTCTGTCGTCGCACTACCCTGCCTTCGGTCGCAAGGACATCGGGCAAGGAGTGGCAAACAGAAGCTTGTGGCTAAGGTACATTCCAACACACACATATATATATATCAGTTATATAGCGTTTTACAGAGGGTATACGAAAATATATTGGGTCCATGAAAAAAGTTAGATTGAGCAAGGCGAAGCCGAGCCCAAATACGACCTTTTTTCATGGACCCAATATATTTTCGTATACCCCATGTAAAACACTGTATAACTCAGTATTTTCGTATCCTCCCTTGTCATACACTGTATAACTTACTTATTTCACTTAAGGCCTTTTTGAACTTATGTCAATGTTTACGTAATATCCCCGCTGCCTTTTTGCTGCTCTTAAAAGTGTTCGAGTTGAGTTGAGTTCGAATTCTGTTTATTTCATCCTCACTTCTATTTACAAACCGTCCCTCCGCCATATTGTTTACTCTCGTCTGGCAATAAAATGACGTTACCCAGTCGAGGCGGGGAATATCAAAGGCATGTTCGGCGGAGGGGTATATTAAAATAATATACTGCTGATGGGGAAATGATGGGTAGCGGAGGAGGGGGTATATTAAAATAATATACGGCAGATGGAGAATAATGGGTAGTCGAATACAATAAAATATTTGGTTCTTCTCAACCAATCAGATTTTGAGATATTTACCCTAGGTGGGATAATTTCTACTACGATGACAACTTCCACTCATGCCCGACACTCTTCTGCCAGATCTACTCCTTCTACATCCGAATTGACAACGTCATGACACCAATAGTAATCGCACTTCTACCCGGAAAGACCCAACTCATCTACCAACGACACTTCGCATAACTCAACGACAAGATGTTTGCCCTCGGACTCAGTTTCATCCAAAGCACTGCGATATTTGAATTCGAGACAGGTGCCCACAACGCAATCACCGACAACTTTCCAGGGACCATCGACCGCCGCCTTGCAACATTGAAAGACCAATATCAACAAGGACATGATGGACTACGCAGACTCCGCATTGCAACTAATTCATCTAGAATAGTGTAAGTGGCATCGTGTTCAGTGAGTCATAAAAGTGGCATCGTGTTCAGTGAATGATAAAAGTGGCATCGTGTAAGGTGAAAATGAATGTGACAATGACATTATTATGAAATGACAATTTTCTTTGCACTTGTATAATATTGCATAATAACATATTTACTATATATTCGTGATTATGCTTAATATTATGCTAACAATTCTTAAAATGTGCTATGATTTATATAGTTATGAATATTATTGAAAAATGCATGATTACTATTTGATATAAAAATTTAATGACATGTCATTTTGATTATTCTGAGAAATAAATGCATCAATCTACGATATAACAAATTTCTGATATATTTTATGATAATGTAGTCCATATAATTCCCGAAGGAAATACTAGAGTATATGAAATCACAGGTCTCTCATGTATTAAAAAAGTCTGAACAACGAAAAATGATTTTTTCTTATATTATATATTTTACTTTGAATACAAATATTGTGCTTTACACTAATGTTTACCCCCTTAGTGGGCCCCGTTCATACCTAATTAACACTACATCATTAAAATATTTGTGACGTATCGGGAACACACCTTCATTACGTTTAACCAATTTGAAGTTTCATTGTATATCTAAGTTAGATGTCTTTCCATTTCCCTTTTAATGTGTATTAGAAGACGTTAAGAACCAATCTGAACTGGACCATTACTTACCTTTAATCATGTGGAAATATCAAGCATGTAATTTACCAAGAAAAAAAGTCCGTAAATATTTAAAGGCAAAAATCTTTATTAAAGCGCACGCATTTGAAGTAGAATGTTAGAATTACATAGGTGTACATAAAATTATTAAAATTCCTTGATACTGACTTATGATTAATTTGATGCGTTACATTATATTGTATATACATGTTTAGATATACAAATATTAATGAATACAAACATTATTTGACTAAACCAAACAAAAAAGCACATGTATCATATAGTGTACCATACAGATCATTTCAAAATCCGAACAACTGCCAACTTGTACATGTACTTAATTGTCACCTGAATAAGATACAAGTGTAAATGCCTACCCATCATTTTTTTTAATATATGTTACTGTATATAAGAACAAGAAGTACAATTTTTAAAAATAAAATGTAAAATACATACGTTGTTATTATAACAGAAAAAGGGTTACCTTCGAAAACAATTATACATACTAACTACCAAAGCCAATGTAGAAAAAAAGAAACAAAACAGAAAACAATAATTCTAGTACTAACTAACCCGCGGCCTGCAAAGTAATAAATTTCCCACGAAATGATTCTCTTTTTTAAAGACAAAGGTAAATTTCACGAACTATGTTAACATTATAATTACACACGTATACTATTGTTTTACATTTCATTTTACTTTTGTTATGCATACTATCATCATGTTCCAATGAATGATGAAATTCATTGGTGGCCATGTAAAATACCTTTACTTTAACATCATTAAGTGAACAGAATTAGGTAACTGACCTTGTTACGCTACTGATTTATTAGTTATAATTCTATTCATCGCGTAAATTTTTTTAAATGTGGGCATTTGTCTTTTGTAAATATACCATATACTGATGATGTATAAAACTTTGAACTTTCTGCATTAAATTTTCTCTTAGACGAAAATCTTAAAAGATCACCCACCCCTTCCCGCTGTTTCCATCATATATCGACTTCTAGTATTATTATCGTTGTGCTGTACATAGACCGAAAAATTCCGTTTCTGTTTGCTCTAGTTTGTGTTATGTCGCTGAACAGATACTCAAACGGGAGCAAACAGAGACGGAATTATTCAGTCTATGTGGTACATGGACATCAGTAGATAAATACATTTCTGTGAACATATATTTACGTATATTCGTGCAGATGATTCTCTGATAAATATTTCGAGGAGATAAACATGTTCATGGTAACATACATGTGTGTCTATTGATGTAGACACACTTTTTGTGTTGGTAAATTTGTATACTTATAAAAATATATTATATAGATATGTACGTAAATGTGTGAAATGTGCGTGAATGAATGTGTGCTTGTATTTTGATTTTTTTTTTTGCCTTTCTTATTATGACTTTATATTTACTTGTACCTAGTTTTTGCCTTTTCTGTACATACTGTTGACTTGTATAATTCTATTGTATAATTCTTAAGTTCAATTTCTTATAGGCAATAAAGACTGAATAAATGCTACACCCGAATTATTTCCCCTTTAAGGCTATATGTTTAGTAAGCGGATATTGGATTATCCGGACGTACAAACGGACCTTCCGCTTACTCGACTGCTTTGTTTATTAACGCGATATCCATAGCTCGTATTCATCATAACTTCTCGGTACGGACTATATAATTGATGAACGGGTACCCGTATCCAACACTGACTTTTCAACGTAAACAAGCGTTTATCAGTATTTTGTAGTATCAGTGTAGAGTGTCCCTAAGCTATGACTCCACTATATGTAGGGGCCTGCTTGGTGTAGTGGTTAAGCGCTTGGCTTGCGGTGCCGACGATCCAGGTTCGATTCCCGGGTTGCGCCACTATGTTTAAGAGCTTGGTTACCTCCCGCTTCCATGTCGTAATATACCTCTGCACATTCTTAGGTGTTCTATAATATCAGTGGAAATCTGAAGGTTCCTGGTTGAGGGTTTAACTAGAGCTTCACTCACTTTCGTAAAAGTTGCTGGCATATATCCTACCTTTTATTTCTGATATAGTTCTGTTGTTACATGTCTATGTAAGTAAATGTCTGTGTACACATCTGTGAGTGTGAGGGTATTGTGTGCATATATTTTCGTATCTTTGTTTGCATCTGATATGCTTTTTGAATACTTATGCAATCTCTTTTCTCATATCATTATCATGCTGAATATATGTTGTTGATATATAATGCATTGTTCATGGTAGAAGTCTTTAAAAGACATTAAAACTTACTGTTCAATTTTTTCATCTATTTATCGCGGCGCGACTGGGTTAATCTGTGGTTTTATGCGTCTTGGCATAAGATAATATTAGTTACGCAAAGAAATACAGTAGTTAAAATCCAGCAATAGAAATACAGCACAATGAAATTATTAGAGTATATGCGAATCTAGACTAGATCACCTCGGTTGGGATTATGTCGGACCATGTCGCCCAAGAATGATATATTTCGACCTCGGACGAGAGGTGATTCTTGATTCTTTTTCTCCCCAAATTAAACCACCCCCTCCCGACCCACACTTCTATACCCTCTTTACGAGCCTCTTCACACCTGACGTTTTACACATATTTGTTATAATTTCAATTCTACGCTAAAAGAGTCCCAGAAAAAAAGTTATTTTAATAATAATGACTGCGTGTAGCAAGAATATGGAATCAGGCTACATGAGTAAACAAACATATAAATATGAAATAAGTTAATTACAGCTGTATAACCTACGCTCGCTAGTATAGTGCACATTATATGTTAATTTATTCTGAATTGTTTTGATTATATATATATAAGCCTAGAACATATTAAACAAGCATTCTGAAAGTATTGCTTAGGCAATGCTAAGTCCCCTACCGGCAAATGGAAAACTAAGACCCCAAAAACACACACACACACCGACACACACAACATACTGTCTTTCAGGCTGCCAGCAAGTTAAGTATTTGATAACAACCTTTAAAGAAATTTTCTAATTCTGAGGGCCGTAATTCCGTCAAAAATCAGTGGACCGTAACGAAACTCGAACTTGATCTGTAACTCATGGTGGTATACTCACACACCAAAAATTGGATGAATATCTACAAGCGTTTAGAAAAAAAGTCCGGAAAACTGTCATTTTAAAGAAATTTTCTAATTCCAAGGGCCGTAATTCCGTCAAAAATCAGTGGACCGAAACGGAACTCGAACTTGATCTGTAACTCATGGTGGTCGACTCATACACCAAAATTTGGATGAATATCTACAAGCGTTTAGAAAAAAAGTCCGGAAAACTGCCATTTTAAAGAAATTTTCTAATTCCAAGGGCCGTAATTCCGTCAAAAATCAGTGAACCGTAACGAAATTCGAACTCATGGCGGTATACTCACACTACAAAAATTGGATGAATATCTACAAGCTTTTAGAAAAAAAAGTCCGGAAAACGTGAGTGTGACTGACGGACGGAGTGCAAACCCCTACCGGCATCGCCGAAGGGGACTAAAAAGGACCCTTGCAAATGTTGTGATCAAATTCGTCGTATTAAGTGAGATGTGGCTGTCTAAAACGCGATGTCTGTAAACAGAATGTTTACAACCAACTTATCACGTGATCTAACTAGGAAGCCGCCGCATTATGGACACTGATGGAGGGCGAGGTTAATAAACTTGACAACTTTAAAAATCTGCATTCAAGTCTGCTAAAATTAGTATTTACTGAAATCGTTTTCTTTTGGAGTCTCCCTTCATCGTATTTGTTTTGATTAAAATGCGCATGCGCGAAGTCATGTTATGGTTGTATTTATGGAATACCCACTTTATTTACGAAATACACATGTATTTTCTTTTTATTTTGATATCTCCGAGGGTTTGAAGCAACAAAAATGTTATTAACGCAAAGTTAATAACTTCAGCCATACGAGAAAAATACAGTTTTTGTGTTACATGTGTGTTACATGCCCTAATTTTTAAAATTATACCGAATTGTAGGGTATACATGTACAACTTTAAAACTGTTTTTGTGTGTTAATTTGTTAATCACACTACAATATGTAATAAGTAGAGCGCATAGTATATACATCATGCTAAATCGAGGTTTCTGATCGAATGATCCAGCATCCCTTTCCCAGTCTCGTGTGCGAGGGCTGATAATCCATTCATACATAAAACAAAAGGCCCAGATGAACCTATATCACTGAACTAAACACTAGTTGTTCATTTAAAAACAAATGACTGCTTGAAAAACTTCAGATGCATATAACTCCTTGCTTGGTGTGTTTTTGATTATTGACAAGAAAGAAAACGGAAGACATCTGACACAGCTGTATGACAAAAATCACCTAGGGCATGCACACAAAACATGTTAGTAGTAGAATAAACACGGAAAAAAGACATTACAAAAATATTCTATTGTGCTGCGGTTGCGATACCGACTTAGGACGGTCAATTGAAGTAACAAACATCATTCAATTGGAGTGGTTAACCGGTTTACGGGAGCAAAACAATTGTAAAATAAGAATCATTTAACCTTGAGCGTGTCAGTACAGACTATATACTAAACAAATGAAAAATGTCATAAACTTCAGGAAAATCAAATAAGGAAATAATTTAAAATAAATATAACCCTAGAATTTAATACATTCTTATCACACACACACACACACACACACACACACACACACACACACACGCACGCACGCACATTTATTTACAAGTAAATAATATATATTTCAACGGAGAAAACAAATGAATTTGGATCCTAATTCGATAAAGTTTTTCCAAAGATTCCGATTAGGTAGAAAATCGAAAACATTTAATAATCGTCAATATTAATTCTTTTTTTTAATTTTCATGATACTGTTGTCGGCTAACTGTCCATAAGCAAGAATTTTAGCTCCTGCAGGTGAATAACAATTAAAACACGTCAAAGCAACCGGTTCAACATTTTTCCACCATCCTCCTCCTCCATAGAAATTTGACCTGTCTGGGGATCCATAATCAGAGGCGTAGAATTCGCCATTGTTGAAGTTCGACATATCGTCTGGTAAATGAAAGATGATTCATTGTATGTCAGTAAAAATTCTCAATGTTGAAAATTAGATTGAGAAAAACAAACAATCCCTAAATGACAATAATCAGAAAGATAAATCAATAAATATGTCAATATCATTTTGATGTATAATTTCATAACATAATAATATTAAATCAAATAATACTGAAATTTATTTCGTTTATTTTTATCAATTTTTATCAAGAGTGTATTCTTATCAATTTTGATCAAAAGGAATTAAAATATTAACAGATTACGTGTACTGAAGGAAAACATTGTATATTTATAGGAAACATGAACATCAGATACAAATTTCAGGAGTTTGATGTTCAGTGTCGGATACAGGCTTAGGGGTATGATTTTCAATGGCAGATACATGTACACGTTTTAGGGGTATGTTTAAGTGATAGTATAAACTACTGGGTTTTTTTTTTTTTATATATCTCATATTACCTTAAACAAGATATTTAGCACAAAGAATAAAGTCCGTGTGATAAAGTGGTCAGAGAGATTGTTATCAAAACGATGCAGAATCTAAATTCTTGTGGCATATTGCCATGATGAATGCACCATTGAATTTGTCTGCTTTAAAATAATATTTTTTACATTGTAGCTTCGCATAGAGTTGCCATACACAAAATATGGGCGATACTTCTGAACAATTTTGAAATGCCGACATGTACAAATATTCAAAGTAATCTGACCTTTCAAATAACCTGTTCCTTCCTGGATTGTTAATTTGTACTTCTTGTCTGCTGACCCCACTTTAAATATTTCGAAATTGGCTTCATACTCGGCTGTGGATCCTGAATTCTGCACTTTCGCCGTCATTGTGAGTTCATAATTCCCCTCACTTGTCAGGATGTGCAAGATATCATTTCCTGTATATGTACACATATCAAGGAAAATCAATAAATACATTTCAATATTTCAAAATATTGGACAAACACCAACCATCAACAAAAATCAAATAACCAAAGAAGTTAGACATATAAAGTTGAATTTAGTTTTAGCTTTTGCGATTTCTTATGATAAACTATAATATGCGTCCATTTCACATTTGATACTAAAAAGAAAACTCGTGACGCATAACATTGTAAAATTATGCCAAGTAAAGAATAAATTTCAAAAATTCAATCAATCAATCATTCAACTGATCGTAAACTACTTTTCCCTTCCTATTGTTTCCTTTACGAATTAAACATGTATTGCAGAACACCCAGTACTTGTTCCATCTGAGACTTCCGTACATGTGTATTCTTATATTACACAAGAGCTGTCGCTGCCCGTTTTCAGAAAACATACTCCACACTCCAGATACTCATCAATACGAATACTGACGCTTATAACCTTGCTCAAAGTTGTTTGAGTTGTGTATTCGTGCACAACAACAAAAGCCTTAATATTGTCATACACATTTTCAAACTTCTTTCTTACAAGACTGAAGATAGGAATCAGCATTTAAGTAGTATCACCACACCGGTAAATAATTTGAGAAAGATACCCCCATTAACTTTTCATCACTAAGTGATTTATTGTAACAAAGAAATAAGTTTTTGACAACGCATATCAATAATCCCAGTTATTCACAAAAGAAATAGTAAGACATTGTTTGAAAATCACAGACCACTCGGCCTCACTAATACCTACCACAAAATCAAAACATTTGTTCTTACCAGAAGGTTACAAACCGTTATTGACAAAGTAATCGGACACGAACGAAGTGATTATATCAAAGGTCATTTTACTGGTGAAAACGCCCATTCAATTTGAGATATTTATGAATATTGTGAAAATGTGAATCAAGAAGATATATATTTTAAAATACTTTTAGATTTCTAAAAAGCCTTTGATTCGTTTGAATGGAACTTTATATTCAAAACATTACAAAAATTACCTTTGGTAATAACTTCATTTCTTGGATGACAATTATAACAAATACAAATCAAAGGACTGAAAGTCCTGATGGTCGCCAAGAGTTGTAAACAGTTATTAGTAAAAAGAACAGATGGTTGATGAATCTGTGTAAACATGTGTCACAGCTCAGTTACATTCAAATTGTGTGTACCGAGTCATATGCCAAAGGCACTGATAGTTACAAATGGGTAAAAGATTGAGCAATTTGTCGTGAGCATAGCTGTAGCAATTACAAGGCATCATTGTTACATTGCTCTTGTGTATTTGTCAGTTTATTGTGTCCATTCTTTGCAATTAATTCAAGTTGAGTTTTATGACTAAAACACAAGATAGACTTTCATTTTAACATTTTATTCTAAAAACAAGTACAATAAATCTTAAATTATTGACACAATATGATGTAAAACAGGGAAACTATGGCGTTAACAAGTTGACCTTGGTGAAAAAAAGACCCCAAGAGTATCAGTAAAACTGATGGATGTTCCCAAAGGACAGTTATACTTATCATGTAGGAAATTGATGACTCAATAACCTTTTTGCCAAATTTACAGGCTGTAAGGGGCAATACCGGACAAAAGCAAAATTACCGCTTAGATTTGCGTCAAATTACTGTGACGTCACATTCCAAGCGTTAACGTAATAGTGAAAATTCCGGAAAAAAGTGGTTTGTCTGGTATAAGACCCCTTACATCATTTAAAATTGGAAAAAGGTCTATTCATATACAAAAAAAAAAAATCAGTAAAAATATTGGATGCTCCATGAAGCACAGCAATAATGAAGGACTCAATACATAGGAAATCATTATATTAATTGATGACGATTTCAAATCTCAGTGTATCATATGGATATCATCCAACTGAGTCAACTGTAGAACAACAAGTGATCACATTATCTTAAACTAAAATGAGTAAGCCTGACCTTGATTAGTTGTGAAATAAAACTTTTTATCGTGACCTTTCAGAAATGACCTTGGGTGGCCTTTGTCCAAAAGCCCTTAACCTAAATAACATTTTGGTGAAGTATGATCAAATTCTGATGAAAGGTGTAGGAGATATAAGTACTTCATGGAATTTTATGTCATAGTTAATATTTGATATTGACCTTTCAGAAATGACCATGAGTGACCTTTGTCCAAAAGCCCTTAACCTAAATAAAATTTTGGTGAAGTATGATCAAATTCTGGATGAAAGGTATAGAAGAAATGAGCTCGGACGGACGGACACTGAGGAAACTGGAAAGATACCAGCATTTTTTTCTATGAGTTATTACAAATTAATGACATCATCAGAAGTTGTACAATCACATACAGACAATTGACTTTATTAAGAGACCTGAAGACCTGCAGCTTTTATTTACAAACACAAGAGAAACATTATCTGATATCTTTTACATGATGATATTTAAAAATATAATGTTTGATATTTGTATATATATTTAGCAAATTATGGCATTGTTCTCATCAGTATGTTTGAATAAATTAAGTCAATTAAGTTATCATGTTATGCCTGAAATATGTGAAGTGACATCACTTTGCAGTCCAGTCAAAATGAACTGAATGCAGAATTTGTTTAACTTTCAAATTCCTGCATCCAACTTTCTTTATCAATGAACCTGGCAATTCTGTCATCTTTCTATGCAAATGTTCAGGTGCAAAGAAAATTTTCATCAAGAGCTTCAACATAGCAGTCAAAGTGTTTTTCAAGAATCTGGTTTCTGCAGATAACTGTACCCATGTCAATGGCTAAAATCTCTGGTCAGTATCTCCCTTGCATATTCCTATAACTTCTACTATCTTTATTTCTGGAGCAGATGTTTTCTGAAAATTGAACAAACTCAAATTAATCTAAATGAGTTAATATAATCATTATCGTTAATTATTCACACATGTTTTTTCATCCTTCATTATCAGACATCATGTATGCAGCTCAGTACATTGTAAATGCAATATTTTCTACTGATTTGAGAAACTTCGAAAACTATTCATAACCAATATTCATGGAACAAACTGTAATATCCTACATGTATATAAAATATTAACAATAATCTGGAACTTAAACCTGACACAAAATGCAATTACAAACACATCTAACTTTAAGAGATAATGTGATTGTGTTGTTATGCATAAAGAAGTATGTATGTTCAGCTGCATCAAGTGAACTTTGTCGAGTGATGAAAACCTGCCAAACTAAAGAGTTAAAAGTTATCTATCTAATATGTCTCATTCTTCCCTGCACAGCTGAATACTGTGTTGTTGAGAGTGTGACCTCACCCGGGTAAGTATTAGCCACAATATGTGTTACTATTACATGTATATAGTCTCCAAGTCTAACACCTGCAATGACAGCCTCCCTCCACAGTGCAACAGTTACAGTGTTGTCTCATCTTTGATGATATTGCTCACAGGTACAGGTTTGTTTTTCACCATGACATTGTTGGTTGACTTATCCTGAAGGAGATTTTGATAAGAATAAATAATCTAACTAGATATACCACAATCTTAAGTGCAGACAGTTCCGAGAACTCTACATAACAAATATTCTTTATGCACTTTATACCAGATATTCTACAACTTTATTAATAGTATGGTTAAAGAAAATTTGCAAAGTAGTTACTACTACTAGTACATGAAGTATAAGGGTCAAACTCTGAGTACACTACATAATGGAAGAAGTACTATTCTCGAAGTCGGCATGAGGTCACTGTCTCCATTGGTCTACGTAGATACCCGAGGAGTCTGGCCATGTCACTTGGTGTAAAACTCATGGTTTATCATTAGCGTTAATACAATTTTATGCTCTTCTGTATTAATTCTAAGGGAAGTTTCTTATAAAATACGATCAGAAATGTGTAAAACATGTATTCAAAATTTACTTGCTTGAATGACAAAATATTTTAATTCCTTTTTACCAAAATTCCTATCGGAATGCTCATTATTCTCTATGATAAAGTCCGATGCTTTATGCCAATTGTTTCGAATGCTGGTCTTAAATAATCGGATGTCCGACTTCGAGAATGACCACTTAAATATGAAATCACTCTTACACACTTATATAGCAAGAGAATTTGAATACAGATATGACTTGTTAATCTGGAATTCAAAAACTCAGAACTCTTCTAATAGTTCTATAAAAATCTGTTGTATTTCTTCTTGGAAAATTGAAGATAATGGCTTTATTATTACAGGCACCACATTCAAACATGATCCTGTCTGCATGAACATGACATGTATACATGTACATGCTGTCCTAATTTCTATTGAAACAGTCAACAATAATGGCGTACTGCAATACGTTGTTAAGAACTGGCTCTCCGGTTCAAAATCTACAAGTCATACAACATTAAAAGACAAAAACAATTCTAGAAAGTTCAAATATAGCCAAACTCGACGGCGTTAGAGTACCGTGGCGTGTAATCAATGACGTACTGACTACTGCATTCTGCAATATGCGTAGTAGTGAACTAGCCCTACGGTTCAAAACTTACAGGTCTTACAACATTAACAAAACTTATAAAAAGTTTCTACAGCAAAACAATACCTATACACAATATATCAATAAGAATTGACAAAACACTTACTATTTCTCGAAAATTCTTCCACTATCAGCTAGCTGTCTCGATCACCTCTTCTCGTCTCGGCTATTATTTATAGTATAGAAAAAACGCGCCAAACATTCTGGGGAATTTCCATAAGCTTTGTACTAAAATTCATACGCATTAAAGAAGAATGATACTCTTCGTTTCACCTGGTACTATTTAATCATTTACTAATACTGTCAACATTCGATGTGCTAAACGAATTAGTAAATTCAACCTCACAACATATTACTGAATCATGATCATGAGAACTACATTTGGTGACGCATGAGTTGAAGGAGTAGTAAATAGGTAAAGTCTAGTTATTCGGAACCTTTCGGTTTTTAGCTTTTCAAAAAGAAAAAGAGTCAAGGTTCCGAAAGTCTGATCTCTACTGTAACAAAAAGAAATCCCATGTGAGCAAATATCTTCTGACAGCTTTTTACACGAACTTTTGTGGAATATTAAACGCAAATGTTACAAATTCCCTTTGTTATATTAGATGGATTAAAAGTGGATTTTTATGTTAAAAGTTTGTTTGATGACAATGGTAACTTCAATACATTAGAAAATACATGTATGTCTACAATTGGACCCAACAAAACTAAATGGCTGTATGACTATAAAATAATATGTAATAATCTCAAAAGACATATGAAAGATTTAAAACTCTTCGAATGCTAATTTTATCAATGTTAAAGGGACTTAGTCCTAGACTGGAAAATTATAGCATGAAAAGGATAAATTACGACAATATCTCATTTTTCCTGTATTGCATAAATTATATCTTTGTGTTAAGTAGGTTAAGAATTGGAATACAATTCCGATTTGAAAACTTCGATGAGTTTAATATGCTCTGCCATAAAATATATAGCAGTATAGACATACGAACAGATGTATTTGAACTTTAGTTTTATAATATTTTGTATGTAAAAATATCAGTAAGTGCAATACATGAAACAATGTAGGAGACCTTTGCCTATGATCAATAGTTTCCAGGTCCGATAAGTTGCTCGTTGATGTGTCACATTCATTAGATCGATTTTGATTATGACTTCTGAAAGAATTTAAAAGTAGTTGAATATTTATGTTTCTTAATTTTAACCACGGAAACATTTTCATATATGTACCTCTTTATTTCTCTTAAAATGCGTACCAGTCAATCGTCATACACATATGTTAGTGTATAGAGTTATCGATAACTTTCACAACCAATCCACTAATATTAATTGTATGGTAGACGGTTTCCCAAATATTCTTAACTCTGTTTTTCAACTTACTGCGGCAATGAAGCTACATTTTCGAGTGTTAATAAGAAATGATAAGATAAAATTCGGCATGATTCGAATTGCAGGAGTCTTTGTCCTGAATACCGTAATGCTTTGCGTATTTCAAACTAGAATCGGTCTCAATGCAATAGGGTCAATTTAGGTCAGGCAAAACATGAATTAAAGACGTTTGCTGTCAGAGCAAAACATGAGGGTAATAAACTTGCTGACTTACAAAAACATAATTCCAAGAACTTTTCCATATAATTAAGAAGAAGATGAATTCCAAAATCGTCTTTCAGTTGACGATTTCTTTTCAACATTTTAAGTCATAATAGGGAGGACGAGGTACTTGTGTATTGAGAAATCATAAGGATGGGAAGGCCACTGGCTTTGATAATCTATTAAATGAATATTTTATGAAATTCAAAGATAGTTTACCGCCTCTATGTGTACGTCTATTTAACTCTACATTTGAGACTGAGATGTTTATTAAGACGTGTTCCAAGGTAATATATCCATTACCTAAGGGGATGTTAATAATACGAACAATTACAGAGGAATAACTCGTGTTAGTAACCTGTTTAAGATATCTGCATCAGTTTTAAATATAAGATATCTGCATCAGTTTTAAATAAAGCTTACTTGACTGGTCATCGAATAACAACGTGATCTCTGATTCTCAATTTGGATTTAAACCCAGTTTTGGTACAATAGTTGCTATATTTACCCTGCATAGTTTGATATCGTCACATCTAAACAATAGTTATAGATTGTTTTGTAATTATGTAGACTACATGTACAGGAAAGCATTGTTTCATAAATTTTCTAGAAGTGGTATTAACGGAAACTTATTAAGCAACATTAGACAGTTTTATAAATATGTTGAAAATCAGAATTGTCCGATTTCGTCTCCTCCCCTGTGGGATTGATGCACGGGGAGGCAATGCCTCCCTTTCTTTTTTCTCTATATCTCAATGATTTTGAGAATGACCTGAACTATCACATGTGAACCTGTTACTTTTAAAGACGATACAGTTTTATTGTCTGAGTCTAGGGAGGGTCTTCAGAATATTTTTGGCGATTACCACACGTAAAGTTCGGAGTGGAACATAGATGTAAATGTTGATAAAGCTAAAATTGTGGGGTTTTTTTGGACAACCATTCTTGGGAGGACATGGTTGTTGTGGCCATTGATCATAGTGCGATGTGGACAGTAGATGATCGAGTGGCGAAAGAGGGCTTTTGGCAACATATGCTTCACACTATAGAACCAAGCGGTCTAAACAAAGTGTCAGATGTCCTTTTGATGAACAAGAAGTATTGACACCAGCATCCTATATTATGAGATAGAGCAGTCTGCGTCTGTTTGTTCCAAACACCGTATCTTTTGTGGAGATGCCCATTTTTGGGTAGGGTTTGGTACGGACAGACGATAGGAATCCGTGTCTTTATACTTGTCATGTAATTCGCCATCCAATATTACCACTTGTCTTGACAGTATTTATTTATTTATCTTATTTCATTTTTTTTTATTGGTACTTACTTATTTTATCACTTATTTGTTTTTCACTCCCATTTATTTCTGTTATTTATTTTCTTTGTCCTTCTATCTATAACTTCTTATCACCTAGTCTAATTACCTCCAGTAGGTCAATGCAAATACATTTTAGGGGGCGCCACTTGACCTGTAAGCAAGCTGTTAGCTTGTGTTTGGCTCATTTCCTATTAGATAGCGCATAAAGAAACGCTCAATATGTAGCCAATTCAAGAAACCAGTTTTTATTACACTAGTGCTTTGTATATATTTTCTATCTTTCTTTTCGTGTCTTTATATTTATGTAAGTGTTTGTATGTGTGTGTCCTGAAGAAGAAGCAGATTGCTTCGAAAATTTGGCAATTTTTAAATTGTTTTAGTATCGTTATCGCTTACCTGTGCTTTTATACATATATATATATATATATATATATATATATATATATATATATATATATATATATATATATATATATATATATATATATATATATATATATATATAACCTGTTGCTGTTTGGCTAATAAACTATGAAATACAAACATGAATTTTATTCTATTTCACTCAGAAAATTACACGAGTTGTACGTATCGTCCAGACACCGTATATTTACTGATATAAGCTCTGCAGAGTATAGACTAGATGGCATTATTATGGACATATCGACCGCTAGACTTTTTCGTCCCGTCAAGTCCGATATTTCTATGGAAAAATCTAATCGCCCTTTCATCAAAATTAAATTTGCAAATAAAGGCATTGATTATTTAAATTTCGGCCAAATTTTAAATCATAAGTCTGTTTTAGAGAAAATACCTCCATATTTCCAAAACAAAGATCCGCCATGTATTTCCTATAGCTACACGCCATCAGTTGCATCCAAAATTTATAATTACAAAGGGTTTCTACAGTGTCTTGATCTTAGCAACTCTGCATGCCATTCTCAACCGTGTGCATGTTCCTCATCTAATTTCGTATATTCTCCTTGTGGCCATGTCATTACTGGTGATCTCGATATAGTTAAAAACACTAAATTAAGAGAACTTTTACTTAAAGGTCCAAAATACAGAGAACCCAGATCATTCACATGGAGCCAAAATTTTGAGAATATTATGAACTGCTGCGAGGAATATGCCACACGATGGGCAAAAAGAGAGGAAGTACAAGTCGACACTCTTTCGGAATGGATAAAATCTATTGCAGTACTGCTGCGATCAAAAATTAGAAAATTACAAGGTTCTGTAAACACCAGATTCGAATCTATTTTTAAAGATCCTGATGTTGTCAGAGAACTTACCTCTCTCCAAGAACATTATATCATTACACCAGCAGATAAAGCATCTAATAATTATACATTTACTTGTAAGAAATATTATTTTGACAGCCTAGTGAAAGAATTAGGATTATATTCAGCTCCAGGAAATCCTACTTATACTCTCACGAACTTTTCGGTTTCGGAAGTACTCGAGAATCATAAATCTGTCCTCAATACGTTTGGTATTGACTCAAATAAATTGAATTTAGAACTTCCATATTTGTACTGTATTCCAAAAATGCACAAAACTCCGTACAAACAACGCTTTATCGCTGGTTCCTCGAAGTGTTCCACAAAATCTGTATCGATGCTACTCACAAAAATATTATTAGAAATTAAATCTGGCCTTCATAGATATTGCGAAACAGTATATTCCAGAAGTGGAATTAATCAAATGTGGATCCTTAAAAATTCAAAAGAGTTGTTAGAACATCTAAAATCAAAAAGTTTTACTAAAATTCACTCCATCAAGTCTTTTGACTTTTCGACTCTGTACACAACGATCCCTCATCAGAAATTAAAAGACAGATTAGCGGAAATTATTCAAAATGCATTTACTAGTAAAAACGGAAGCCGCAAATTCAAATATATAGTAATAGGCCACGATAAAACTTACTTTGTTAGGGAAAATTCTGATTCTAAAAATAAATACACTGAAACAACTGTCATTCAGATGTTGAACTTTCTTATCGATAACATTTTTGTGGTGTTTGGAGGTAAGGTTTTTCAACAAATTGTCGGCATTCCAATGAGCACTAACTGTGCTCCGCTTCTGGCTGACATATTCCTTTATTCATACGAAGCTGAGTTCATTCAGTCTTTGCTTTCGCAAGGAAAAAAACAATTGGCTCTTGGCTTCAATTTTACTTACAGATATATAGATGACTTGCTTTCAATTAATAATCCTTCATTCGCGGATTACCTTAGCATCATCTATCCAAGTGAACTGGAGGTCAAAGAAACCACAGAAACTAGTAATTCTACCTCGTATTTAGATATTATGTTGTCCTTCGACATTAATGGTCAATTGAACACCTCACTCTATGACAAACGTGACGATTTCAATTTCGCTATCACAAACTTTCCTTTCATAAGTAGCAACATTCCATCATCGCCCGCATACGGCGTATTCATATCTCAGTTAATACGTTATTCCAGAGCATGTTCAAATTACAATGACTTTGTTCTGAGGGCTAGGCGACTTTCAGTTAAGCTGCTCAACCAGGGTTATATATGTGCTAGACTAGCATCGTCACTGAGGAAGTTCTACGGTCGTTATGAGACTCTTATTACTCCATATGATATCTCGTTATCCAGACTTTTAAATGATATTCTGGACTGAGACCGATTCCGATCACTTTACACAGATTTGACACCTTCTATACTAGAAGGTTACCTACTTCGACTTCTCCATATATAGATACATATGGAATTCACACGATTTGACTCTTTCTACGGGGTATATGTGACGGGTGTTGCTAGCAAGCAGGAGATGCTCACTCTCCCCGGGCACCTGATCTCACTCCATCACAGGGGTTCACATATGCTTTTCAAGTAGACATATTTTGTTATTTTCCATTTGTTTTTCATTTTCACTGATTTTGTATGTCCTATGGTTTCATGATTTTTGGACTTGTGGTTTGGATTTATCCATCATCTTTACATTTCAAGTGAATCGCATCCAAGTATGTAATAAATGACTTGAATAAAATTATACTTGAATATAAGTCT
The DNA here is from genome assembly GCA_035048485.1 of Pteria penguin. Taxonomy (NCBI): domain Eukaryota; kingdom Metazoa; phylum Mollusca; class Bivalvia; order Pterioida; family Pteriidae; genus Pteria; species Pteria penguin. The sequence goes on from CM068585.1 coordinate 22,179,092, forward strand.
GTCAGATTTACTGGTAAATTTTATCTCGGTAATATTTTTTCAAATTCCATTCGATACCAATTTTAGTGATAAATATAATAATGAGACATCGAATGCTTACTCCTCCATGTTAAGTAATCTCGTCAGGGATTTAGAAAAGATTCTTCTTTTGTTATTCAGTCTATCTTAATCATCCAACAACCTCCAGTAATCTGGCATGTTTGAAAAACGTCATTATTGAATAGTTCTGGTGTTATATAGTAAACGTTGTGCATAGCAAACTTTCCGTTAGAAGGTTTACTATATTGAAAACCTTCTTTAGGGGAAGATCATCTTCACAACATCAAGGTTTGAGATTACACTACGCTGCACCACAACCCTTGACAAATCTCGCTCTTCAAAAATTGGGTAGACATTGTGTGACGTAATATACCTATTTAGAACGACGAACCAATGAATAACCTCCTTTCAAATTAGTTACGTTAGAGGCAAAACAAAGAGATACTTCCTTACATATTTTTACCCATTTAAATGAAATATTTTTCTAAATCTTAAACGGCGTTAGTTTAAACCCGTAGGTTAGCTACATTCTCTATAAACACAAGGCGCAGCCATATTTATTTATATATATTCGACTTATTACTTGGTGTAGATATAATTTCGTTTCTGAACGGACCCTTCATGCCGTCGACAGCCCAATTAAATGTCGCATGGCAAGCCCGACTTTTGAATACCGGTATGTGTCAAGAGTTGTAGTGAAGCGCAGTGTAATCTGAAACCTTGACGTTGTGAGGATGGAGAAAGATTTACTATACAGAAAACCTTCCCCTTAATCCAGAATCGCGTAGCATTTATAATAAAATAGTTTTACTTTATCAATTTCACAATGACATCGACATTTGACCTCTGCTATTGGAAATCAACAAAGTTATTTGTCTCGTCATTTGTGTAAGGTTTTATTATTCAACTTATCGTTTTAAGAAGAGTGAGCGGACTTCTTTTATACGCTGTTTGTGTGTTCGGAGTTTAGGGTATGTGGAAGAATTCAGTACATTGGTGATGCAGATAACAAAACCTTGTACCCATTATAAGAATGCTGCACGCAAGATTTAACAGATTATCTTGAACCAACCGGATTGATTCTGTATAAATGAATATAGCATTTATCTCTGTGTATAGATTAATAAAATCAGAGTTTATAAGGGTATAACGGTCAGGTGGAGGTTTACTATGAGGGGTGTTCTACTATATAGGGAATCTTCCCCCAGACGGAAGTTTTCTATATAGTAAATCTTCCGGGGAGAAAACCTATCAGGGCGAAGGCTGACTACAGTATATGACAGCCTATAAGTTTGGATCTAGAGGTTCGTGGTTCGGGTCAGAGGAAAAAATTCTCCAAGAAGGTTACAAAAGATGGCATACAGACGATTTTCATATGATATGTCATCGAACTCAATGGGTTTGATAAACATTATCCAGTTCACATGATTGTCAAAACGTTCCTTTTGAAGGTGTATTTATATATGTTATACAATACAGTATAGAATAATACCGTGGCTCTTAGAAATAGAACAAACAATTTTTTGGCCTGGAGTTAAATGAATGTGTAAACAATTTGTGTATTACCGATCCAGTAATCTCCTGCAGGATTGCCAAATCCTTGTTTGTAGTCATCGATACCCTTCTTGAACAGATTTGCAGGAACTTCGTTCTTATTCCGTCTCTGAATTACCTTGAATTAAAAATCTAACCATGTACTGCAGGCAACAATGCTCTAATAGCGAAGTAAAGTAAAAACCATTTACAAAAAAGATTCATTCATTCATTCATTCGCATAATTTGTGTTTGTGGCTCAAATGTGTTTTAACTTACCTGAGCCAAATGCAGTTTTCTTCTTTAGACCAAATGTATACATCATCAAACCGAATTTATCAGCGATAAAGAAGGGTATTTCATAAACACGATAGAGTGTTGTGGTTTTTTATTTCATTCCCAAATGAAGTTTTGGACATGTTTTATACATTATGGTTTATTGAGTTTTAATTGATATTATTGTAATAAAGGTAGTTAGAAAGAAATGGAATAACTTGAAGGATTTTATGTATCGTATCATGTGATATGTGCCAGTGATGTATATCGTATCGTCGCATCTTATGTATACGTCTTATTATGTATCGTATCATGATATGTGCCGTGATGTATATCGTATCGTCTTATGTATACGTCTTATTATGTATCGTATCATGTGATATGTGCCGTGATGTATATCGTATCGTCTTATGTATGCGTCTTATTATGTATCGTATCATGTGATATGTGCCGTGATGTATATCGTATCGTCTCATGTATGCGTCTTATTATGTATCGTATCATGTGATATTTGGTGTGATGTATATGGTATCGTCTTATGTATACGTCTTATTATGTATAGCATCGTGATATTTGATTGATTGATTTTTGTTTAATGTCACACCACGAATATTTCACGTATATGGTGACGGCATCTGCCTGATGCGGGGCATACAAATTTTGACCTTTGCAACGGACCCACCCGAAGCAGTGAGGGGTCTTTAACGTGCCATGCATACCACGACACGGGACCTCGGTTTTTACTGTCTCATCCGAAAGACAGGACACCGGCATGACCAGAGTGGGACTCGAACCCCAGCCTCCCGATCAGAAGTCCAGCGCGATACCACTAGGCCACGCCGGCTTTCGTGATATTTGTCGTGATGTATATCGGATCGTCTTATGTATATGACTTATTATTTATCGTATCATGTGATATATGCCGTGATGTATATCGTATCGTCTTCTGTATGAGTCTTATTATGTATCGTATCATGATATGTGCCGTGATGTATATCGTATCGTCTTCTGTATGAGTCTTATTATGTATCGTATCATGATATGTGCCGTAATGTACATCATATCTTCTTATGTATGCGTGTTATTATGTATCGTGCCATGTGGTACGTGTCATGACGTGTTTCGTATCGTGAAATATGCATCTTAAAGTGTATTGTGTCATAACATGTTTATCAGTTGGTAAGCGTCGTGATGTGTATCATATTGTGTGGTACGCTCCATATTATATATCGAATCATGATATATGATATGATCAATACATCCATTCATACACACGCACGCACGCACACACACACACACACACACACACACACACACACACACACACACACACACACACACACACACACACAAACATACAGTTTCTCTACGAGAAACAGTAGAATGAATATGTACTACTCACGAGCCATTCCCCTTCACAGTACACAGTTTTGGTCATCCCAGCTATGGAAATGTTGTAAACGCCTTCACCAGCATACAAACTTGAGCTATTAAGTGCCCGACAGCTGTCCGCTGTAAGAAAATGAATTTGATACTTTTAAAATACAGCAGCAACAACCACAGCACACTATCTGAAGCTAGCCTGTTTTGAAGAAAATGTCTTCTATATATTTTTCTACGATGTGCTAGTTTTCATGAATGTCCACAGGCCTTCCGATCGCATTGATATATATTTCTTGTTAGGCAAAGGCGAATAACTCATGTATGCGTCGTAACCCAGTCTTACAGTTTGAGTGAAGTAAAACCAATCAAGATCGAAGTCACGTGACGTAGAGCGCGGTGGACGCATTTTTCAGCTCTCTCGTCTTATGACTAATTTAGTGGTTATATAACCGTTTTTCAACATGTTTCTTCAGTGGATTTACTATTGTAGTGACAAAGTGTACAAAGACAACTTTTTGTGAAATTATTTTTCTGTAATATAGGATTTTCCATGCATGTTTTTCTTATATTTTGGATTATATTGAACTGTTCTCATCCCTGTGGAGAAATGGGTGACGGAAAAGAAGAGAATGTGAATGTGAACACCGAATCAAGTGCCGTTATTCGAACACTTAAGCCACTCTATATGAAGGACAGCGATATACAGTTGGGTGATCAAACGCAACGCATGACCGATTATGACATAATGGCCAGTGTTACAAAGCAGATCGGTGACGAACTTCATTGCCTACAATTGGATCGTAACTTGTGGCGTCTGTATCTTAAAAGTAAAGAGGCGAGAAGTAAACTTCTTCAAGAAGGACTGTCCTTAAAGAGTATCTGTGTATCTTTGTACGACACAAATCCCCACGAAGCGGGAATTACAAATCCTAACCAAACTACCCTGAAGGTACGTATTTGTGGTCTACCTTTATCCGATTCAGCAGTGACGGAACTGCTTGAGGAGCTTAAGGTCAAGCCCACCAGTAAGCTCATTTACGAGAAAATACGCAATCCAACCACAAAACGTATGACCAGTGTTCTCAATGGTACTCGATACTTTTACATGGATCCTTTAGAGGAAGGAAAATACTTACCAAGGAACAACGTGTGTGCCGGTCTCAGAGTTAGAATATATCACTACGGTCAACCAAAACAACAACTAGATTTAACCTGTACAAATTGCTGGAAAACGGATCACACAAAAAATTACTGCAAAAATAAAGCGTGTTGTAAAGTATGTAAAAAGGAAGGACATAGTCCTGGTGATGAAGCACGTGAGGAATATGAACAGCAGAAGAATCTTACTCCTTTCAACGGTACTGGAGACGTATTGTCTAATTTTTACCCATGTTCTATGGAAGTCTACGGCATTACGCACAAGTCAGCAGAGCACGCATATCAATACGCGAAATCTATCAGATGTGGTGACCTGGATGCGGCAAATAAAATCAAAGATGCACCAGATTCGTTATCCGCTAAAAGGATCGGCGACAAAGTGAAACCAAATCAAGAGTGGATAGAGAGTGAGATGGGTGTCATGGAGGAGATAATTGAAAACAAATGTGTACAAGTGCCACTATTCAATGAGAAATTACGATCGGCGAAACGCACCACAACCTTCGTGGAGACAACTTACAGCAACAAGTGGGGTTCAGGTCTTGATAGAAATGGCACTCTGAATACGAAACAAGAGAAATGGCCAGGGAAAATTCACTTGGAATAATAATATCTAAAGTTGCGAAAAAGGTGCGAAAACGAAAACATAGCGACCAGTGGACCCGCCCGAAAAATAAGCAGAAAACGAAATCGAACTCAGGCCAAAGAGATATAGCCGTAATGCTATACAACCTTCGTGTTACCTCGGACACCGATTCCGTATCGGGCTACAATGCCACGGACAGCGATAGCTCAGATGCCGGATCAGTGTCGAAACCCGGCGCTCCCCCTTAGAAACATTCCTGCAGAGTTATCGTTCTTGTGGAAACGGACCTGAACTGAGTACTGGACTGCCCTTTATGAACTGTGGACTGGACTTTCTACATGGTATGATCTATCTAATTAGTTGTAAAGATTTTTATGAATATAACATAAATGAATCAATTTTATTGTATATCTATAAATACTCGTGGGCTAAATTCTCACGAGAAAAGAAACAAATTATTTGAATGGTTAAAATTGAAAAATTTTGATTTGGTTTTCATACAAGAAACTCATTTTATAGCGCATAAAAAAGAAACCTATGAAAGACAATGGGGAGGCAAAATTATAAATGCTTACTCAGACTCTCAGTTTAGTAGAGGTGTGTCTGTTTTTATCAGAAATGGTTTAGACATAGATATCACAGACAAATATCTATCAAATGATGGTAGAATTATTGTATTGAATACTTCATTGAATGAAAAATTGTATACCTTTGTGAATGTTTATGCCCCCAATGAGGAAAATTCTAAAGTAACTTTCCTATATAATATCAAACGTAAAATAATGCAACATGCTAAACACCAAGAAAATATGTTCATTTTTGGAGATTTTAATACTAACTTTGAAAAGAAAAATGATAAAAGTACTAAAAAATTAACCAAATTTTTATCACAATTAGAACTAGTTGATGTTTGGAACAGTGTAAATGGTGACGTTAAGGGGTACACTTGGTGTGATAAAGATGACATACCAAAAAGTAGAATCGATTTTGTATTTACAAATCAAAGTAATGTGAATTATGTAAAATCACTCATTGTAAGACGCGTACCTGGTAAACAAGGTCACGGACTTAGAATGACTGATCATAGATATTTAAAACTTCTGATAAATATAAGTAATCTGAAAAGATGTCCTGGTTATTGGAAACTAAACTCTGAACTATTAGAAAACAATGACTACAAAAAAGGAATTAAATTTATAATCAATAACTTAGAAAAATGTGACCCACTCATAAGGTGGGAAACTTTCAAATGTAATGTAAAGGAATTTTCAATAAATTTTTCAAAATCATTAAGTTCAAAAGAAAAACGACGCGTTGGTGACCTAGAAACTGAATTACATGAAATAGAAACGAGAGCTTGCCAAAACATAGATATGAAACGTAAAAAAGAAATAGAAAGTGAACTTGACTTAATACACTCAAGAAAAGCAAAAGTGCGCAGTTACGCTCCAAGGTTAAATGGGTAAACGAGGGAGAGAAAAATACAAATTTCTTTTTATCATTAGAGAAAAAACACCAAGAAAACAATACGATACGGGAACTTATAACGGAAAATGGAAATATACGAGGAAGTGGTGAAATAATCGATGGACTGCGAAATTATTATTCAACCTTATATAAATCTAAGAATATAAAAAGCATCGATATTGACAATTATTTACAAAATTCAAAAATTCCCACTATATCGGAAAAAATGAAAAACCTATGTGATCAGAGTCCTACCAAAGTTGAACTAAGGGAAGCTATTTTAGCTCTTAAAAAAGGAAAAAGCCCTGGAAATGATGGTCTGGTTTCGGAATTTTATCAAACCTTTCTTTATGAAATTGAAGATATACTTTTTGATGTAATAAATTGTATTTATGAACAAAAAGAAATGAGTTTCTCACAACGTCTTTCTATTATTACATTGTTGTTTAAAAAAGGAGATCGAAAATGTTAAAAAATTACAGACCTCTTAGTTTGACTAATACCGACTACAAAATAATAGCTTTCATTTTTGCTAGAAGACTAAGGACAGTGATTGATGATGTAATCGGACAGCAGCAATCAGCGTATATTAAAGGAAGAAACATAAGCGAAAATGCCAGATTAATTTTAGATATATTTGATTTTTGTGATTTAAATGAGGAAAATGGAATTTTATTATTCTTAGATTTCGAAAAAGCATTTGATTCTGTTGAACATAATTTTCTGTTTAAAGTTTTAGAAAAATTCAATTTCGGACAGAATTTTATTTCTTGGATGAAAATTTTTTATACAAAATCTATTTTTCGAATTAAAAATAATGGTTGGATTTCTGGATCATGTGACATGTCACGTGGTATAAGACAGGGGTGCCCGATTTCGGCTCTATTGTACCTTTTTGTTGCAGAAGTACTAGCTATAAAAATAAGAGAAAATTCTAATATTCGTGGTATAACAATTAATAACGTAAAAGAAATAAAAACTATTCAGCATGCAGATGACCTCACACTTTCCGTAATGGATGAAGATTCTCTTGAAATATCACTTAAAGTAATAGACAATTTCTGTCAAGTTACGGGAACAAAGGTCAATTTAAATAAAACTGAATGCATCCTTGGTTTAAACTGTATTTATTTCAATTGATCATATACACAAGTAATTAATGAACAATGCAATAAAAGGATTTGAAAACAAGCAGTGATGCTTATATAAATTCATCTCCTGTATATAAATGTTAAGTGCGATCTGGAAAAAAAAACTCAAGTGAGATACATTCTTAATTATCATACATATAAATAAGTTAAAGGAACATGATAAGATAATATATATATATTGAGAAAATAAGTAAGACAATGGAAAAGTCGTCATCACTTCTACCATGAGGTACCATTTTACCATGACGGCAAAAGAGAAAAAAAAATACAAAAAGCAAGTATTAACAACTGAATGAAAGAATGATATTTGATTTTAAACATAAGAAGTTTGAAGTAGAAATAAAAAATCAATAGTAACAGTAAAAGTTTGGTTATGTGTAGCAATAACGGATGAAATTGTATATTATGATATTTCATACAATAAGTTCTTATTGGGAAGTACACTGGGGTTGAGTGTGTGAGGGGGGGGGGGGTATTCTGATTGATAAGCTCTTGGAACGCACATACTCGTCCCATCGATATGTAATTCCATACTGACGACAGTGTGGTGTGGTGTGGTGTGGTGTGGTGCAGTGCAGCAGTAGTTACGTAAAGGGATACACATGTTGTTACTAGGCGAGCATGTCAAATCGTTTTGATTTGATAATGAAGGTTTGGACTGATTTGAATATATTTTCGTTTTCTGTTTGTGAGAGATTTGTGTTACCGTATAAAAGTAAATTTGTTGACAGATTTGGTAGTTTGATGGAATATAAGTGTGAAAGTCTTTCGTTTGTATAGTGTGTGCAGTGAAGAAGGTAATGTGTTGTTGTTTCTATTTCACCGCAGCTGCATAGTGGACTTGGAATAAGGTTTTTTTGAAATAGATGATGTTTCAGTGTACTGCAGTTCATACGGAGTCGCGCGTGATGTATTTGACCTTTGCGAGAGCCAAGGAAGTATATGTTTGGAATAACTGCGGAGTCAGTGTCCAGTGCGTTTTTGAAGGATTGTAATGTGTGTATTCGTTTAATGTGTTGCGGGAGATTATTCCAGAGTCGGATTGTTGAAGGGAAATAGCTGTTGTAGTGGTGAGTTGTTCTACAATTGATACTAGTGTAGTTGTTTGCATGTCTAGTGTTATGTGAGTGTTGTTGTGCATGTTGCGGTGGTAGAATGGTGGTGAGATAAGTGGGACTTAAGCCATTAATAATTTTAAACATTTGAACTAGTTTATGATTTTCTCTACGTTTTTCCAATGTATGCCAACCAGTTTCTCGAAAAAGAGCATGAATACTTACAAATTTAGTTGCCCCAGTTACTACTCTCGCTGCCTCTACATGTATGGCCTCAATGCGGTCTTTGTAGTATTGGGGGCAGTTGTCCCATATTATATCACCATATTCTAAAACAGGTCTTATAAATGAAAAGTACATTGTTTGTAGGGTGCGTCTGTCTAGTGTGTATTTGAGACTTTTGTCTCAGGATGTCTCAAGGATGTTTAGTTTTTTATATGCCTTTTCAGTAATTGATTCTATGTGATCTCCCCAGTTCATGTATTTGTTCAAAGTTATCCCTAAGTGCTTGTGTTGGTCGACTTGCATAATTGGTGTGTTGTTCCATTGCAGGGGAGGATGGAACGGTTGTGTTTGTTTGTTTGATATGATCATTGATTCTGTTTTCTGTGGATTGAAATTCACCAGCCAGCGGTCCGACCATTCGTGAATTCTGCTTAAATTGGCGTTCATAGTAAGAGCATCAACAATTGGATTTTCAACAATGATATAAATTGATGTGTCATCTGCAAAAAGTTTGATGTTACAATTGACTTCATGGACAATATCATTGATGAACAGGAGAAACAAGAGGGGGCCAATAATTGACCCTTGGGGAACACCAGCATTAATGCATTTGACATTTGAGACTTTACCATTAATCACTACTCTTTGTCGTCGATCATTGATGTAATCAGAAATCCAGTCATGTAGTTTTCCATGAATACCAAACGATTTTAATTTTTGAAGTAGACCATTGTGCCAGACTCTGTCGAATGCTTTACTTATATCAAAAAATACGGTCCTGATTTCTTTGCCGTCATCTAACGCTTTAGAAAATTCATTAGTTATATAGAGCAGTTGATTTATAGTAGAGTCTCCAGGGCGAAAACCAGATTGATGTGATGAGAGTAGGTCATTAGTCAAAATATAGTTATGAAGATATTTATATACACATTTTTCAAAAACTTTACCAATGATGCTTAACAAAGATATAGGGCGGTAATTTTCGGGTTTTTGAGGATCGTTTTCTTAAACACCGGAATCACATTTGCTAATTTCCAAGAGGAAGGAAAGGTTGAAGTACTTATCGATAGGTTGAATAAGCAACAAAAAGGATACTTTAGCTCATTATGGGCCTCTTTGAGCAATTTTGAACTCACATTGTCGGGACCGTTAGCCTTTGTTGTATTAAGTGTAAGTAAAATGTCATCAATATCATCTTCTGTAATGTGTATATTGTGTATTTGAGTGTGACTTTGTTGTATTGGTGGTAAGAGCTTGTTGTCGTCGTTTATGTTTGACTGGGAGGAAAAGAAATCGTTCAGGATGTTGGCTTTATCAACATCATCAGTGACCAAAGTGCCATCAGTTTTAGTAAGAGCATTGATAGTGTAGTTCTGTTTGGAATATTTTGAAAGATTTTTTTACTAATATCCACCAATCTTTGGATCCGAATTTGTTTGAATTTATTTTAGAACATAACTTTTCATGAAACGATTGTTTAGCTGTTCTTAGAAGTTTGGTTACATGATTCCTGGCTTTTCTAAAATTAGACCAATGGATTGGATTATCAGATTTCTTAGCTTTCATCCTGAGTCTATTTCGTTTCCTCATGGCCCTCTTAAGATCGGAAGATATCCACGGAATATCATTGGTGTGTATTTTGACAATTTTATTAGGAATGGAGAGAGATGCTGACTGCAAGATTTTTTCAGTAATTTCTTCAACAATTGAATCAATATCTTTGTTATTATTTACAATCAAGTCCCAATCACATTGTGATAGCTCTTGTCTAAATCGATTAAAATTTCCGATATCGTATAGCCATATATGCCTGTAGATTGTGTGTTTAATTGGTTTTGTAATGTTCAGAAAACAAACGATAGGGCAATGGTAACGAATATTAACGTCTAGGAAAGGTTCGACAACTGCATAATGTTTGATTATTTGTGTGTTATTTGTGATGAGTAAGTCAATGAGTGTTTTTGTGTTTCCTGTTATTGAGGTAGATTGTGTTATAAGTTGTTTGAACTGGTATTTGTGCATGAGCGTGCATAGTTTTGTGTTCTTGGGTTGTGATTGATTCTCGTTGAAGTCACCTGTAATAATTATATTTGCATATTTAGATTTAAATGCTCGTTCAAAAGATTCATCAACTAAATCCCATACTTTACATGGACTATTGGGTGGCCTATAAAATGTGCCAATAAGAACAAGATTATTGTGAGATTTTACTTCTATCCACACACATTCTAAATGATTAATTTCTAGATCATACCGCCTTTTACACAATAATCCACATTTAGTATAAACAATTACTCCACCACCTTGTCTATCCAATCGGCCACATCTAAAAGGGAAATCAAAACCATGTAATTTAACATCTTCATCAGTAATATCATTATTCAACCAGCTTTCTGTGAAGCAAAGTATGTCAAAGTTATATAGATTACAATTAATTTCATTAATTTTACTTCTTAAACTCTGTACGTTTAAGTGACACAGTGATAGACAGTTGCGGGTATTCACGATAGAATCATCATGTAATATAAATGTATCATTCATGTTACTGGCACTCTCATCGATTGACGTTGACATGGAATCGTTCAAAGGACCCGGATTCAATTCTATATCGCCACATTGTATTAACAGTAAAACTATGAATATAATCACAATAACTGATAAAAATTGGTTCATGCAAAATGCAAGAAGAGATCTAGCTTGTAATGCAGTTGATTGAAGAAAAAGTACATATGATTTGATATTACGGCAGCCATCATGAGATGATGTATTTATAGGCGTCAATATGAAGTGTATGTATATCACAACAGACACAGCTGAGTGACCATACAGGGTAAGCAAGTTTGCAAAGATAACTGTAAACATATTTATTTTTCCCCTAGACTCAAGAGCTTTATCATAAAAATTTCCCACTCGTGCTCTGAAAGCATCTAAGGATATCCCCATTTCAAGTGACGGAAGATTCCTTTATGTCAATCTTCGGGGAGCAGAATAGGAAATTTGTATGTTCGTTTGTCATGTTTGTTACAAGTAACATTTGCCACAATAACCAAGAGAACTGAATTGTTAAAATAAAGTCGAAAAAGGAAATAGAAACGTATTTACAAAATGATTGTAGATAATTAATGTAATGCGTGCATAAGGAGTGGGTTTATAAACATGTACAAATTGTATGGAATATGATTTATACTTTTCTTCAAGGGAGTTAGCTATCCGCATGGAGTGAAAAGGAATAGCTGGAGGGTAACCATACGTGAGAAAATTTACTAGGGCGGTTTCAAGAATAGCTCATTGATGTGATTTGATTGGTTGTTTAACATCCGGATGAGTTTAATGGAAGAGCATGGAACGTAAACAAAGTTGTAAATTAAATAGTAACACTAGCGGCTACCTCATTTCCCCTGTATTATAACAAAGGGTCCATTTTAGGAGGACTGAAGCAGGCTCTGAACCTTGATCAGATCATCAAGGCACAGTACTTTGTGTTTTCTCTCGCTCCAATCAATTATAAATATTTTCACGTCCCACACGAATGTTGACTTTGCTTGCTTTCTTTTTACCATTTGGCGAGCTTCGTAGGCTATTTTGTTTCGGGCTTTGGTCAAGTCTTGATTGATGTGCACGTTCTGCATGCCACTGATTTTTCTAAGATTTTTGCTGCTTTTAAGTAGTCGATGCTTTAGTTGGTAATTGTTTAATCTCGCGATGATCTGGCGTGGTCTATCACTTGATTTGGGCCCAACTCGATGGGAGACAGCGATATCAGTTTGCTGCATGGGGATCTCTAGCTTAGCAGCTACCTCCATGAGGGCACTGTCTGTATTCTCCTGGTCTTCCGGGATGCCCGTTAACCGTATGCAGCTCCTTCGACTATACATCTCCAAGTCGTCCACTTGCTGCCTCAGGCACTTGTTCTCCTCCGAGAGTATGGTTATGGTGTCCTGTAGAGGCCCCACCCTCGAGGCCACAATGGCTTCAATCATGTTCTGGAACTCCACAGCCATGATGTTCCTAACAGCCAGTGCTATTTTATTTACGTCTGTATCTGTCAGCGTAGTGGTGGCAGTTGGTACGAACTGGCTGAGATTCAGCGCAGTTACTGGCGTAGACGTATTCTGAGGCAAAAGGGGCTGAGAGGGTGTTGGGAGAAGGGGGTTTGTGACCCTGCTGAGTTAGATGCGATAGACATTATGTGATTGGATTGGTAAGCTGATCTTTTCGGAGTCAGCGATAAAGATGAATCTGCACTAGAATTAACCGATCGCCTTCGTTTACTGTTCTCGTTAAGATTGTATTGCATGCTATTGTTCGTTCAACCATAAAAAGTACTCACTTCTTTGTTCGTAAGAATTTCAACAAATCTCCCCACAATTCAAGAATTTTTCAACAATAATCCTCCATGTATTGAATATTTAGTTCCATGGGCACTATTTGATTTCAACAATGCATCCCACTTTTAGAGTTTTATGGATATTTTCACATTTTTAGCTGAGAGAAATTAAAACGACCGCTTTCTCTTCGCGCATGCTCGTTGCGATTGCGATGCATCCTTCTGGGAGGCCTCAGACATAAATACAAAGAAATTTTCGGGATCGAAGTGACTGAGAAAGCTATTAAGTGCCTAGGCATATATGTAGGACACGATAAGACAGACTGTTATGAAAAAAATTGGACAAAAACACTAGATGACATGCAAAAACTATTTGAGTCCTGGAAAAAACGAAATTTAACTCTATTTGGGAAAACGTGCATCATCAATTCTTTGGTAATTTCTAAATTTATATATAAATCTACAGCTCTACCCTTTCCACATGAAGATTTTTTAAAGAAAATTAAAACAGCAATCTTTAATTTTATATGGAACAAAACCGATAGGATTAAAAGAAACACTTTAATTGGGAAAATAAAAGATGGGGGAATTGGCGTGGTAGATATCGAATCAAAGTTAAAATCACTGAAAGCATCTTGGGTTTCAAAACTATTTAATAAACGAGGTGTTTTGTTTGATATAGTAGAAAGTTATTTGAAAAAATGTCATGTTCCGCCAGAATATGCCATAAAGACAAATGAAAAATATTTAGAAAAATTTGATTTAATAAAGCATCTTCCAATTTTTTTTATAAAGAAATGTTTTCTAGTTTTAATGAATGTAAAAAGATATCCCCGATAGATAGCATGTCATGCACTAATATACTTCTACAACCATTATGGTGTAACACGCATATCTAATATAAAGGTAAAACTTTACATTTTCCAAATTGGATTAAATGTGGATTTCTTCATGTTAAAGATATTTTCGAATCTAACGGAGAATTTAAATCTTCAAAAAGAATTTTTGATGAACTCAAAAATAAAAAGAACTGGATATGTGAACTAAAAATGATACAAACGGCCCTAAAACATATTAAACGCATTCTTGAAAAGAAAGAAATTATAATACCCAATGTTTTTGATATGCTTTTTCATTCTATACAGGTTACACAACTTTTCTTGATAAAACATGCTCTTTTTACTACGACAATCTCTTGAAAATCAGGAATAAAGCTCCAATTCATCAGTCCTCGCTCTCAAGAGACTTGATGACAGAAAGGTGTAAATGGCCTAATATATACTATTGTAAAATTAAGGCCATTAAGAATATGAGAATAGCAGAGTTTAATTACAAGTTATTGAACAATAATTTATGTACTAATAATTACTTGTCAAAATGTAGATTGCGAGAAAATTGTTTTTGTGATTATTGTGAAAACTGTGTTGAAAATATTAAACATCTTTTATTTGATTGTGGTCTTTGTAGAAAAATTTGGAAGAAATTAGGGAAATTGATTAAATTTGATATTAAATGGAAACACATTATTGTTCGTTTTTATCAAGAGGTCAATGAAAGTACTACTTTTTTAAATGAAATTATTTCATTCATTGCCTATAGCATTTATAAATATAAAATGACAACCCGATTTGAAAAGAAAACAGAAAGCGAAATATCTTTAATATATTATGTAAAAAATGCTTTGATATTTATGAATTATATATCTCCTAAAGAATTTATTCAAAAGTTAATAAAATCAATTTAAGAGTGTATGTATATATGTGTATCTATGAGGATATATATGTTTACCATTTATGAGTGATGATTGTTATCAACTCCTCCTGACCCGGGTTGAGTTGAATTGTATAAAGGGTTTATATTGCAAATAAAAACTGAAAAAAAAACAATCAAAGAACTATGCATCACCTGTAGGTCTTTTCTTAAATATACAAATACAACCAATCTACATTTCATCATATTTCATCACCAAATTCCCAGTACTTCCTGAGATGTGCAGGTTGAAAATATGGAATGTTGCAGTTTCTGTTTACCAAAAATTAACTTGGGTCCATGACAGGTCTGTGTGAGGAAGACTACGAACGGTTTTGAAAATGCACTTTATACAATTGCTGAAGAAACATATTTTATATCGAACTCTATACACAAAATTTCAAACTAGAGTCCGAATTCACCCTATATCAGCAAAACTACCACTCGCTTCGATATGAGTGATTTGTGTCTGCCATTTTCTTTGACCTCAACGAAAATTCGAAACAAGTGATCTGATTGGATAATGTTTTGTTTTGTTCAGGTCTCTCTAATCTTATCTTGCGTCGGGCCCGCGCTTTTAAGGATAACACTGAAGGAATAAATGTAAACAAAGTCGTAATAATTTGAAGCAAGTGATAGTTTTATTGATATGACTAGATACGTACTTAAAATTGCGATATGAAGGAAGGACTTCAGTACAGATATAAATTTTTCAGTAATAGTATACAGTGCATTCGCCCGTCGCATCTTCAATACCGACCGTATTCTCCTTCTGGGAGTCGGAACAGGCCTGCCACTATAAAGATCTGTACAGCCCGTTTGAAGATTAAAGTTTATCACAGTAGGGTACTGCCTGGCGCCTATGTCATCGAATCCGTTAATCCATCCTTTGACGGATCTGGTCGAAAACAGTGACCTTTATAAGGGACCTTGAGTGCTTATCCCAACCAGATTTCATTAAAAGTCTTTCAGTTAGTTCTGAGGGGATAGTCAGTCAAATTAATTATTACAAGTAAATTCAGTGCACCATCTGCATATTTCGTATATCCGGACCCCCTTTTTAATCGCAACAATCATAGAAATTATTTCTGTACTCCATTTCTTTCCAATTAGATTATTACAGTAAAATCAGTTCAAATACACAAAATCCTTGCAATATAAGCATACTACAAGGAAAACATTTAAAGAATTACCCCAAATTATGTGAAAAAACCCCGACAACCCCCCCCCCCCCCTATTTTTACCGATTTAACCGAAAAAATACCCCGAAACAAACAAACGTCCTTCCTTCTAGATCACTTAAATATCATTAGTTTTTAACATCCCTTGAGAAGGAGAAGACATACAAAAGAAGATACCCTCGTGGGCATACTTTTGTCTATGATGGCTCAACCTGTTGACAAATTTGATCGAAAAAACACAAACTTTGTAGAGGACTATTAGTACTACAAGTATACAAAGTTGAACAAAATCTGTCTGGCGTTTCAGGAGTAGCTGTCTAAAATGTATAAGTATACAGACGATGGGTAAACGACTGACACCAGACGACGGAAAAACAACGAAAAAGTACCGAAGGGATAATATATCTCGTAGTCCATGGAATGAAAGGACAATATCGTGTATAGTGTCATATTCAGACAAATGCCAACCCCAATAAAATTAAGGTGAGACCTGGTGCCCGAGAGGAGTAAGCGTCCCCTGGTTGCATGCAAAACGCGTCGCAAAAGTCCTGCAACAACTTTTGAAGTCGAGAAAGTAAATATATAAATATACACATATGAGCACATGAAGAAGACGTGGTCAAATTATCCTATTCACAGTATGGAATGGTGTTGAACTGAAATTCCGGCCTCGGAAATGCACGTGAACAAATGTCTGTATATATACATATTATGTCAAATCAAATATAGTCAAAAAGTTAAGATGGTTAGTTTGTATGGTCAGATCTCCAAATATCGGTTAACATTCTTGAAAGATGAATCTGAAATTGCACTAGATTAATATCGACCATAGAACTTCCTCAGTGACAATTTCAAACATTCCTAAATATATCCCTGTGATAGTAGTTTCGTGGAGGTCAAAGAAAGGTAATTAAAGACAGCCGTGATTGGCTGATGTGGTGTAGGGAGAGAGGAACTACTATTTCAATGTCTTAGGAACTGTGATTGGATGAAATTATTTGATCTATGTATAAATAAAGATTGATTCTGCTGTAAAATCATGAATTTTTATCTCATTTCGCTAATGTAAAAATTTAATGACCTAAAAAGGAGTGGTTGTTTACATTCGAATTTTGGCCAATTTTGGGGGGTATCCCCCTTCCAGCATGATTTTCTCGAAATTAAGAAGGATAACCTATGGTAAACTGTTAAAATTCTGATAGAGGAGGGTCTGACAAACATTTTGATATGTGGATTATATATATAGCTAAAATGTAGGATGTTGTGTAAATCTTGCTGGAAGTTCGGTAATTTAACATGGGACCCTATGGGAAATGGAATTACTATGCATTGACCTGGACAAAAATGCAGAGGAAGCCCTGACATAGCGTATAGGTTGTGAAATGAAAACGTCATATGCGGCAGACGAAGGATTGTTACCTAGCTAAATACATGTACCGTAAAAAGGAGATCTTTTTCGACGTGGGGTCGTTGAAATTTGACCCTATTTCTAATCACCAGTTTTCAGGTTCGTTATACTTATTATCGAATAATGAATAGCCACACGATGTTGTAACCTGGAGTTCAATTTTTTTTTTCATAGGGAGTCATTAATTATTGTTGAAATATTAATACCCCCTTCCCAGCTACTGTCCTTGCATTGCTTCTGCAAGACATCCCTCTTTATTTAACAAAAACATACAGTGTACTTAGCTAAATATTTGTATTGTATAAAAGAGATTTTCTCGACTTAGAAAGCCGGCGTGGCCTAGTGGTATCGCGTCGGACTCCTGATCGGGAGGCCGGGGTTCGAGTCCCGCTCTGGTCATGCCGGTGTCCTGTCTTTCGGATGAGACAGTAAAACCCGAGGCCCCGTGTCGTGGTATGCATGGCACGTTAAAGATCCCTCACTGCTTCGGGTGGGTCCGTTGCAAAGGTCAAAATTTGTATGTCCCGCATCAGGCAGATGCCGTCACCATATACGTGAAATATCCGTGGTGTGACGTAAAACAAAAATCAATCAATCAATCAATCAATCAATCAATCTCGACTTAGAGTCGTTTTTAACGTTGAATTTAGACCCTACCTCAAATGATCAGTTTTGAAGTTCATTTTTTAATTACTGTCGAATAATCGAACACTCACACTATATTATAAACCGTAGTTCGAAGCTTCTTTCATATGGCGTCATTAATGAATGTTGACATATGACATCCTCCCTCCCCTCCTCTATTTCCTTGCAATGTTTTCGCATACTATCACGCTTCAACAAAAAACTTCAAGTATACTTAGCTAAATACGTGTATTGTAATACATGAGCGGAGATTTTCTCCACATGGGGTCGTTTTTTAATGTTGTAATTTAACCCTACATCTGTTACCCAGTTTTAAAGTTTATTTTACTTACTATTGAATAATCCAATAGTCACGCTATATTATAAACCGGAGTTCAAGCTTCTTTCATATGGAGTCATTAATAAATGTTGAAATATTAACCCCCCCCCCCCCCCCCCCCCCACTTTCATGGCTATTGCCAATGCATTATCTCCGCAAACCATACTCTTTGTTAAACAAAAACATAAAGTGTACTTGTCTAAATACGTGTGTTGTAATATATGTACAGAGATTTTCTCGACATGGGGTCGTTTTTTAATGTTGAAATTTGACCCTACCTTCAATGACCAGTTTTCAAGTTCATTTTACTTACTATTGAATAATCGAATAGTCACGCTGTATTGTAAAACGAGAGTTCAAGGTTTTTTTATATGGAGTCATTAATGAATGTTGAAATATGACCGCTCCCCCATTTTTCCCTGTCTATGGCAATGCATTGTCTCCGAAAACTATCACTATTTATTCAACAGGGGCAGGCTTGGTGTAGTGGTTAAGCGCTTGGCTTGCGGCGCCGACGATCCGGGTTCGATTTCCGGGTTGCGCCACTATGTTTAAGAGGTTGGTAACCTCTTGCTTCCATGTCGCGATATAACTGTAATATGGTTGAAAGCGACGTAAAACACCAATCAACCAACCAACTATTTATTCAACAAAAACGTAAAGTATACTTATTTTAAAACGTGTGTTGTAATATATATACGGAGATTTATATATATTTATATACTAGATATGGGGTCCTTTTATTAATGTTGAAATTTGACCCTTACCTCTAATAGCCAGTTTTAATGTCTATGTTACTTACTATTGAATAATCGAATAGTCACATTGTATTATAAACAGGAGTTCGAAGCTTTTTTCATATGGAGGCATTTAAAATTAATGTTGAAATATGACCCCTTTGAAGTACTAGTTCTCTTAAACAATACGTCTAATGAGATCGAAATTTGCATAATACTCTACAGATGTCATTGTACAACGTAAAATTTAGACCATTCTGTAACTCACCCGTTTGCAAACAGAAAGTACACAGTATGAATTGAATTTTAATGGTGCAAGTGAGCATTATACACAAGGGTCACTAATTAACGTTAAGATATGTCCCACCACTCCGGGTCAATTTTCAACAAGGGTCACATTTTCACACGAGGGTCACTTTTTCACGCGTGGGTGGGATCATTAAATAACGGACCGAGTCAATTTTCAACGTTAAAAATCGACCCTTAAACCGTTGAAAAGTGACCCGGGGTCACTTTTTAATGTTATACTGGCAACGGTAACTTGTGCGGACATTTTGCTCTCCATTGTCCATTCACCCCGGGCACTCACTGCTTCGGGTGGGTCCATTGCAAAGGTCTAAATTTCTATGCAATGCATCACGTAGATGTCGTCAACATTTACGTGAAATTATCGTGGAGTGACGTAAAACTATATTCAGTCCATCAATCTGACTGATTCAATATGATATATTCAAATGCGCCCTTTAAGACTGAAATATTATCATTTCTCACCACTGACATTTTAGTTACGACATTAAATCAAAGGTACAGGTATCCAATAATCAGTCGTTTTATTATTAAGAGACGTTAAATTCTTATCGAATTCTACACTGTAAAGGGGAACATAACAAGGTAATAAAAAGATTTAGTTACTAATACTTGCAGGTTGTATTACTAAGGCTAATTTTTGGCAATAGTTATCTTTCTTAGACATCTATAGATACCCACAAAATTACGTCCCCACGAACCTACAAAATATCACAAATCTACGAAAATTGTGACCAACGAAAATAAATGATTTTACTGTAGGCGTTGTTGTTAAAAAAGAAAATATCTTACCAAGCTACCATGAACATCAATTGAATTATATAGTAAAGATTGGGAAAATATCAATTCTGGGTACAAGTACATGGAACTTCATACCAAAATTTTATATTTATCGTCTTTATTTCTCTCCTTTAATGTTATCAGGTGATATGGAAACAAACCCAGGATCCCCAGAAGTAAATCTTAAAGATCTAACCATTGTCACATCATCTGTCAAAGCACGCTGAATAAACTTAATCTCTTGGCATTGGGTTACACTCTGGCTTGGTCAACCTGGCTTGACCAAGAAATAAAAAAGGACATACTTATCTCGAATGATCAGGAACCCATCCGACTCGACAGGAAAAGACATGGGAGTTAAAGGTTACACCCTTTGCTGAAAGGGAATAGCTACAAATACCAAATTTAGAATCGATTTAGGCAAACATAAAGCTTCTGCACTCACCCAAGGTTTGCCGACTGGAATTTTGGAAATCTTGCTATAGACCAGGCTATTCAAGTTTGTCAAATTTAATTTTGATAGGTGAATTTAATGAAGACATGCTAGATTACCAAAACCTCTAGAAATATAAGAAACATCGGGAATATATGTAGCATCAAACAGCTGATTGACATTCCAAATAAGGATTACCGTTCTTTGGTAGATCTCATATTATACATGTCTGTCAAATCTATAACCAAGTTAAGGACACACTTACACACACACACACACACACACACACACACACACACACACACACACACACACACACACACAATTAACCCCCCCCCCCCCCCACACACACACACACACAATTAAAATGCCATTGGTGAAAAAATTAAGACCGGATTCTTTTACTTTAGATGTACACGAGAAGATTCCTGGTTTTCTATACAATTTCTATCTCTCGAGAATGACCAAATTGACAAGAGTTTTCGAATTGTCTATAAAGTGTAATAGATTAATACTGGTAGCATGTTCTAATATACCTTCAAGAAAAATATGACACCAATTTACTTATCGTAAAAACGTGGGTAAAATCTGTTGGAGACATTTGAAAGGATGAATATTCACTGCGACTGTGCACGGAGCCTTAGCCGTCGACTCACAAGCCACACCTTTCGTATCGGAATGGGATTTAGTTAAAAACAATATTTACAAAACACTTTGAATGAGAACTTGTAAAAAGTTAAGGCAATATACAAATGTACATTTACAATGGTCGATCCAGAGAAGGATAATGGGGTTGCAACCTCATGTTTCGATGGAAAATGTGACCAAAACGACCATTATCTACATTCTTGAAAACATTCTCTATCTTAGCAAACTGGTACCAGAAAAGGTATTACCAAAATGTTGGAACCCGCCTTGAGAAGATCACCGGATCCGCCTTTGTATAAACAAAAGAGGAAGAAAGACATACGCTTAAGCTTCTTCCTGAAATGCCGTCGTCCTTCTTCCGGGACGTCAAAGGTCATAAACGTCTGAGAATACAAAGTGCATCTTCCAGAGTTTATTTGTTTGTTAAAGGAGAAACTTGTACATTTAGGCTTCTGCTCACAATATAACGCACAATGGATGTACGATACACCATTTACTGTTTCAAATAAGGCTGAAGATGGCGCCATGTTGTAGTGTGATTCGTCAGTAATATAAAGAGTTCCGGTGACCATTAAAACAGATAATGCGCACCATACTACAAATGTCTTCATCATAGAATATGCAGTCTTATGAACGAGAGAGCACACTCGTTTAAGGAAAAATATATTATATCCTCTAATAACGGAATTAACAATATGGTGCAGTCAGCAATGTTTTACGAAAGAAGGCTTCAAAGTGTATGCTACCAAAATCAAAACACGCTGGAACATTTTCCCAATTGGCAAGCAGTAGCTTTCATTATCGTGGTTTTCCTTCACAGTAATTCATGATGAAAGTAAATCACACATGGGTATAGTTTTAGAGGTCAGCCTTCCAGTCTAAAATATTTGAATCAGAGGTACTTGCAAAAGAATATCGCTCTATGACAATAGTGCATTCGTAGAATTATGTCGAATGTATTTTTGAAATATTCATGTGTCAGGCAGTCTATGATAAATTTACATATTACAATACATCGAAGACCTTGGATAATGTAAATCGATTGTGATGTTCAGGTTATGACGTCGGCTCTTCGAAACAAAATCCAAATACATGTATTAATTATTTGACAAGAGAATTGATGTGATTTTTTTTTATGAAATTGTACATGCAATACACACTAAATATTTACGTTATTTCCACAGCATTATGCAAAACTAGTAGGCTGGCTTTATTGGCAGAGCTCACTCTGGAACAACAGAAGTATTTCCTGGTTGACGATGTCAACACCAATAGGCTGGCTTTATTAGCAGAGCTCACTCTGGAACCACAGAAGTATTTCCTGGTTGACAATGTCAAGACTAATATCTCAATATGTCAGAAATATACCGACACCAAAGCGCTTGAAATCCTACAATATATACCTCCGATCTATTCTCTCCATCGACGAATTCCCTGATAATGCTCTAACAAATAAAATTCTCTTGTTAAGTTTCACTATTGCTGCACTTCAAACGCACTACAGGCATGATCAAAATATAGAGGAAAATTATATGTTGATTACATACATTATTTACTGGATGTAACGGCATCATTTTTTTCTTTATTTTTGAAAGAATATCTCTGTGCTCACTATCATTTTAAATCCTACTCAATATTTTCAAATATATGATGTCACAAGTTTCATATTATGATTATACATTAAGATTATACACGCAAAATTCACAGTGTTATCTTTTCATAATTGTACCGATTTCTTTCATCTTTGCGTAATCAACTGATTATATATGCACGTACCCGGCCACGAGCAACCTGACGAGGTCAATGTGTTCTACAGCTCACAGTTTGACGCACTTCCGGTCACGTGTGAGCAGGTGCGAAACGCTACGCAGCGAGATCCAATTTTGTCGCAAGTACTTGACTTTGTTATGACTGGTATATTTCCGAGCGAAGTGGAAGGAAACTTGAAGCCGTACATCAGACGCAAGGAGGAACTTACTCTCCACCAAGGATGCGTTATGTGGGGAAATCGCGTCGTGATCCCAGAATCATTGGGCGTGCGAGTGATGGATGAGATCCATAACGGACACCTTGGAATTGTCCGAATGAAGTCACACGCGAGATCATATGTGTGGTGGCCAAATCTTGACAGTGACTTAGAACAGACTTGCCGCACTTGTTCCGGATGTCTTATGACACATCACCAACCTACTGCCGCTCCGGTTCACCCATGGCATTGGCCGCAAATTCCATGGTATCGTCTGCACATAGACTTTGCAGGACCATTCAAGAACGCTATGTATCTTATCGTCGTTGACGCGCACAGTAAGTGGCCTGAAGTGTTCCACATGACGTCAACCACGGCTACAGCGACCATTAAGGTATTGCGTACCTTATTCGCGCACCAGGGATTACCATGTGAAATCGTATCGGACAACGGGCCTCAGTTTATCGCGGAGGAATTTAAGAACTTTATGTCACAAAATGGCATTCGGCATATAACATCTGCACCGTATCATCCGCGTACTAACGGTCAAGCTGAGCGGTTCGTCCAATCATTCAAACGAGCAATAAAGAGCGCCGACAGTGATCATGCGTCATTAAACCAAAAACTGTGCTCTTTCCTGTGCAAATACCGTGTGACACCACATGCCACGACGAACGAGACACCATCTATGCTTATGTACGGGCGTAATATTCGCACAAGGCTTGATCTATTGAAACCCGATACCGCTGACGTGGTACACAAGAAACAACATGTTGCGCTGAAACATGTTAGAGCGAATATTCGACAATTCGATACTGGTGAAACTGTGCTTGTTCGCGACTATAGAGAGGGGAGGAAGTGGGAAAAAGGATGTGTTAGCTCGAAAACCGGTCCACTATCTTACAGAGTCGACATAGGAAATGGCGCGATCTGGCGCAGGCATATAGATCAGATGCGCACATGTGATCGTTCTGCTTTACCTGACAATCAAACGACCACACCCATGTTCGTAGACTTACCTACCGAAACGGTTCAGTCGAAGAACCACACTTCTACGGGCGACATAACACTTGCTCCTGAAACGAAAACTGTGGCGACACCAGGACCGCCAAAGGACAAACCCGCTAACAAGTCACCGCAACCACGTCGTTACCCGGAAAGAATCCGTAAACCGCCGAATCGTATGGACTTGTAGACTGTTCTTATTTAGGGTTTAGTTTGATGGTTGCATGTGATTAAGGGCATAATACTCCCTATGCACCATCAAGTACCTCTGGGTTCTTTTGAGTTCTCTTTACTTATGCTTCTTTCACAATTTACTACCGTTACATTGTTATATGCATTTGTTTCCAGGTCATGAACAATAGTGACTATCATTGAGACACAATGAAAGAACTTTATGTGACTTAAGAACTAAAAAGGGGAGGAGTGTTGTATATGTAATTGTAAAGTCGCATCCGTTTTGTGTTGGTTCGTCTCCGTATATGTTTGGCGTATGAATACATGTTGTTTATTAAAGTAGTTCCCTCAATGGCAGCCTCCTGTCTTTGTGCATGGTACCAGTCAATCTGGTAATAATAGGCAACAACACGCCTATACAACAGAGACCATCACGTAAGAATGTTGGTGTACATATACGCAATTAAATCTCTTCTCTTTTGTATGGATACTGGTATATGGTTTAATTTTTTTTTTTTTTTGCCGTACATGTATATGAATGTATTACATGTTTGTCAGTTCTCAGTTTTAAAAAGAATTAAGTAAGCCATATATCCCATTGTTATTTCCGAGAACGTCGTTCTGTAATTATTTTGTCCAAAGAATTTAACAGACAGTTGTGTACTAGTTGTGTCATGTTTTAATTTTTGAATTTATTTGGGGTGGTAAATACAAAAATTAAGACATGACATGTTTTAATATTTGCATTCACCACCCACAAGTAAATTAAAAAATCAAAACATGACAGCTGCCTCGTACTTGTCCAGTAACAAGTGTTGTGTCAATAGATTATGCCGTTTTATGGTTTGTATGAAGATCAATGAAATATCCAGATTAGAATCCATTAATTAGGAAACGAGAAAAACATTGATGCATAGCATCAGTTTGCCGGCAGAACCCAATACTCATGCAACTTTCCGCCTCCTCTGATTAGAGGTCATTTCGATGCGGTGCCCATTCCGATGGCCATACTGTGAACCAACTTAACAATAGACTGATAATGTAAGGGAAGTAATTCAGTGTCTGTACAAATGCACAAATGTTTTCTTAATGTAGGCAAAAGGAGAATACTTATAAACAAAATCATAGACGTTTATTTTCATTTCCTTTTAAGCAGTAGCACAAAATATGACCATGAGACAAACAACCCCCCCCCCCCCGAAAAAATCTCGCATTAACAATTAGCACAGTGTCTGATCTCGTGCAGTAATAAAATGAGTAATAGTCTCTTCATGTAAAAATAACTGATTATAGGATTGATAAATCAAAAGAAAACTTCAAGTAATATGCCATTTGGCCCAATATTTATATTGAAATAACAAAAATAGAACGGAATCTCAACAATGCTTCTAAAGCCTCCGTTTTCTCAATTTCAGATTTCGGTACATTTCTACAGCTAAGTCACTTACTACGTACTTAAATCACACGTGAATTTTGGTGTCGACCAGTTGCCATTGGGTCGACAATAGCTGAATGTCCTGCTTTTTGTGTCGTTAATTTTGTATCCTTGTCGACAGGTGTAGAACGCGATCTTCTCAATTGCTATCCCGTCTGGTATCTCGTACTCAGCATTGTCAACAAGAATCGGCAATATACCACAATCTGAAATGAAATACATAGAATAAGAGACGATGGAGAACGAGTAATTTTGTGTCAGAGGCAGCCGCCATATGTCGAATCTTATCACTTTATGGAAATATGCCATTATTCCTTGTTTGAAAAATAATATCAGTGGTGGATTTAGAGGGGGCCTGAGGGGCACGGGTCCCCCTTTTGACCACATATTTACCAGTAAAAATCCTGATTTTGCACCAAAAATGGCTGAGAAGTTTAGCTAATACACATGTGCCCCCCTTTTCGGAAATCCTGGATCCGCCACTGAATATTATGCATGTGTGACACTGTGTTTGGTATAACTTCGAGTATTAGAATATGCATAATTTCTGTTCCCGATTATTCTTGGATTTTGTCATTTTGTTCCGTGTCCAATTATTAATAAAAATAAAGTAATTCATGATAATGATGTTCACTGGTTATTTATGGAAGTCATTTTTATGGAAGTCATTTTTTGAAATTTAAAAAGCTAGTTCAATAATACAGTAAAATGCCGTGGAAGAAACAGTTTTATAGTGCTGGCGTGGCTCTGATGTTTAAAAGGGGTAAAATAGTTTTCTAGTGTTAGAGCGACTCTGGTGTTATGGCGAATGAATGGTTGTATAATGCTAGAGTGACTCTGGTGTAAAGACGTTCTAAACCGTTTTACACTGCTGGCGTGGCTTTAGTGTTTAGCCGGGGTAAAATAGTTTTATAGTGCTGACATGGCTCTGGTGTTACGAAAGGTAAAATAGTTATATAATGCTGACATGGCTCTGGTGTTACGACGGGTAAAATAGTTTTATAGTGCTCACATGGTTCTAGTGTTACGACGGGTAAAATAGTTTTATATTGCTGGCATGGCTCTGGTGTTACGAAGTATGTCCCTCGCATGCTCCAATCAAACCCTATAAAACAAAAACAAACGTCATAATGAGGAATCTTTTTACTATGAAGTTTAAAATAACTGTTTAGTGATACCCCCCCCTTTTTTTAAATCCTATAAAACAAAAACAAACGTCATCATGAGGAATCTTTTTACTGTGAAGTTTAAAATAACTGTTTAGTGATACCCTCTCCTTTAAAAAAAAAACAAAACAAAACAAAAAAACCAAACAACCCCCCAAAGTTCCACCCCCTCAAAAAACCAAACAAACAAACCAAAACAATACAAATAACCCCCCCCCCCCCCCCAAGAAAATAAAAACTAGACAGACAATTCTATATAAGATAAACAAAACTAAAGCAAATCGCTCCTCCCTTCCCCAAAGACGGATTCGAAAGTATTCGTAATTATTATTGTTTATAAATTGCGAAATATTAACGAGATTTAAATGTACACATATAATTAACAATTTTTGATTGCCGAAAATTTTCATAAAAGAACGCGTATTATCCTCTAGTATTCGTATATTAGTAGTCTAGTGGGGCACCTCAGATCCAAGTTTGAATTTCCCGCGCGATAAACTTTCGAGGCCGGTATTCAAATATCACGTGACTTCCTGTGGTGACGTCATCGTTGACTCCGGTCACATGACCCCTCTGGGATGACCCCTTGACCTCTTTACTGACCACTTTGACCCCTCTTTGACTCCTGACCTCATTTTGACCCCCTCCCTTGACCATAAAGGGGAATTCCCGGGTCTAATTTTGGAGGCTACCGCACGGTTTGATGACAATACATATTGGAAATGGAATCATTTCATTACATGTGGGGATGGGGTAGGGTCACTGAGTGCAAAAATTATATTTTCTACAGACATACATATATCAAAAACTAAAAGTTAATGAGGGCTTTCTGTCCTGTGGGGATGGGGTAGGGTCATATATCCACCACCAGCACCACCACATATTCCACCACAACCACCTACACCATCACCACCACATTATCCACCACCACCACCAAATCCACCATCACCACATAATCCACCACCACCACCACCACATAATCCACCACCACCACCACCACATAATCCACCACCACATAATCCACCACCACCGCCACCACATAATCCACCACCACCACATTATCCACCACCACCACCATATATATAATCCACCACCACCACCACCACCACATTATCCACCACCAACACCACCACATTATCCACCACTACCACATTATCCACCACCACCACCACCATTACCACCATATATATAATCCAACAGCACCACATTATCCACCACCACCACCATATATATAATCCACCACCATCACATTATCCACCACCACTACCACATAATTCACCACCACCACATTATCCACCACCACCACCACATAATCCACCACCACCACCATCGGAGAACATTTTCAAGTTTCAACACCCGTTCACCATGATAGTGGTCGGACCGACGATGAGCGGAAAGATTACATGGGTTAAAGACCTGTTGACGCTAAATGGACTTGTGATTGAGTCTCCTCCAACAAGGATTATATGGATATACAAGAGATGGCAACCAATGTATGACGTCATCAGATCCATTGTACGACCTCCTGTTGAATTTATTCAAAGACTGACTGATGACCTACGCAGAAACGATTTTATAACCCCCAAAGAAAACAATTTACTCGTCATGGACGATATTCAAAGGGATGCATCTGGAAGTCCAGAGGTCTGTGAACTTTTCACAGAAGGAGCACATCATCGCAATCTTAGCGTGGTGTGCTTGATGCAAAATATATTCAAAAAGGAAAAAAAAAATAGGACGATGAGTTTGAACAGCCAATACCTCGTTCTATTAAAAAATCCAAGAGACCAGCAAAAAATCAGCCCCCTTGCCAGACAAATGTATCCGGGAAACACAGAGACATTCATGGATGCGTATCGACAAGCGATAGACAGGCCATTTGCAAATGCAAAAGACTACAAACGGACGTCTTCCGTACCTATAAAAGGCCTGATTCACCAGATGATTGCCATTTCTCGTCTGACTGCGAAGGTGTAGACACGTGTCATTCTCACTCGAAGAACGAAGTACAGTTCGCTGGTCAATCACACCCAGACATGTCGGAAACACGCCCCCCCCCCCCCCCCCCTACCCATTTTACATGGTTAATAACCGATTTAAATATGGAAACCCAGAATCAGATAAAGCTCCATATAAGGAGAGACAGGTCTCATTTTACATGGCAAATAATCATCGAATAAAATATGAAGATTCAGACAAAACACCATCGTGTGTTGACTGTGGAACCATGTTTGCTACTGAATATGATCTCCAGAGACATATTAAACACGGCTGTCCGATGGATGACGATGATAAGAGCATAGACATCGACGACGACGACGATGATGATGATGATGATGACGGTTTCAGCTTCTTAATCAACGATGTCTGGGACGAACTTAGTTCCCAATATAAGAAGAAAATCAATCAGTTAATGACCGAAGATACAAATTCAATCCAACAAGATGCGAAGGAGAAAGCCAGTGAATTCGTGTTGCCGAAAGACAGATCGTTGTTAATGAAAAAATATGGAACTTTTCTGTTGAATATGTACCACTTAAATGACAGTAAACTCCATAGAGATATTAAACGAGAAATTACCAGCCTAATGGAAGATGAGACTATGGACATAGAAAAGGCTTGCACTCTTGTAATCAAACGACATAAATTGGATTTTGATCCTCTTTTCGAAGACAATGAAGAAAGTGACGTCGAAAGTGACACTAAATGATATTAAAATCAATGCTATATATTGTATTCAAATATTTGATTAATAATTATTGGTGAAGGTGTATACAATAAATAATAAAATGTATTTCATCTTTTCTTGTCATTTCCTTTGAATGGAATATGTTGAAGATCGATCAAGTCTTTATACAAATATGACAATGTAATACGAATGATCATGTCCGTACTGGTTTATTTAAGTTCATTCACCGGTAACGCCAGCACTTTCACTGATATAAAGATGAATAACATTAAAGGTGAACTAATAATGGGGACAGCTACGATTCACTGGTCACGAGACATAACAAACGTAATGGAAAAAAGGACGGGGGACTGATTCCATATTCCGCTTGACCAATATGTATTGTCATCAAACCGTGCGGTCCCCTCTAAAAATAGACCCGGGAATTCCTCTTATGGTCACGGGAGGGGGGTCAAAATTAGGTCAAGGGTCAAAGAGGTCGCGGGGTCATCTTAAAGTTCAGGGGTCATGTGACCGGGGTCAACGATGACGTCACGACCGGATGTCACGTGATTTTGAATACCGGCTTCTGATTGGTCGAAAGTTTATCGCGCGGGAAATTCAAACTTGGATCTGAGGTGCCCCACTAGACTACTTATATTCTCATTCAATGTTACATTTTTATGATTTTTTTTTCTTGATCAAAGTTACTTTTAAAAACGTTAATGGGAAGTCACCTAGCTGTTTACCATAAATATTCATTTGATATCGATGACGTGTTGCATGTTGCTTCCTGTTCTTGATATTAATACGAGAGTTGACTCTTAGACATACTCAAAAAAGTGATATATTCGTCAAATTCAGCAATTTTGTAAGATGTTAATGTAATTACAAGTTGGCATGTGATGTCTGTGTAACTATCACTACGGGTTGGCATGTGATGTCTGTGTAACTATCACTACGGGTTGGCATGTGATGTCTGTGTAACTATAGTTACGGATTGGCATGTGATATCTGTGTAACTATCACTACGGATTGGCATGTGATGCTGTGATATTGTGTATATACGCTATATATATATATATATATATATATATATATATATATATATATATATATATATATATATATATATATATATATATATATATATATATGAATATAACTTTGTAAAACGGCACAAAATTTCCGAAATTGTCAATTCAGCGCATCATAGATGATGACCCTACTAATGGGACGAACTCAGTTAGTAGAGAATGACTTTTTCCATGCGCCCCCCCCCCCCCCCCCCCCCTGTATATCCGACAATGATAGTATTAAATCATCGATGCTACAGTTATTCAGGAAATCCCTGGATAACCATTATTTGTAGCACACAATGATTAGATTGTGCACAATAGTAAAATAAATCACCGTTACACGAACAGTTTATTTCAGCATTAAATATGTATATCTCATTCATTGTAACAGAATTTGTTATGGAATATAAACTATAACATGGAAAACTGTTTATGCCTCAATTGGTTTCAAAATAAGAAATACATGTATATTTTATGATGACATATACCTGTGGGACATTTATTTTCACTCAGTAATAGCTGTTTTATTGTTTTATAAATGTACAAACCGTTAAGAGCAAAGTGCGCTGTATTTGTCAATCCTGAATCAATTCTGAATCGTCAAATCACCAAATTTGATCTATTTTCGACTAGAAATTATATAGAGATGCCTCGCCCTGGCTAGATTGACACAATATGCTATTGTATTTTATTATTAAGCAGAAACGTGCAAAACTTAAGCTAGAATCCTACAACAGTACAGAAACAAGTTAAACAATATTTCAAAGTTTGTATATAAATTTAGACATGATGATGATGATGATGATGATGATGATGATGATGATGATGATGATGGTGATGATGATGATGATGATGATGATGATTATGATGATGATGGTGATGATGATGATGATGGTGATGATGATGAATTGTTTCTCACTATATGCAATGAATTTGAATGGTTTCTTTTCAAATGTATTGAGTTTCAATGGTTTCTCACTAAATGTAAGGGGTTTGAATGGTTTCCAACTAAATGTGAGGAGATTGAGTAATTTCCCATTTCAATCGGGAGTTTGAATGGTTTCTCACTAAATGTAAGCAGTTCGAATAATTTCTCACTTCAGTAAGGAGCTTGCCTAGTTTTCCACTTCAGTGAGGAGCTTGACTAGTTTTCCACTTCAGTAAGGAGCTTGACTAAATTTCCACCTCAGTAAGGAGCTTGAATTGTTTTGCACTTTATGTTAAATATTTGGGTCGCTGAGTATTAACATTATCTTAAGGTTTTGGATCAATTTCTACTTACAATGTACAAGTCTGACTTCGATTTTTCTATAAAAATTGGAAAGTCTCTTGACTAATTGATTTCGAATAACAAAATGCAATAATTATTTTCCGATCATAGAAAATTAAGGGAAGTTTACTGTGTACAAGAAATACGTAGATAATAATTTTAAAGCTTTTCAATTGTTCATTAAATATGCCTTGATGTATCCAATGAAGTGTAACGTAGTTCAGAGTCAATATTTGCCCTATTGAACCTGAAGGTAACAAAAACAATAAATATATTAAAGAAAAGAATTCTTCAGTTTCATCGTTTAATTAAACTCAACGCTTTACAGTGTTGTTTATTTGCATAGTTTACGTGTTTGGAGTTAGATTTTAAACTCCCCCCCCCCCCCCCCTTCAGCTTATTCTGTAAACATTCTATTATACGAAGGCTAAATTCTATGGTGCTACAGGGTTACGTTAAATTTCAACAGCAGACCTTTCCTGCTTATTTTCGTAGGTGTAGACGACGCCCATTTAAAGCACAGTAGAAAGGTACCTTATGATGGTCGTTGATCCGTTGATGGAATATATTCCGAAGAGCCATATGCCTTCTGATATAGTATATATCGTATAGGTACATGTACTTGTCTTATTATTCCCGATGAAGTAATGTGTGTGCGAGTGAGCGTGTATGTGTTTGTATGTGTGTTTGTTAAAGATAATATCAAAGAGGTAATGATAATGAATGCAAAATATACATAC